>CM029639.1:35985421-36555889 GCA_017311315.1 Dendrocalamus latiflorus | reverse complement strand
GAATCAAGAACAGCACCAAAACCTAGGAAGGCAAAACAAGAAACAGAGGAACTCAAAAATGCAAAACTGGGATTTAAAAACTTGTCTCTGGGATTCTAGCTGACCAAATTGTCTAAGATCACTCCTCCCATCTCAAAGCAAACCATTTTGCACCTCCACAGCAAGCAAGAACTCGAGAATCCAAAAGTCAAGAAATCCACATAGAAAGCATCGTAGAGAAATGAACAACAGAGAGCCATAAGACTCAAAAATCCACCATCTCATATTGATCTAGAGGAAGAGAGATACATGATTGATACAAGAGGAATGATTACATGAGGGTTCTCAACTCACACACTCTCTACTTCCCCATACATGCTTGGATTGATCAAGAACTCTCCATCCTTCTCTCAAGAACACACAGAGAACAACGAAGGGGACAAGCAGGGAGCACACCTCTGCCTCCACCAACAAACCTCACCAACTAAAGCCTAAAGCCAAAGCAAGCCATCAAAGCCTCTTTTGACTCTAAAACCCTAACTCTCTCTCAAGTGCTCAAGTGGCCATGCAGCCCCTCCTCTCCTTTTATAGCCCATGGCTAACGGGTCTCCGCCCCGTTACGCCGGCTAAATCCAACGGAGCCCGCTCCCGCTTGTGCAGCCTTGCGAATTTCCCGATTCACCCCTCCTGCACCTTCCGGGAAGCTTCCGCGCTCCTTGCCTCGCACGCCTCGCAACCACCTCGAGTCCACGTCGTCTTCGACACCTCCCGACTGTTCTGACCTCAGCGCCACCTGCGCCTAGTCCAGTCCTCCGTGTCTCGCCACGACTCCACTCGACGTCCTGCAGCCACACAGACAAGAAAACACGTCAAATAGCACCGCTCGATACATGAACGCGTAAATAACATCACTTACCATGCCGAAGTCCAAACCTGTCAAAATATTAGAATATGCAGCCTAAACCCTTTGACCAGGATTGACCAAGTCCGACCGAGCCCGATTGCGCACGCAATGGCTCGACTCCGAACCACTCAAACCAAACTCGACTAACATAACCAACGTCAATTACTCATCATACATGTGGTCACCTCCACATGGTTCATCAATCTCCCCCTTGATGAGTATATTGACAAACTCCGAAAAAGCGCAAAGTATAGTTTGAGTTGAAAAATCCAACATGGTCCAAAGAAGGAATATGAAGCTAATGACCATGTCGACACAAGGAGCAAACGAAAGAACAAGTTTTCTCAAAGCTAAAAAAAAAGGCTTTTTCTACCACTATTCTCCCCCTTTTGGCAATAACACATCAAGAATGCAAAGGAGAGAATAAGATCACAAACATGGATGAAATGGCTGAAGTTTGATTATTCTTAAGCATTTTGAGCCATGAGAATTATCCATGATGACCATAATGAACTACACCAAGCCATAACTCAATAAAAGGCTATCTAGATCATGACAAGATATGTATATCCTAGCTGGAGCACAAAGATGGCGATCTGAAATGTAATGCATTTTTGAGCATGTCAAGTCATCAATAAGCAAGGTCTAACTAGAGATATCCAAGGATGGTGCAGGCCATGTCAATTAAGCTAAGCGGAACAAGGAAGCTAGTATTGAGTCCAAATAGAGTGCTATAAGCTCAAGATTGAAACATTGGTTAAGTACTTGGTTCCTTTTGTAGCTTAAGCAAATTGAACACATAAACAATTGTCTTTTTAAAGCTCATGGTCGTTTCCAACCCAAGTTTTTATGTGCTAGATCTCAAGCCTTATGCGACTACTCCAAGCGAGAAGCTTAAGAAGATAGTCTAGGTCATCCAAAACTCCCCCTGAGTTCATGCCTAGTGCAATGGCAAGCCGTCTCATGAGAAAGAATTGGTGAAATCAGTTTTTTTGCACAAAAGAGATCTTTTTTGCTTTGTAAACATGTTGTACTACCTCATGCTACAACAAGAGACTAAAATAGCTCAATCTAAGGCTCAATAGAGATTCAACGCTCAACTTAGCCTACTTGACATGGCATGAATCATAAAAGGATAGCTCAAGAAAGACTAAACTCAAGTGCTAGCATGACAAGTTTTAATTCAAGTAGCAGTTTTAATTTACTGATCACGGCAAACGCTAGTCTACACATATGGAGTCATGATAAATCTAGCAAATAGAGCACAAGTCATGACAAGGTGTAAAGCATTGTAAACATGTCAAAACAGGATAATAAACAGGGCTCAATGTAGTTATATTACAATGCTAAATGCTGAAAATGCATAAAATCCAACTCCCCCTCAACATATGATGCAGCTTTAAGTTCAAGTGGAGTTAAGTCAAGATTAAGCTCTAGAAGCTCCCAAATGCACTCCCCCTAAACCAAGGCAATAAATCGAGAAGCTGGCAAAGAAAACCAACCAGGCAGTCCTTAAAGCATAGATAAGATATAGAGACAACTATGGCTCAGACAGACTCTCATCTACCCCATATGACTCCAGGACTATTAGCTTGACCGAAAAACACACACACTAGAGAGCAAACACGTACCCTGTCTACCCGAGGGTGGCCCAACCCTCGCTAGAACCTACAAGAAGAGAGTGAGCTCAATCTAGTGAGATAAGAAACAGCTAATAAGAAGCATCCTGGAAGCACAAGATAAGAGTAAGAAGTCTAAGCAACTAGACAAGAGAAGCACTCTAACCTATGCTAGAAGGACTAAGCCCGACGCACCCCGAGTGCAAAGCGACAGAAATGAGACAGAAGCCTAATCAATATAGTAAAGCAGTAAAGCCCAAAGCTCCCCCTCACTATAGTCCATAGGGACAAACCACCCCAAGCTCTCCCCGCAGAGCTGAAAACCTCGAACTATCCAATGGCTTGGTGAAGACGTCAGCCAACTGGTGGTCACTCTCCACAAACTGGAGCACTATATCGCCCTTCTCTACATGGTCTCTAAGAAAGTGATAACGGATATCGATGTGCTTGGTCCGAGAGTGTTGCAGTGGGTTCTTAGCAATGTTAATCGCAGAAGTGTTATCACAAAAGAGTGGAACACTGTCGATAACTAACCCAAAGTCCCGCAGGGTCAAAGCCATCCAGAGTACCTGACTGCAGCAGCTGGCTGCAGCAACATACTCGGCCTCTGCGGTGGACTGTGCAACACCGGATTGCTTCCTAGAAGACCAAGAGACTGAGAGAAGTGCCAATGAATTGGCAAGTGCCAGAAGTGTTCTTCCTATCTATCCTACAGCCAGCAAAGAAAACAAGGTCGTTTAGCTGCTCATCTCTTTACATAGGCTCTACCCGGTAGACCTCCAACTCAGACCCGGATATCTGCCGACACGGCCAGATATCTTCCGCCCGTCCTGAGAGGAATCTACCGTTGTTCAGTATGGTTTTACCCCCTCCCATACTAACACTTCTCACTCCTGTAGAGATTCAATTGTGTTGGACCGAAATGGCGACAGAGGGGGGGTGAATGTCGATCTTTAAAAATCGCCCCCAACAAATATCTTCTTCTCCAATAGCTATTGGAGCTATGAAGGAGAAAATAAGCCCTCACTGGAAATCACAGAGACACTGAAAAACTAGACCCAGAAGGAAGCAATCAAGAAAAACAAATTCAGCGCAAGTCTGGCTGCAAGCGGTAGTACCGCTGGGACGAGCGGAAATACCGCTGAGCGGTAGTACCTCTCCAGAAACGGTAGTACCTCTCGAGAAAAACAGCAAACAGGAGTTTTCAGGCTGGAACTTTGAGACTTCGGATTTTTGGCTAAAAAGAAGGTTTGCTCTCAATCTTTTTGATCCAAGGCCTTACTACAACATACCAAATAGTAAGGAGACCTTGGAAAACAAGAGAATCAAACCAAGAAGCAAGAATTTCAGATTATGGGTAAAAATCTGAATTTTTGCAAGACCCGAGCCAAAAATCAAATTACTCCCTAACCGTTGATCCTTTGGCCATGAAACTTTGAGGATAGGTATTGAATACCCTCTGGACCCTCCATACCAAATTTCAAGACATCTTAACAAGGGAATCAAGAACAGCACCAAAACCTAGGAAGGCAAAACAAGAACAGAGGAACTCAAAAATGCAAAACTGGGATTAAAAACTTGTCTCTGGGATTCTAGCTGACCAAATTGTCTAAGATCACTCTCCCATCACTAAGCAACCCATTTTGCACCTCCACAGCAAGCAAGAACTCGAGAATCAAAAAGTCAAGAAATCCACATAGAAAGCATCGTAGAGAAATGAACAACAGAGAGCCATAAGACTCAAAATCCACCATCTCATATTGATCTAGAGGAAGAGAGATACATGATTGATACAAGAGGAATGATTACATGAGGGTTCTCAACTCACACACTCTCTACTTCCCCATACATGCTTGGATTGATCAAGAACTCTCCATCCTTCTCTCAAGAACACACAGAGAACAATGAAGGGGACAAGCAGGGAGCACACCTCTGCCTCCACCAACAAACCTCACCAACTAAAGCCTAAAGCCAAAGCAAGCCATCAAAGCCTCTTTTGACTCTAAAACCCTAACTCTCTCTCAAGTGCTCAAGTGGCCATGCAGCCCCTCCTCTCCTTTTATAGCCCATGGCTAACGGGTCTCCGCCCCGTTACGCCGGCTAAATCCAACGGAGCCCGCTCCCGCTTGTGCAGCCTTGCGAATTTCCCGATTCGCCCCTCCTGCACCTTCCGGGAAGCTTCCGCGCTCCTTGCCTCGCACGCCTCGCAACCACCTCGAGTCCACGTCGTCTTCGACACCTCCCGACTGTTCTGACCTCAGCGCCACCTGCGCGTAGTCCAGTCCTCCGTGTCTCGCCACGACTCCACTCGACGTCCTGCAGCCACACAGACAAGAAAACACGTCAAATAGCACCGCTCGATACATGAACGCGTAAATAACATCACTTACCATGCCGAAGTCCAAACCTGTCAAAATATTAGAATATGCAGCCTAAACCCTTTGACCAGGATTGACCAAGTCCGACCGAGCCTGATTGCGCACGCAATGGCTCGACTCCGAACCACTCAAACCAAACTCGACTAACATAACCAACGTCAATTACTCATCATACATGTGGTCACCTCCACATGGTTCATCAAATTGATTTGAGCAGCTATTAAACTAGGTTTGATAAGTCAAAACTTGTGGTTGGGCGATCACTATGTTCTTTGCTCAGCATAAGATCATCCTTACTTTCTCCAACTTTATCATCACTTCACTCTGAGACACTGCACAAACCTCCACCCTAGGGTAAAGTCGTGGACGAAGGTCACCTGGTGGCTTTCCACTAGACCCCCTTACCCTAGACCTCTATCGTAGGGTAAGGTCGTGGACGAAGATCACCCGGTGGCTTCCCAATAGACCCCCTTACCCTAGAGCCATCTTGTCAATTCTACCGGTCAAAAGCCAACGCATGGTTCTCATGATAATCAATTCCCAAGAAACACTTTTTGCAAAAGTACAGGAAAAATGATATGTTAAACATTAGTATGAAATAGTTGAGTTTTCTACACTACCATGGTCATTTAAATAGTAAATTTAGTATTACTAAGTCCTATCAAGGTGAATATGGCCATCAAAGTAAATAGGGTTTCTTCAGTGGTAGGATGTAACTAGGTATCATGTCATTCAAAACATTTATTGTACATAAAATATTAGCGCACAAATACAAGATAAAGAAAATACTGATAAATAAATAATAAACAAAATGTAGGTTCAACATGATAAAAAACATGTGACTTGCCTCCTTCCCATTGCTCTCGATTCTCTCTATCAGCTTCAAGCTTGCTTCATTTGCTTTTGCTGCCCTTCGGTTGACCAATTCGCTTGGTCCGTTCACTACCGTAGAAAATGAGGTCAAACAAGTTCCTGCCATGTAGAATGCAAGCTGGGAATAAAATGCAATTAAATAACAAGAAAAGATATAAAAGAAAATAGGTTGGATGGTAGGAGTTCAACAATGCTTGGTTGGTTGGTAGGGCTAGAGTTGGGCTAGGTAGGCTCGGGACAATCAAAAAGGTTATAGATGTGTTGGATGGATTTTGGAAATGGAAGATTGATTTTTAGCAATGGATGATTGATTTTGAATTGGGTGAGTTTGGATTTCATCGAGATTTGATTTGACAAAATGGAGGTTGAAAATGGTTTCACGGGTTCGAAACAGTCAAAACGGTGTATTTTGTAAATTCGGATTCTGATGAACCGTAACGGGCTCAACACTGTTCATCGCGGATCGGTTACCTACAGTATCGGGTTCAAATAGTAGCGGGTCATTTTTTGGAATGAATAGTACTCAATAGTACTAGGTTCGGCCCAAAAGCGCGCAGCAAATCGGCCCAACCGGCGCGCGCACGTGGACCGTTGATGGTGACATAGACAGACGAGACTGAGCCACGCCATCGTCTTCTACCTCCCTCTTCTCCTCCTGGCTCTACAAGACGACGGAGCAAAGGAGTGATGGCGGTGGGCGATTGAGCGCCGGCACAGGTCGCCGATGGCAACAAAGATCATCTACGGCCTCCTTAGGGCCTTGGGGTTCCATTTTTGGGGTTGGCCGGACTTGAGGAGCGATAAATTTGGCCAACGGCAAGAGGAGGCGGTATGGGTCAGGGCATGGCACAAAGTGGCTCCGGTGGAGTTTAGATAAGGTGCTAGGGTTTTTAACCAACTACGGGACAAGACGAATTCAATTGTAGAAGTGGCTTAAGCTGGGATAGCTCAGGTTGAGCTATCCACGGTGAGGTCCCTCTCGCCGGCAAGGGCTCATGCTGCCAGAGCTCTAGAATTACGCTTGTGCTAAGGCGAGCTCGATAGTGTAATCAGGATGCTTTGGAGATGCTAAGGATAAAAGCAATTGAATTTCTATTGAGAAATGAAGGAGATTATAGAGAGGGCTTACCGGTGTAGGGAGACGATGGCGTCGGCATGGTGAGCGAGGGAAAGCAATTGGCTGCTCGGGAGGGTTGTGTGGGGTGTGTACGAGCTTCAGAGCGACTTCAAGGAGCTTTAGGGCAACCGAGAGGCGGCCGCAACAGGAAGGCGGTTAGGGGACTTTTGCGTGCGCAGGCGAGGACAGGCAGGGGGCTCTGCAGAGGAAGTAATGGCATTGGCGACGTGGCTCTTCAGCGTCTGAGAGAGTTGACAAGTGTTGTTGCTGTGGTACGAAGGCAAGGGCGTCGCCACTAGCAGAGAGCCGAAGCAGGAGAGAGAAAAAGGCGAGCAGAGCGGCGCGCAAACCAAGAGAGCGGTAGGAGTCGAGCGACTGACGGGCGAGACCGCAGTGCCAGGTCGGTGTGAACGCGCGGGCGGAGGCGGCCGCAATCCAGCGGGACAGCGGCGCGGCGCGTGGAGCAGCTATAGAGAGGTGGTGAGGAGAAGGCGGCTTCTCCAAAATGCGCCAGCAAATGGAGAAAGTGGAAAGACAAGAAAGGAAAGTGGTTTTCACTGGAGAATTTCCGAATTGGGAAAGAAATTGAATTCAAAAGAAATTTCAAAAAAAAATTCAAAATTTTGGAAATTTTTGGGTTGTTTCAGTTACTTAGTATTTTCAACCCAGCCTACTAGCAATCCATGGTTGCCCATCACACTAACCTAGATTCTACCATGGATAATGGCGTTAACTGTGTCAATTTATGGTTTTCGCGATTATTTGCAACTGAAAAGATAAGTGCGAGGATTTAGCGGTTACATCACTTTTTTGAGGCAGTGCGAAACTTCGTTGAATTTTCGCAGTGGACTAGGGGAGGCACAGCGAAACATCGTTGAATGTTCGTAGTGGACTAGTGGAGGGTTTAGTGCAACCACCACCTATTTAAAAACATTATGCCTCTCAGTAAAACATTTTAGACGAGGATCCGACATCGTAGTGGCAAGCTGCAGGACAAATTCTAGAAGAAGCTTAGGCAAGGGGAGAAACCCAGCAATCTTCTACAATCGCTTCTTACCTATCGAGCCATCCAGTAAGCCTCCTTCCGGCTTCTTTGCTTTCCTTTCGTGTTTGTTAGTACATCTGATGTTTTTCTGCAGGTGATTGCTTACTAATTTATCGACGGGCAAAGAGTTGGTGATGGCCGACAACGTTGGTCTACCTGATCGAGAGGGAAAGAGGCAGCTCGGATAACCACAGGACCTCGCCGAACCTCAAGTCTGAATGTCTGATTATACATCTCTCGGTACCGCTTGTGTCCTTCCTATTAGATGCCAAATGATATTCATCGTCAAAGTGCTTCCATATCGTTATATTATAATTTTTTCCTAACTTGTCGTTTAAAAACGGTTAAAAGAGTGTATTCGAGACCATATAAATGACCAAAGTGCATCTAGTATTTGCCCAGTAGTTTTTCTAATTATACATTAGCTAAATTATTAAACTTATTATAAGACCTCAAATGCAAAAATTATTAAACTGAAAGTTCAATAGATAATTAATGTTCATATAAGCTAGAAACGGGAATGATACGGGACTGGCCAATCTTCACAGCGTAAGATCTCCGATACAAGGACAACTAGCACCACTTGAAGGATACGATGTGAATCACCTAATAATCCAACCAAGAACACTCCAAAATAACTAGCTACAAGCAGTCAAGATAATAGCACCACCTAATGATTCTTGAGGCCAACCACTGCTAACACACTCTAAGCTTCCAATCCACATAGCCATGAATGAAGTTAGCTGCACAAATTAGCTGTCCTCAAAGGACCACTTCTGTAATCTCATAAGAAAATCACAAGAGCAAAGGAATGAGAGATTTCTCTCTAAATTTCTAGATAGCAACATAGCTAAACAAGTGTTTCGGATAAGGTTTTGTCAGAAGTCCTAAAAAAGAGTACATCGCTATTTACACTAGCAACAACCTTCTAGCTATGTGTGAGACCGACCCTAGTTGCGTGTGAAGCAAGCCAGCTGTTGGAAGTCATCACGAGTGGAAATTCGAAATCGTGCTCAGCCTGACAGATGGTACGAAAATGACCAAAACTATTGCTAGGCCTGTTTGGTTGCCTGCATGTGGGGTGGCTCGCACCTGCGCATGCAAGGAGATGGTGTTTGGTTGGCTGCGGAGAGGAGAGAGCTTGTACGAACGGATGCAAAAAAACAACTGGAGCCAGGCTGAGAAGGAACGCGGCTGAGGAGCTTCCCTCCTTAGCCTGACCACACTCATGCAGTCTGCATCAGCTCATCCGCCAACCAAACAGGTCCATACACCTCCAAATGCTACATCATTTGTTGCGTATGAAAATAGACTTGTCAAACTTTCCAGAATGCTGTCCTATGCGTGCAAGAGATGCCCATATTAATCAGTTCATCTAGGAAGTAAATGGACATAATCTGGAGTTTGGATGCAGCTTGTTTATCTCCACAGTGTGCGCCTCTGTTTCCCTCACCTCCTTCTGGATCCACTGGTCATTGGGATATGTTGCCAAGCAATGCACATCCTTAGCTTGAGTAACCTCTATACTTGAAAACCTGAGCAAAAGCAGCAATGCACCTGATTAGGTAGTATATAATTCTCATCGATATCATAGCTAGACTTGGCTAGGAGTGAATTCATCTCTTGTTGTAATTTCCTAGCACAGCTCCTTGTCATTGGACCTAAATAAAGTCTCCTTTGTGAGAGCATCTGTTACAACTTTATTCCAGGAGAAAACGCACACATCGCAAATAAACTGAGAGAACATAGAAATTTCTAAATTTCTTTATAATTCTCTTATTTGCTCTCCCTTTTTTCTTATTTTTTCTCGCTTACAATATTGGGTACAAGGCTCCTCAATATAAAGACTAATAATCTCCTACTCGCATACGTATTCGGATTTCAAGTTGGACACAACTTCAACTTGAGTTACATACGGAGACGGACTCTACTACGTCTTGAACTCTAAGTCGAGATTATTTCTAGCAATCTCCCCCTTAATCTTGACTTGACATACTCTAGTTTTAGTCTTAATGCATTATGAACTACCAGTCATGCCTCCACATGAAGCGTTCTACATGCAAGCTACATGTAGAAACTCAACTCAACTGGTACGGGTCATTCAGATAGAAAGATTCTAAAATATTGAGGTAGTCGAACTCAACTACCCTGATCGGTTCGGCTTGAGCTTCTGGCTTATTTTTCACTATTCATAAATTTCGTCTTTTTCTGAACTTTTGGCTTTTTGTTGAGCTTTTTTGCCGGTTCTTTTTTTTCCCGTATTTGTTTGTATTATACATATTGGGCTAACATATATTTTATATTTTTAAATTTAATTATGCTAAATAAGCCTCTGTCAGCTACAATATTTTTTTCAGCCAGCTACAGTGTTTTCAGCCATAAGCCATGAGCTTTTAAGCCCAACCGATCACCACATCATACTTGACACGGAACGATGACACATCTCCTTGACGTCCCTAACTCAACTCTTCATCAGAGTACTGTTGATTCATCATCGCTGAGCACTTCAGCAACAAATGATTTCTTCATCCTCGGCTTGAGGCATTCTGAAGCAAAGTGTCCATAATCATTATAATTATAACACCTTACTTTTGCCTTATCAAACTTCCGATTCTGATGGCCTTGGCCACCACCCCTAGAAGTGTTCTTGCCTTCACGCTTTAATGATTGGATCTCCCACTCAGCGTGGGTCAACAAGAGCTATTTGTCGCTTTTGTTGCTAGTGTCATGAATGCGTTCCTCATACGCCTTTAGACGACCGATAACCTCCTCCATGGTCATTGTCTTTAGGTCGCCAAATTGCTATATGACTAAAGAAATTGAGAGAAACTGTGAGGGAACAGCACAAAGGAATTTCTTTACCACGTACAACTCTTCCACCTTCTCACCAAGGGCTCGAATCTTATTGATGATGACCGTCAACTAGACGGCGAAGCCATTGATCGACTTCATTGCCTTCATACGCAGCACCTCGAACTCGGTCTTGAGAGTTTGTACCTTTGCTTCCTTCACACGATCTGTGCCAAGATGCATCGTCTTCAACGCCTCCCACGCGGCTTTGGCTGTCTCCTTTTCGGCCAGTAGGAAGAGTGTCTCCTCTGGGATGCCCTGATAGATGGCCGTCAATGCCATGTGATCCTTGCGCACATCGACATTGTCATTCTCAATCGCATTCCACACTCCTTGAGCCTTCATATACACCTTCATCTTGATTGTCTATGCTGCATAATTGCTCGTCGTGAGCATCGGATAATGCAGCTAGATAGCAGAACTCTCCTTTGCCATCATACCGGATGATGCCTCATCACTGGACACCACTTCCCGGAGTACACGATATGAACTTGAGCACGGATCAAGAACTCGGGCTACTTTGAAGCAGCACTTGGACCGAGGGAACGGAGAAAAAAAAACTGTGCTATTTTTTTTCTTTTTCCCTTGAACTTGATCCTTGTCTCTGCGCTCTCTGTTGCCTCTTCGCTCTGCACACATTTATTGCTGTGCTAAGCTAGAAGATTGAGTCCACCTCGGAGATGGACGCGCGCACCACGTGCGGACTCTGTTTCGACTTGGAATCTGCAAAAAAAAACTCATGGGGAATCAGCGTCGACTTCTTTCTCTACACGATCGGATGGGAAAAAGCTGAAATAGCATTTAACCGAGCTTTGCTTCTCTTTCTCTGCTCTCTCATTCACATGTTGCTCTTTCCTTGCACGTGGTTCGAGATCTGATGGATATAATGAAGCTTTGCCTTTTGTCTCGCTTGGATGTGCTGGCTTTGCTTGTTGTGATTCTCTCTGGCGCTTACTATTGTCGCTCGGGCTACTTTGCTGGGCTCACATGCCGATCGGGAACACCGGCTCGGAGGCACGCTCCTCAATTTAGGCAAACGGCGACGAAGGACAACGGCTTTGGATGCGACGCGGATGGAGCGAACGCACGGACCAAGTTTTTTTTCTCTCAATCTCTCAAAACCAAATATTCTGTGCTCTGATACCACTTCTTACAACTTTATTTCAGGAGAAAATGCACACATTCAAATAAACTGAGAGAACACGGAAGAAATTTCTGAATTTCTTTATTCTCTTATTTGCTCCCCTTTTTCCTTACTTTTTCTCTCGCTTACAAAATTGGGTACAAGCCTCCTTAATATAAAGGCTAATAATCTCCTACTCACATACGTATTCGGACTTCAAGTTGGACATAACTTCAACTTGAGTTACATACGGAGACGGACTCTACTACGTCTTGAACTCTAAGTCAAGATTATTTCTAACAACATCAACATGCAACCATGTCATATCATCTTGTGCAGTAACTAATGATGTAGGTGTACTAGAATGTCCTCATCGTCCTCTCCCTCTTGAAAAGGAGCCATTCTCAACTCTAAATCTTCCAGGCCAAAGAATGGTGAAAGATCAGCGGCATTGAATGCACTACTCATAGCATAATCATAACTTAGAAGCTCAAATCTTGTAAATATTGTCATTGATCTTGGACAACAATATGAAAGGCCCATCTCCTCGTGTCATTAATTTTGACTTGCGCTTCTCCAGAAATTGATCTTTCCATAGGTATATCAAAACCAGATCACCTGGTTCAAATGTCACCTTCTTCCTATTCTTAGGTGCCATTTCAGCATATTACTTTGCCTTCTTCTCAATCTCTTCCTTTGTCTTCCCATGTATCTTCTTCACATACGTAGCACGCTTTGAAGCTTCTATGTTACTTCTTTCTTGCAATGGAAGTGGCAGCAAGTCAATTGGTGCAATTGGTTTGAACCCATACACTACCTCAAACAGATACATGTTGGTTGTAGAATGAATTGCTCTATTATAAGAAAACTCCACATGCGGCAAAAAATCTTCCTATTCTTTCAAATTCTTCTTGATCATTGCCCACAACAAGGTTGAAAGTGTTCGGTTTACTACCTCTGTTTGGCCATCAGTTTGTGGGTGACAAGTTGTTAAAAACAACAACTTTGCTCCATGTTTTGCCTATAATGTCTTCCAAAAGTAGCTCATGAACTTCCCATCATGATCAGACACAATTGTTCTTGGCATTCCATACAATCTCATAATCTTCCTGAAAAACAAATTAGTGACATGTGAAGCATCATCACTCTTATTGAATGGTATAAAATGTGCCATTTTTTGAAAACCTATCAACAACTACAAATACTAAATCCCTCTCCTCCTTAGTCCTAGATAATCCTAAAATAATATACATGCTAATATCTTCCCAAGGAATACTAGGAACACGTAATGGAGTACATAAAACATGAGGGTTTAGTTTTGAATTAGCTTCATGACATGTGACGCATCGCTGCATGAATCGCTTGACATCTCTTCTCATCTTTGGCCAATAGATATGGTTGACCAGTAGCTCATAAGTCTTCTCAAGGCCAAAGTGACCCATCAATACTCCTCATGTGATTCTTGCAATAACAAGAACCTAACCTAAAAATTTGGAACACACAGCTTGTTAGTTCTAAACAAAAAATCCTTTATGCACATGATATTTTCTCCATCCTTTCCCATCTTTGCACCTCTCAAATAGTTCTGAAAATTCATGATCAATACTACACAAATCTTTTGAACTCTCAACTGCTAGCACTTTCACGACTAATTGGTTTAGTAAAACACATCTACAAGACAAGGCATCGTCAACCATATTCTCTTTACTATTCTTATATTTTAGAGAGAAAGTTTCAATGAATTCAATCCATTTATGATGTTTTTTATTCAACTTAGCTTGGACTTTCAAATGTTTCAAAGCCTCATGATATGAATGCACAACAAATTCTTTAGGCCATAAGTAATTCTGCCAAGATTCAAGTACTTTAAACAAAGCATATAATTTCTTATCATAAATAGAATAATTCAATTGTGCTCCACTGGGGTTTTCACAAATATATGTTATAGGTTGGCTCTCTTGCGTCAAAACTTCTACAATACCTATTCCACTAGCATCACATTCAATTTCAAAGATTTTAGTAAAATCAAGTAAAAACCAGCAAGACCTGGCCTAGATACAAGGGAGAGTGTTGAAGTATATTGCATATATTTTCTTATTAGTTTAAGCTTTTGAATAAACTGATTTGTGCATGTAGTTCAATAAGACTTACTCGTCAATAAAAAGCTCACTAAAGGAGTTGTACCTGCCATTGGGGAAAACATGAGAACGATCCCACTTCAGAGACTGGCCCTTCCCTTGTTGACTAGCTCCTCCTTGGCTTCTATAACCCGTATTTACTGTTAGCAATTTTTGTTCCTGTGTCAAACAAGTAAAACATTAATATCACTTTACTTTTCCAAAAAAAAAATATGCCACTGTGCCTTTTCTGTTGTGGTGAACCTATATATATGAATTGATTTTGTTCGATCGAATCACAGTTTTAGTTGCAATATAATCCTATGAAGGATTTCGTTTTTATATTTTCGCATGAAGTTTACAGTAGTTTCTCTGTGTGAAGTTTTTCTTCCATATGTATGGTAGTTGCTGTGCAATTTAAGTACCTCACCTATTTTGTGAAAACACCCGGAACAATACATCATTTCTAATTTCTTTTTGTAATCATGCTACATAAATGATCAAGTCCAGTGGCGAAGCCAGGAATAAAATTGTACGACCGAAGATGATGATAGAGGGGGTGAATGGTGCCTTAAAAATTTCTACACTAGTAGTCATTTATCATTTACTCCGATAGCTACAAAGCTATGAAGATTTTGATAGGAATCCAACTTGAAGATCACAGACTCATAAAGCTGAGAGCAAATAGTAGGAAAAACAACGTGGTCGGAAGTCGACTACCAGTTGGAAATCAACGTGATCGGGATTCGACTACCGGATGGAAATCAACGTGGTCAGAATTCAATGTGATCATAACTAACATGGTCGAAAACTAATGAGTGGTCAAACAACCAATATGGTCAAAAACCAATGAATGATCGAAAAACCCTACGTGGTCGAAATTCAACTACCAGTCAAAAATCAACATGGTTGGAATTCGACTCTAGTGGTCGACGATCAGAGTGAGCGGTCGAAAACCAACGTAGTAAAAAAAACCTGATTGAAAGCCAACGTGGTCAAAATTCGACTCGAGTGGTTAATGACTAGAGAGTAGTCGAAAACCAATATGGTTGAAACCACAGTGGTCGAATTTGACTTAAGTGGTCAACGACTAGAGAGTGGTCAAAAACCAACGTGGTCGAAAGTCGAATTGAGTGGAAATTCGTGTTTTTGAAGCTGGTTGAAATTCGATTGGTGCGAACCACTACCAGAGAGTGGTCGATCTATAAGCGGTCGAAACCAGAGAGGTTAAACCAAGTCAAAACATGACTAGAGAGGTCAACGACCAGTGAATGGTCGAAAACCAAGGTGGTCATATCAATTCGGAATATGACTAGAAGGGTCAACGATCAATTAGTGATCGTAACCAGAGTGGTTGAACCAATCCAAACTTCGACCAGTGAGATCGACTACCAATGAATGATTAAAAATCAAAGAGCGGTCGAAAGACTAGCATGGTCGAGAACCAATGAGCGATCGTAACCAGAGTAGTTGAAAATGACTCGGAAGAATAAAGCAATCGCACGACCGAAAGATCTAAAATCCACATATCTTTTGATTAAAAGATCAAATGGCTGTGAAACTTTGTACGCAAATTGCTTAGGGTTTCAAGATGCTATTCCATTCTTGAATCAAAAAATTGTGACAAATTTGAGACCTTTTTGCAATTTGAGAACACGCACTCCAACCAAGAACTAAAAACCAAATCAATGATCAAATCTTCCTCATGGGTAGAAGATAGCCAAGATGGATTTGCATACACTCCCATATGTCACGGCAAGTTGGATCACCGAAGAAATCAGATTAAAAGTCCTTGGATCAAGAAATCACCTGATTAGACCAAGAACGTGCAAAATAGGGTTTCTTGAAAATATTGCTATTTAAGTGCCTAGATGATTGGAGATTGATCTCAAGAGATTATCTCCATCTCATCCATGTCCTTGGCACAACAAGATCAAGAGAAGTGTAGAAGAGAGATCAAACTAACCGAAACAAGAGCAACACGAAGAGATCAAGAAAGGGTTGAGAGAATATAGGAAAAACCAACTCAAAATAGAGCAAACTCAATCAGACAAAAAGATACACAAGGTAGATCAAAAATCGATGTATTGCTCACTTGAGATGATTGATTTTACACCCACTCCACTCAGGAGGACAGAGTTCTACAGCTAGAGCACATACACTCTATAACCTATCTCCCATAGGAGGGAAGAGGAGCTAGTCGCCAAAAGGCTTAGCCAACCTTCTCAAACCTTAGCTCTTGCCTCTTCTCCCCTTTTATAAGCTCACAACTTGAACACAAAAACCTAATGGATCCCCCATTAGGCCAAACCAGGGATAACCTATTAACCTCACCTAAAACCGAGTTTTACTTACACATTTCTCCAGTATTGGGCAATTTTATCAAAATGCCCTACTACCGCCTTTCTCGAAGCTTCCTGCTTCCTTTGCCATGATCGCCTATGCTTCACCATCTTCCACGTGGCCCTAATGACTTGCCGTTAAGCCTCTCACGCGTTCAGATCCCACTGAACCGTCCTTGCTTGTACACGATCCAAGTCACTTGGCGCACCACATATCTCTTCTCGCACATGACAGCACCCGGCTTCCTCGACCGTATGGACCTCAACTCCTCCTGAGAGCCACCACGCCGTTGCGCGTCATGATCACCACCGGTAGCTCACGCTCCGGTTCCTCATCATCACAGCTTGCAACCACCTTGCAAGCCTTGGTCATCTCCAGTGTCTCCCTGACCGTTTTGGACCTCAGCACCACCCTGTGCCTAGTCCCAGTCCTCCTACGCCTCACCATAATCTAGTTCCGAAGTCCTGTAACCAACATAGACAAGCAAGCCATCATGTGCACCGCGCGATACACAAAGTCATCAATTGGCACAATTAATTCAAAAAATGCTTAATGCAAAATGTATGCACCCAAATGCTGATCCTAAATCTAAGACCAAACAATAAATAAATGTGCACACTAGCAACAACACCCAGGTCAACCCATGACCAAACTCCAAGAATTCTATAGAACAATTTTAGACCACCAATAGAAGCTAGTCTAACCGCCAAGCATAGGCCGGTCTGACCGCTGGCTGGTCTGACACAAGTACTCGGATGATCAAAAATCACAAAACTTGAAGTACTCGAAGCCTACAAGTAACGACTAAGAGGCCAACGACCAACACAACAAATCGCTATGACCATCAATCACAAAGACTATGACTACTACAACAGATCGCTACGACTACCGAATAGATCGCTATGACAACCGATCACAAAAGCTACGACTATCAATCACCCAGCCTTACGACTACCAAACAACAACCACGTACTGAAGCTACAACCATTCCGTGGTCAGTTCTGCTATTCTTGACAAACCGTTGTCATTCTGCCGAGCTCGCACAATTGCCGATCAGACCATCCGACCATGAAGTCGTAGACCACGAATACTCCAGTACTCGCAGTCAGATGAACTCGTAAACCACAAAGTTGTCAGACAAAAAGCGATCTTTTGCAAAATCCTCAAAAATCAAACTCAACCTCCGCAGATACTCTAATCTAAAAGTTAATTACTCATCACAACCTTGGGGTGACCTCTATGTCGTCTCACAAAAATTAAGGGTAGGCTGAATCAGGACTAAACTAGATTGACACAAATATAGTCTTATACTCTTATAGAATTTCAAATTTATACAGAAATTACACAATTGGAGACAAACAACCAAAAAGGGAGAAATACAAAGTAGGTGCCTCGACAATAGAAAGTGCATAGTACTGATAAGTCATCTATGTATGAGACATATGAAAATTAGTGATATAATAGAAAATTATGAATGACAACGGAAATGTAGATCATATAAAACATACCAAAAATAAGCTAATTTGAATCACGAGATAAATTTAAATAACGGGGCAAATGCATTCTACGCGACTTTATGTCTTAAAAGCGGTTTATGATTTTGTCATCATCAATGCTTTTAAAAACCTCTCGCTTGTTATAGCACACCATCTAGGACTAAACTATCTATATACTAATATACACTAAAAGTCTAAATTCTAAATTTAAAATATTAAATCGAGAAGGAAGTAAGGAAGTTAAAAACGTTATTAAAGTAGAACCGTTGAAGGTTAAAGACTCGAAGTGTGCAGTGCGGCGTGCCCAACTCTCTCAGACTAAAATCTTCTAAGTTCACTATCTCTCCCTACTTTCTGTCTCTCTCGCTCCATGTCGATGGTGATTGGTGACTTGGCGCTATGGTTGCTCCTGCCAATAGCGGCGCCCCTGGTTCGGCTCCTCCCACGGCCCCACCCCCGGTCCGGCTCCCCTCGGCCGCCCTAGCTCGGCTGAGCTCCCCTCACCACCCCCGCCCCACAATCCGGCTCCCCTCGCCCCCGGATCTGCCTCCCCTCGCCGCCCGATCAAGCTTCCCCACGGCCCTGCCCCCGGTCCGGCTCCCATCGGCTGCCCTGGCTCGGCTAAGCTCCTCCTCGCCACCCTCGCCCCCAGTTCGGCTCCCCCTGCACCTAGATCTGCCTCCCCTCGGCCGGCGGTCCAACCCCCACTGCCAGATTCGGCTCCCCTGGCGGCCCGGTCCCCTTCTGCTCGCAGCTCGCCCGACGCCCGGTCACCCATGCGAGGTGCGTCATCAGCCCTCTCTCAATCTCTCTGGAAATCGTTCCAAGTGCTAATTTGGTAGGGTTTGTAAGTTGTAGTTGTTGTCTTGGTGGGCCAGTGAGATGGATTTGTTGGGCCTCTTAAGGGCAATGGGCTGACCACGCTTGACCAGGCTTTTTTTCATTTTTGCTTTTCTTTGTCGCTTGGCATCGGTCTCCCTACTGGCCTGCTGTGGCCCCGGTCTCTCTGCTGGCTGCTGGCCTGCTGTGCTCGTGGGTCGGCGGGGTGGGGAGGAGGGTTCTTGCCACCGGGGAGGGTAGGTCAAGCCTTACTAAGCCTACCGCTTAGCTTCACCCTGATCCAGGGCGGACCTGCCATTCGGGCATGCTCGGGCGGTCGCCCAAGCTCTATCGCCGGCGGAGCCCCCGGCCCCTGAATATTATTGTACAACGAAAGAAGAAACCGGGAAAGCAAACACTCAATATAAAGCACTTTCACCAGTGAATTTTCTTCATGGGTTAGCCACATCCTACATGCACACTTAATCCATTGAGCCTACCAAACTATACAGTGATCTACTCACAATAAGTGATTCTAGTGAACAGTGCCACCAGCGACGAAACCAAACGAAATAGTGACCACTCCATTTGCATCATCCTAGTTACGCTTCCTATTTCTTCCAAACATATCTAGAAAGGTGAACTTCACCACCTTCATCAGACCACCTTTGGTTCGCAGTATTCTATAAATAACAAGCCAGTAGGCTCTAATATGCTTCGCACCAACGAATTCGTAGTAGGCCGTTGTGAAATATAGATAAATATTAAGACTTGAGAACAACAGAAAACTGTTTTAATTATGAAAAGAAATTGCGGATACATATAGTATGCAAATATAGGTTGGAAGCAAAAGGGAATATTCGCGCATGAGCCCAAGACATAAATATATATGAGAAATAACCATTTTGCTTCATGGGAGACCAACCATTTGTTGAAGGTGGAATATTTTAACTTCAAATCTACAGATTGCGCACTGGGTTCCTGCATGATTCCATTACGACTTAGCTATGGGGAATTTGTACCTTTTGTTGTTGTACAGCACAAGCAGTGCAACCCCAGTAGTTCCTACGCATACAATCAATACCAATTTCAGTAGCTACACTACTTATGTTACCTGATATTAATAATGACCAAACTTAACCTGACAATGGGGACTCAACAAAATATTATTGATCAGCGTTCGCTATAAAAAGGGCGTACTTAGTGCCGAAACTCCCACACTGTGTGGGGTCTAGAGAAGGGGATTTTCTAGATAGTCTTTTTTCTGCTTTGCAGAGAGGCTGATTTAAACCTGCAATCACCAACGAACAATAGGGAGAGAGCACCAATATTATTGATCAGCGTTCGCTATCTTGAAACAAAAAAAAAAGCCTTGTACAAAGATCAGGTGAATACAACCGGTTCATTGGCTAGAAACATGAGTTGATACTCTAAGAGCAAGTTTAATAGTACAGATAGCTGCTACCTCCAATACATTTCTATGTCATCAAAAGATAATGATGCAGTCAACTCATACAATAAGCTGGCTATAAGTTGTCTCCACAAGAGCTCTCAATCATTTAATACATACATGGATATTGATAATTTAATACATGCATGGGTATAGCAATTAGTTCTATGAGTACATGCATGGATAATGCCTCTTTTCCTGTGCTATAGCCTGACTCTTGCATGGGAGTCGGCTTGGCTCTCTCTCTCCTTTTCTCTTCCCTCCACATAGGACTATGCTGACATGGATTCCTTTGTAGCTAGCACAGTCAGCCTTATTAAACTTGCTCTAAGGGGGGTTCCAACTTCCAACTTTTGGGCAATAATGTTTGTTTCACACTTTCGACTCCGTCCTAGCTCTATTTTATTCCTGGATCCATCACTGGACTGATGAAATATGCTACATAAGTGGTACATGTTTTATGTACATGTTGTGCGTAGATGGGTGGGTATTGGAGCCTTGGAGGTAATGCCCATGCACACAAGATCGTAGATGGGTGGGTATTGGAGCCTTGGAGGCAATGCCCATGCACACAAGATGTACGATGAATTGCCTGTGAGAGCCTAGGTAACTCGTTTTGTTCAGTCATTCGGTATTATGACGACAGTTGGTATTATGAGCTTATGCTATCGTAGTCCGTCTATAGAACCGTGGTATAAAGCTTCACGACCACCAAATGACAAGCAAAATTGGCTAGAGTCTGCAATGCAACTCTGGTTACTAATTTTGTACAAAGCAAAAAAGTTGTAAAATCATATTGCTACGAAGTATTTTCTTTCATGAAAAATATGATAATATTATTTTTATGTGGCCAATAAAAACATATTACCTCCAAAACAATGCTGACTTGTAAAGAGGGAATACAATATTTTTTTTGTGCTGTACCTGGTTTTTGTTAGAATTTTTTTGTACGAATAATCTATTTTTTATTCGAAATTACATAAATATACCTGCGGGAATTTTTTTTACAAAAATAGGCTCCAATCGCCTAATGGGTGGGCGACTGGAGCTAAACACCCAACCAAAGGCCGACAACATCTCTGTCGCCCTACCCTCGAGCGACTGCAATAAGTCGCCCCCCATTGGGCGACTACACTTAGTCCCCCATGAATTTTTTAAATTTTGTCAATTTTGTAGTTTTAAACTGGAAAAAATCTGGTGGAGTTGTAATAAAAATTTATGTTCATTGTATGTTGTAGGTGCGTAAAAATTGTGGGAAATTTTTTTTAGGAACGATTGGTCGTATAACGATCGGTACATACGCTGGTAAGTGATATTTTGATGTTACTGAGAATTCGTGTACGGAGAAAACCGGTATGTTAATATTGTTATCTCACTGAGCAAAACTGCCCTGTTTTGTCTTGTCACTACGCAAAGCTGACCTCTTTTGTCATCTCACTGAGCAAAGTTGTCCCGTTTTGTCATGTCACTGCGCAAAGTTGGCCCATTTTGTCATGTCATTGCGCAAAGCTGACCTCTTTTGTCATCTCACTGAGTAAAGCTGTCCCGTTTTGTCATGTTACTGTGCAAAGCTGCACTCTTATGTCATGACTCTGCGCAAGGTTGGCCTCTTTTGTCATGTCACTGTGCAAAGCTGACCTCTTTTGTCAGCAATACTCCGTTGCACTAAGTTATCTCGTTCTATATAAAGAGCACGGGTGTGGTCCCATGAAGATAGTAGTAGAGAACCCTGTAAATCGAACGAAGAAATACCTTCTCTGTCGTGCAGATACATACCATGGCCGACGCCGAGGGGCCAGTCGGAGCGGGGTCACCAAAGGAACACCTTCCCTTGCAAAGGAGGGAGCACTTCGGTCCTAACTACCGCTTAATACTCAGGAGGCATGTTCAACCAGTGTGGCCAAAGTGCAGACACAATAAGGACGCGGTCGTGCAAGGTCATCGAAGGCCATTTCGATGGCGGGCGATGTTTCTTCCAATGCCCACACTCTGGGGTACAAATTGCTAATAGTACATTTTTTGTTACTGCTTATAGAGCCTCTTTGTTTACCGTCCTTTCCTGCAGATGGCAAAATGCGACTTCCCCACTGGATCGACCCTCCTCATGAACTGTATATTGTGAACTACGTGGATACATTATGGGATCGAATCTTTGAGTTGGAGGAGCGACTCGACACTCTCAATGAGGAGAACAATGACCTTTGCCAACAGATGCAACGCGAGAGGGGCAATGAGGAAGGTTGTCAACATAGGAAGCTCGTACGATTCGACATGTTGCTGTGCAAACCCTAGCTGCATATGTGTGTGCCACTACAACGACGGCCAGCCCCGTCCGAGGCGGCCCCCTCAGCAATACTATGTGGGTGCCACGAGGCTCATTTGGCATGTAGGCAATGAGGTGTTTGGTTGTACCGTAGTATGTACGAGTGTTGATTGAAATAATGTGCAATGTTGTGGATTGGTTGTACCGTAGTATGTACCGTAAGCATGTCATGGATTGGTTGTTATCTTCATGCGGTTGTTATCACAAGCCATAAAAATATCACATTTTAACTAACAGCAAATAGAACTAGTAAGTAAACAGAGCAATATTAAGCTACCAGCACAACACCAACTACATTACAGAAAGGGAATGTAACATAGCAGTTTTACAAATGGTACATGAAATATACGATACATTAAGTGTGTACAATGTAAATTTAGTTGTAGTCTCCAACAACTACTGATCAGCACATGCATTGCATCGTCTAGCTGTGTGCCCCTCCTGGCCGCATCGCCTGCAACGTGCACCAGATGTTCCGGCTTTCGATTCGTCCATATCATTTCTAATACACCGGCTCTGTCGCCGACCCTTCCCACCCTTCAGCATGTTAACATCTAGAATCCAGGTCCTCACTGCAATGTCCAAAGTGATGAAGTTTCCGACCACCCTGAACCCCCGGAGCTCCCCACACCAAGCCTGCAGTACCCTTTCCTTAAAAAAGTACTCCGACATGAAGTTTGAAGGATCCATGCCCACGGTCCCATCAACGCCTATGGCCGTCAGGATCTACCCCTTGTATTTGCCTGTCAAAAAGGTCCCGTCAACTGAGATCACCAACAGCATGTGCCTGATGCCTCAATGCAAGCACCAAATGCTAACAAGGCTCTCTGGAACACCGCATATCCTGGTGGACTTGCGGACGGCTTGTCTTGCACGGTGATATAGGTGCCTGGGTTCCTGTCCTACAACACCTTGAGCATACGAGGAAGATTGTTGTACGCCGCCTCAAAAGACCTGAAACGTTTTTCCAAATCCTTCTGCTTGGCACGCCACGCCTTCGCATAGCTAACCTTGTACTTGAATTTATTCTCGATAGCTACCACGATATGCGTGGCCTCTATGTCTTTCTTCTCCACTATCTCTCTGTACATCACATTGGCTATAAAGGTGGACATCAGGTTACGATACCTCGCCAAAACACTGTTGAGAATGCAAGAGTGCGGCTCCACCTTTGACACAATCCAGTAAGTCTCATACTTGGGTCTACGTGGATGCACCCTCCAAAGACAACCAGCCTGGTCGCACTTCACAATGTACTGCTCCTGGCTTGATTTCATGACACGAAATGTCCGCTGCATTGAAAGGGCCCACAGCTTGATGGCATCCTGCAGTGCTGCCTTGTCAACAAACATAGAATGCAACTGAACCTCTGTCTCATGATACTCCTACGCTGATTCATGCTCATCATGTGCGGAAACACCCTCAGCGTTAAACTAGTTCCATTCGTACAGGATAGGAACTTCATGCTCATCCGAACTATCCTCCTCGTCGTCCTGTACAGCTTCCTCTTCAGCCCATGCCCTCTGGTCATCACAGTCCATCTGCTGCACGATATACTTAATATGCTCCTTTTCGTCGGCTTGTCCAATTCCCTCTGTATGGTTTGACCATTGTACCTCTCCTCCATGTACTGCATTGGCTTTATCACGAGCAACTTGATCATCTTCGCCAACATGCGGGCCGCCCGAACTTCTAGCACCTCCCGGAGCAAGGGTGGACGCATGACCTTGTGCAGCTTCTAGTGAGCACGGTTGCACAAGCAGGACACACTCGTATCCACGGCGCCGGCACCCTTGCACAAAGCCCTTCCACGTAGCAGTGCACATCAATGTCTTCAACTCCCATATGATGTCCGTGGGAGACTGGCTTCAAAGCCCTTGCACGACGACGCTGCACACCTCGGGGTCCAACGAAAAACTCTAGGTCAGCCAATGCAGCACATCTGCGATCCAATCATTCTCGTCATCCAGATGTACGAGAGTGACTTGTGGAAAACAGCTCAAATCCACACCATTCGGACCTTCACGAACGGTTCCAGCACCGTAATGCACTCTCAATGTAGTGGCTATTGCCATTGCTGATGTTGGCCTGCATATATGTTTCAATTTTGCGACATGTCAAATAACATCGCACAATACTAAACTTTCTATACTAAAAATTGTGCTAAAATTTCTATACTAAAAATGTTCCATACTAAAGTTTCTATACTAACATTTATATACTAAAAATTGTACTAAATTTTCTACATCTACAATTTTTTACTAACACTAACATTTGATAAAAATAATACTACAAATACAATATACTAAAAAAACCTAGATCTGAGAACCTAAATGGATGGAATAGCTCCCACTCTTCCTCCCTCTCCTCCTCCTCTCCTGTCCTCTTCTCCCTCTCCTCTCCTCCCCCTCCTCTCCCTCTCCTCTTCTCCCCCTCCTCTTATTCCCCTTCTTCGTCTCCTCTTCTTTTCTCTTCTTCTCTCCTCTCTTCTCTGGGCGCAGAGTGAGTTCTTTTCTCTTCTTCTCTCCTTTCTTCTCTGGCGCAGAGTGAGTAAAAAAAATAAAGCAGCAATGGCAGTGGCTGAGTATGCTACCTTAAACCCCCCTGTCGCCTGGGTGTTGGCCGACTGAAACTCAAATCGCCCAACCGTACAGCGACTGAGATTCCAGTTGCCCAACGCTTGGGAGATAGCAATAATTCGCCCAACCATTGCCATATTCCCCAGGTGTCGCCTCCCGGTTGGGCGATTAGCTCCAGTCGCCCCCCCCCCATTGGGCGACTGGAGCCTATTTTTGTAAAAAAAAAATTCCGCGGGTATAAATCTGTAATTTCGAATAAAAATAAATTATTTGTACAAAAATTTCGTTTTTGTTAAGGTAGTACGAAACTTCGTAGAAATGTTCAGTGGAGGATTGATGCAATCATCACTGGTAGTGCTCCAAAGGGTTTTTAAGCTTAGGCTTGGCTCTTTGTTTGTATTGTAACGGCTGAAAATACACTGTAGTGATTATTATTTTTTAAGTACACTGTAGTGATTATTATTTTTAAGTAATTAAATGTAAAAGAGAAAAAAGTTATACAAACATTATAAACATTGGCCACTGATATATTTTTGAATATTTAAAATGAATACATGAAAATTATACGTATAAATTCGTCTCGAAAAGTACTTTCATAATATTATAATTTTAGTAGATTTTATAAATATATTATAATAACAATGGGTGATCAAAGTTATATTTTAAGTATTGTGTCCACGTTTAAAACGATTTTTTTGACCGGAGGAAGTAATCAGTAGACTTGAGGAGGGTGACAGACGAGCCCATATGATGATATGCCTGGTGAGGGTGGACTTGAGGAAGGCGGGTGGGAAGCTTCCTTGAAATGATGCTCCCGGGCCCCGGCATTATTTTGGCTTGACTGCGGAGGAAGCGAAGGAAAAATGGAAACCAACCCCATCAACCTGCTCCACTAATCCACTACCGATAGAGCCAGCAAGTGATCGCTTGGCTTCTTTGCTTTCTTTGTTGTCTGTTAGTCCATTGGCTGATCAGGCTGTCACGGCAAGCTTTATTTCAGCTCAGCTACCGACTGATGTGCAGAGGGTTGGTGATGCCCAACGGCCGGAAGGGTAAAGGCTGATTAATCACTGGAGCTCTCCGAACCTCAAGACTCAAGGTACCGCTTCTCTCGTCTTGCTCCCTACTTCCGTCAGAAATACAGTTTTTAGAAAAGGTGCAGTCAAATTTCTTTAAATTTGATTATTAATATAAAAAGTTTAGATTAGTCATGAAAATATTTTTGATAATATACTAATTTTATATTATTTTATAAACATATTTATATAAAAAAGTGGCCAAAGTTGTATGTTGAAGAACATGTTGATATCCCAAGCATCGTATTCATGAACATAACTCACCAAGCTACTCCATCTAGAAAAAAAGGATGATGCTTTAGTCTAAAGTAGCAGGTGAGCCACACAGTTGCCAAGCTAGATATGTTTACAATATTTTAGTATTAAAACATAACTTATGTGATCTAGATATCCTTTAGAGCAACTCCAGCAGTAGCCCTCAAAACAGGGCCCCTACTTTTTATTTGAGGGCTCTCCCTACTTTTGAGGGCTCTGTTTTTTGGGATACACTCCAGCAGGAGCCCTCAAAACAGGACCCTCAAATTCATTCTTAGAGGGGATGACACATAGGACCCACCCTCATCCTCATCCTACTTTTGAGGGCCGAGGGGCAAAAAACTCACTCCAGCAGGGCCCCTACTTGAGCCCTCAAAAGTAGGGGCTCCCTCCAGACCCCCCCCCCCGGAATGAGGGCTCGAGGGGGAGATTTGAGGGCCCCCTACTTTTGAGGGCTCAAGTAGGGGCCCTGCTGGAGTGAGTTTTTTACCCCTCGACCCTCAAAAGTAGGATGAGGGCTCAAGTAGGGGCCCTGCTAGAGTTGCTCTTATGAAACAATCGGGATATATAGATCTTTTTAGATGAATACTTAGAAACGATAATAAACCTTTGAAGCCAAAACATATGAAAGGAAATCGAAATACTTGATTGAAAAAATCAATGTGAGAAATAATGATGTATGGACCTAGGGATATAATATTCAAATATGCCTTAATGGAAAACCAGCTTGATTCACACTCTATAGACATGTTCTATGTAAAAAAAGACTGCACTACCCTTGGTTCTGTGACTTGTAATTTTTCCCGCATTGCTTCACTTACTGTTTAAGCTGATTTTTTGTTTTTTTTTCCAGCCATGCTGTGCTTTTTAATTATTTTTCGGACTTGGTAATGTTGTGCGTTTAGCTTACTGTTAACATACTGTTTTTTCGGCCATGCTGATCATTATCTTATTCGATCACGTACTCCACACAGGCAACAAAGAAGGGGCAAAAAAAGATGAATTGACTATGTTACACATTCATATCAAGTTGTAAATGTTCAGACTTAGCAATCTATGAAACATTGCAGCTAACAAGCTAGAAGCTCTCAAGAAAATAGTGACTAAATAGTTCTGTAAGCATTTTCTGAAACATAGCAGCTAACATAGCATCTTCCTGTACAAGGCTAAGCAGAAACTAGCTAAAGATGCACACGTATAGCACTACATCAGTTCTGTAAACATTTTCTCTAACTGCTTAGCTGTTAGCAGCAATTAGAAATTTCAGATATTACTAAATTAAGAATCAACAATGACTTGATACCAGAGAGAACGAATTATTATCACATCAGAAAATCAAGAACGAACTTTTGGTCAATCCCCAACAGATCTACACATATCGCCAGAGGTTCACATGAATCCCCACATAACCAATCGATACGTGATAGATGAGGTCGGTGAGGATGTCACGGAGGCAGGCCGAGGTCGCGCGTCGGTGGGGAGGAAGCCTAGGCAGGTGAGGGCGATGAGGTCGCGCGGCCGTGTGAGAGGATGACGAGATGGCGCTCGCCGGTGGTGGTGTTGGGGGGTGGGGAGTAGCCAAGGCCCGCGGACAAAGACAAGGTCGCGCAGCCGGTGGGGAGGTAACTGAGGACGGGGGAGGCGATGAGGCGCGGCGGGGTCAAAGTCGCTGGCCCTAAGGTCTCCGACGCCTGGAAGAAGAAGCACTCACCGGCGGTCGTCGCGACCCACAGGGATCTCGGCCGCTGTCGCCATCGCGCTAGGGGAAATGGACGCGGGGACGGTTGAGAGTGGAACGAGTTGCTGGTTTTGCTCAATGGCAAAATTTTCGCCCAAACTCCAGGGGCAACGTCGTGTTCGGGTGAGCTGCCCCCCAATGCCCGAACAGTGCATGATTAGCACTAATGCCGAATGATTCGCACTAATTACCATAATTAATGCTAAATAATCACTAATTACTTAATATTTTAAGCAGAGTGCGACAGCGGATGTCCCATCGAGCTCAATGAGGGAGTTAGATTTGCTCAATGAGGGAGTTAGATTTGCAAAAACAAATGTTCATGAGCCAAACTTAGAAAAAAATAGTTATAATGCCATTTGTGTGAATAGTTCCACCCCTTCCGCCGCTCCACGATTTTCTACCTAGGGACCTGCTCTGCTCCCAGATTTTTCAGCGTAGGGAAATCTTGCATGGCTACACCCGCTCTAACCTGCAAGCTAGGAGTTGGAGCCATGCCTAACAGGCATCATAACCAACTGCTATTTGAAGCTATGTATGCCATTAGTGCTAGCCAAATGGACAGCACAGCGTGGCACGGCCCACTTAGAACGTTAGCCTAGATAGGCTGTGCTATGTCAGATCGTGGGCCGAGCCATAGACCCAGCCATAACCCACTGAGCTGACAGGCAATGTTATGCCGACTTGGGGCCATTTAGCTCAATGGGCCAAGAAGGCTCATCTAGCCTATTTTAGCTTGAAATTTTTAAAAAATTGTAATAATTCAAAAAATATGTTGAATTCAAAAAATACAAAATAAATTATAGAAATATGATAATAAGCTTTATTAATGTTTAAATGATTGTCTCATTAGAAACTTTGCCAAGTAAAAATTCAACTTGACAAACCTTGGCAAAGAAAAAAGAGTACAGCCCATTGCTCTGTAGTACATGTAAAAATAAGAAAAAGTACAATGTACATCAATGCTCTAAGTGTCATCGTTTAGATAAAGATTGTTGAACGTGGTTGCCAACTCTGTATTCCCTACAGAGTGTTGAGCTTGCAAATCAACATGTTACCTGTCTTTCACTGTTAGAAGTACTTCCACCATCTCACTTGCAAGACTTATTCTTCTCTCCTCAAATATTCTTCTAAAAAGACTGGATGCGGACTCGGGAGAAACTGTTGAGATAAGAACAATTAACACATCTTTTGCTAATATGGATAATATCGGATATGTTATCTTATGCTTGTGCCACCATTCCAAAATATTGAAGTCCTCTTACTAGTGATCTACAGAAAACAGATAGTTTCCCACTGCTATGGTGGCTATGTATTGCTCCAGTACTTGAAGTTGTAGAACTTGATCTTCCAGAAGAACCTGATGCACCAAAGATTTTGCCCCCATATATTTGTTTTCTTACCTGTGGTGGATGCTGTTGGAGGTTGTTGCAAGCGAACTCTCTGACACTTTAGTTCGTTCTTTTGATAAATATCGAACAATTTAGTATGAATATCTGAAAAATAGTTAGAATGGTCTATCCCTGCAGCGTCACTTAGAAGTGCAAGAACATTAGTGAATCCTTGAATTTTTGGATCTAAAATAAATGCAAATACATATAAATATAGAATCTCTTTCCAATATTACAAATATTTAGTTTTCATAGAGCAAACTGTCTCTTGTAACACTATCTCATTTTCGTCTGCTTTCAAGTGACTCGCAATCACAAGAATATGATGTAAAATTAAAGGAGATGTTGGATAATTCACTCTAGATGAAGCAACAGTAAAATCATAAAAGAGTTCCAAAAATAGTAGTAACTTTTTAACGACATACCAATGCTGCTTAGTCAATAGTGTGTTACCATCATGGCTGTGATAGTGTGCATAAATAAAAATATAAAATGTACTCTTGTAGGATAAAAGGTGTTGTAGCATCATATAAGTAGAGTTTCACTTTACCAGCATGTTCAAACTAAACTTTCTAGGACGTACATTTATCACAATGCAACAGTTCTTATATACTACTATTCATTTGTTAGAATGATTAACAAAATATATCGCATTGCGAAAAGCTTGAATATATGGATCCAACCTCTTTAAACTACATTTAACCATAAGATTAACAATATGATAAGCGTATCGCTGATGTAGCAAGAAGGATTTGTCTTATGTACTAACCAACAAAGCGAGAATATCCATTGTTCTAGAGTTTGCTACAACATTGTCCAAAGTAATCGCAAAAACTTTATTTGTAAGACCAAGATTTCTCACAACTTTGATAATACATTCTACAATATTCTTACCTCTATGTGCTACATTAATTAGTTTAAAGCATATAATACTTTTTTCCATTACCCAGTTATCGTTAACATAATAAGCAACTACACTAAGATAATCTTCCCTATCCCGACAATTCCATATGTTCGTGGTCAAGGCCACCGAAAATATACAAGTCTCAAAGAGTTCATTCTCGAGTTGTTGTCTATCTAGAAACTGAAGAAAATCTAGGATTATGCGCATTCCTAATGTAGTTTTCAAATGCTTTAGACTCACCAAAGTTTAAAGGTAGATCCTGTGAGGCAATTAAACGATAAAGAGATTATCGAGCAACTTCAGGACTATAATCTCAGTTACATACCATACCATCGGGGTTGTACTACAGCTCCGTCTGCCTCATGGTTATATGTTGTTTTTCTTTACATCTTTAGGTGTGTTTGATCAAGTGACCCGTTCCACCTGTAACTTTGCAGATAATTCGTGATGATAAATTTTACAAATAGCACATCTTACCTGAACTTTGGTTTCATCTCGCTTCATTATGTTATCAAAATTGCCAACACCTCTGACATACTGGGTCTGCATCTCCTTGCTCCGGTGCATGTAGACATCGTGACACTTGTAGAGCCTGACGATGGTATAGCCTCCTCTCCTGTTAGAAGAGGAGGCGGAGTCATTTCATTCCCGAAGGATGCAAGATCCTTGGAAGAAACTCCAAAATCGCTCACGGGAAAATTATCAAAATTTTCCATAGAGCAAAGAAAAAAATTGCAAAATACAAATAGAAAATTACACTTTTATCTATTTTATATCATAACAAAGAAAATAAGAACAATAAAAATATATAAAAACTAGCATTGTTGCCGGATTTTAAAATTTTGGATTTTTGGCAAAAATATTTCAAAATTTTCCAAATTATCACAAAGTGGATCAAAATTTTCACAAAAGAATTTGGAGAAGAGAGTGGAGGTTGGAAGGTGGCTAAATGAGGGGGGCGGGGTTTGCTGCCAAATTATAGAAAAATTTGAGATTTTTTTTGAATTTTATTTATATTCTTAAACTTCAAAATGGCTATAAATAGCTAGAAAATTCAAATTTTTTTATCATTATCATGCTTAACAGGTTGAAATCGTGCTAAACGGGCCATTCCTAATGGGCTAAATGGGCTATTGTTCCGAACGAGCTATGCTCATGTTGGGTCGCTCTTGGCCTAGCACTATTCATGTCATGCAGGGTCGGCATGTTGGGCCGGGGTGGCAACCTAAGCACGGCACCATGGCATCATGTTGTGCTGGCCCATCCCATTGCTTTCATGGGTAATGCTATGCCTGGGCTAGGCCAATAGTGTCATGCTTTAGGCTGGCCCAACAGACACAACCCATTAGCCAGCACTATATGTCGTCATTGGGAATCAAGGTAGGAAGACGATGAACCATATAGGAGAGGTTAGAATCCGTCAAGTTCGTATAATCTAAACATTATGGATTACAAAGATTAGTGTGCAGCGGTCAAGCTTTTCTCATGGCGAGGAATTTGCTTAATTAAAAACCCTTGCTCATCCTTGTAGAACACCCTTCTTTCCTTCAATAATTTGATAATTTAATTTTGTTTCTACTTTTCTACCAAATTAGCAAACCAATAAGAATTGTGTATAATGTAGAGTTAAAACAATAAATCAATAAAAATCTACATGCTATAATCTGGACCTAGCAAAATAAGCAACGTAGAACTTTTTTCCCTCTGATAAACATGGTTGAGAGCAAATGTGATGGCTTATTTTGCTATCGTTTTAAAAATATAATAGATAGATAGATAGATACAAAGTACATGATGTTCTAGACAAAATACATGATGTTCTAGTTTCAACTAGCAAAATGGCCTACGCAATTGCGTGGCTAAATCTCTAAAAAAATCATGCAAACAACCTTCTTCATATATAGCATCTAAAGGACTTAACTTAAATAGAGACATTTGAGAACTTAAAATCCAAATAACTTTCAACTAAAATTGGGAGCTTCCAATTAAAACATAGCTATAGTTTGGAAAAATTACCCCAACCTTCAACTAAAAATTTCCCTAACTTTGAACTAAAAAATTCACACTTTCAGCACCAAAATCCAAAATAAAAAAATAACTCAAATTCACTCACTTTCAACTTGAAAAATCGTAGCCATTCAACTCAATCTATGAACTTTCACTTGGATTCCCTACACACACACACACAAAACACATGATGGCCCAGATCAAGTAGGAGAACCATAGATCCGGTGGCGATGAGAAGGGGAAGCACGAAGGTGAGGTTGGCCACAACAATGGTAGGGCAAATGGACAAGCACAAAGGAGAGGCAGACATGCTGATAGATGTCTATGCAAGATGAGAAGGGGAAGCACGGATGCGTGGTAGGCCACGATAGTGTCGAGGAGAGCACATGAAGAAGGGAAAAGGAGAGATCGAGGTGGGAGATAGCAAGTTCACATGGAAGAAGGGCTGCGTCAGTCGATGGAGCAACAGGTAACCCGGCCGTGTAAAAAAGGAATTAGAAATCTACAAAGCATGTGGGCCCTACAACTGACAGAAGTCATGCACTTGGAACTGGAACAGCAAGCATAGGAGTTTTAGCATTTTCAGAGTTCTTAAGTAGGTCCTTGAGGATGTGGTAACCATCTATTAAGCATATATCGCGTTGGAAATGGCCTAGTACCCTCAGTTGCCTTGGCAGCTTCAGCTTGTTTCTGCAAGGCTGAAAATCCCTCCGCACATACGATGAACAGGTATTGTGATAGTGGATCCCAATGCTCGTAGACCTCGCTCTAGTCGAATTACTTTAAATCTATATTAACGTTGACTCGCTACTATATTAGGTGGGTTGTTTTGGGCTGTGGCTTATGGCTTAAATTTTTAAATTGTGGCTGTTCGTGAGAGGTAGTACGTACAAAAAAATAGTCACATACGATTTTTACCCATACAACTGAACTCAGTACACTTTTTACTACAATATTCCTGTTGACTCCGCTTTGAAAAAACACACTGTACAAAAGCTGGTTACTGAAGCAAACGCAATAAACCAAAGCCGGAAGTCTGACCGAACCTAGCCATTTCAGGTCAACCCATCTACTAAGAAACTCATCCTTGTCATCATAGCATGCAATAAGTTCCACTCTACCAGATCATTCATGGCCCTTCTCATGTCGAGCTTGATAGTTGTCAGTCGTTCCACATTGGCTCTTTTGTTCTGCATGAAATATGTGAGCTGATATGCTGGAGGGACACTACCTGTGATAATCTGACCCTACACCCATGACAAAAGAGCTTTGGCTTTCGGAAAGCAATATTATGCAAATAAGCTTGAGCTGGTTTGCATGTACTCCCACTGTCCCACAATATTTACCCAACGATTCTTGATGCCAGCCACTGCTAATGCAATGGCCTGCAACAATTATTCACCTAATCACACTCTTAGCTTCCAATACACACAGCCATGTACGAAGTTAGCTTAACAAATTAGCTATCCTCAAAGGACTGCTTCTGCAATCTCACAAGGAAATCACAAGAGCAAAGGAGTAGAGAGATTTCTCTCAAAATTTCTGGATAGGAATTTGTCTAAACAAGAACAAGTGTTTTAGATAAAGTTTTGTCAGAAGCCCCTAAAATAGTACATGGCTATTTTACACTAGAAAAACCTTTCTAGCTAGGTGTGAGACTGACCCAGTTATGGTGTGTGAAGCAAGCCAGCTGCTGGAAGCCATCACGAGTGGAAATTCGAAATCGAGCTCAGTCCCCTTGACAGCCTGGACAGATGGTACGAAAATGACCATAACTATTGCTACACACCTCCAATGCGTGCTACAGATGCCCATATTAACGTCAGTTCATCTAGGAAGTAGATGGACATAATCTGGAGTTTGGATGCAGTTTGTTGATCCCCACAGTGTGTGCCTCTTCTTCCCTCACCTTCCGCTGGATCAACTGGTCATTGGGACATGTTGCCAAGCAATGCACATCCATAGCTAAGTCCTTATTCTTGCAATGCACTTCCTTAGCTTAATAACCTCTATACTTGAAAACCTGAGAAAAAGCCGTGCACATGATTTAGGTAGTATATAATTCTCATTGATATCATAGCTAGACTCAGTTAGGAGTGAATTTACCTCTTGTTGTAGTTTTCTAGCACAGTTCCTTGTAAAAGCTTATCTATGGTCATTTCTCATTACTTTTTCTTAGATTTTGGGCTTCTTTGGTCTTTGCATGGTAGCTTGGGCAAATATTGTGAAAGGGAGAGGGTACCTACGAAATGAGCTTGTACAACATATTACACAAGTTTATCAACTTTTTGCTTACTTCCAGTGATCTATTGACCATAGGGGTACTCGATCTGTAGGCCAAGACAATATTCCTTGCCCTAGCACTTCCTCCTAACTGTTAGAATTTCATTACCATGCATTTTCTGATTTAAAATAAAGTAAAGGAGTGTTGTTGTAGCTTGAGTGTCATGTTACCTAATGCCACCATTTACATACTCAAATGACACATTATATTAAACTCATAAACTTTGAACATTGAAATATCAGTTAATAAAATGGCTTTTGAAAAGTTCTTAGATAAAGCTTGTGAAATTTTCTCTAACATTTTGTAACCAGTGCATTTATTCTAGAAGTTTTTATAGTAAATTACACTTTTTCTTCCTTTTTTCCAAACAAAAGCTTACATTTTTTAGGGATCTGTTTAAGTGATTATGTGAAAGTGGCATAAAATAAACTATGAATAATATCTTTTTTTATTTTGTTAGGGCATGTTCGAATTTAGATAAACACATGTTTCAATCTTATTTGTTACTTGGACTGTATAGTAATAGTCAACCAACACAAAGAAGAATCAGAAATAAGTTGGATGTTTAAAGTATTTTTTGGGGTTTTTTAGTTGAATTGTTTTGCTTTCCTCCTATTAATGCGAACCTCTATTAAATTTAAATCATTATTTAACAGTTAAAAGCACACATGCAGACTTTCCTAGTAATGGTGTCCGCTCTCCCAAATCCCATGGAAAATAAGCTTCAAGGAATAGTTAGTAGAGAAACTAAAAGTAGAAGCAGCAACAACAATTGTCTTGTTGTATTTCTGTTAGTATTATCTAAACACAAAATATACTTCTGTAATGCTAATCCGTACACTATTTGCCCACAGGACGAAAAGAACTATTCAGACTCCCAGTCACGATGAGCATATCGAAGACCATTGGGGTCATTAGTGGCATCAATGAGTGTGTTAATTTGTTTCAATGGGTTAGATCTACCATCTCATCCCTGCTCTCCCAAAGGAATGGAGCACATGATCAAAAACTTCAAGATGTATTGCAGTTGCAGAGTGATCTCCAATGCCTCAGGGATACTCTACCAGCAATGTACGACCTCATTGATCGAGCAGAGTGGAGAAGCCATGAAAACTGTGTGGCCGAGCTCCTTCCAAAACTCCAGGATGCAGTTTATGATGCTGATGACCTTCTCGATGAATTCAGATGGTACGAGCAGAAGATGGAAGTGGAGGGTAATGTGAGCCAATCACCTTTTATTGATTTCTTTAACAATGTAATTCAAGGCAGCTACAACAAGGTGAAAGATATCCAGAAAAGGCTAAACAATCTTTCTAATCAGCTGGAGAAGATGGGCTTGCGTGAAGTGACACAACAGTTTGACAAATCAGTCAGGCCGGAGACCAGTTCTTTCCCAAACGAGGCAAAAATATTTGGTCGTGACAGGGAACTGAAGCAGGTGATGGGCTTGCTTGGTGTATCTACAACTGGTAGTAGGGCTCATTGCAAGCGCAAGCGAGCAAGTAGTTCAGCCAATGCATCAGCAAGCAACCAAGTCAGTTGTACACTAGACAATAATGAAGCAAGAATATCAGGTGTTCCTGTTTTGCCAATAGTTGGAATTGGAGGTGTTGGAAAGACCACTTTGGCCCAACATATCTGCAATCACCCACAAGTGAAGTCTCACTTCAACCTGATAATTTGGATTTGTGTTTCAGATGATTTCGACGTGAAGAGGTTAACACAAGAGGCCATACAATCTTCTTGTGGCAAAAAAGCTACAACTGATCATTTGGATTCTCTTCAGCGTGATCTTGCTAACAACGTGAAAAATAAAAGGTTCTTGCTTATCCTTGACGACATGTGGGGCGATTCCTTGAAAGAAGATATGCAGTGTTGGAAGAGATTTTGTGCACCTTTAACAGATGGACTTCAGGGAAGTGTGATGTTGTTGACCACCAGATCTCCAGAGGTTGCTGATGGAGTGCGAACAATGGAGCCCATTCCATTAGAGGGTTTGAAAGATGATGTCTTCTGGGATTTCTTCAAACTATGTGTGTTTGGATCTGATTGCTCAAACAATAATCCAGAGTTGGAGAGCATTGGTAGAAGCATACTTCCAAAGTTGAAAGGTTCTCCTTTGGCTGCCAAAACTCTTGGACGGCTATTACGAACGCAACTTCACCCTACACATTGGAATAATGTTCTAAAAAGTGAATTGTGGGAGCTGAAACAAAAGGAAACTGACATTTTGCCAGCCCTTCGTTTGAGCTATATATATTTACCATTCCATTTGAAGAGATGCTTTTCATTCTGCGCTGTATACCCCAAAGATCACAAATTTAAAAAGGACAGTTTATCTGAAATTTGGGTAGCAGAAGGCTTTGTGGAAGCTCAAGGTGACATTCCAATTCAACATATTGGTTGTCAGTACTTTGAAGAACTTGTAAATCGGTCCTTCTTTCAAAAAATTCGTGGTACGTATGTAATCCACGACTTGCTGCATGACATGGCGCAACTAGTTTCAAGGCATGACTGCTTCATCTTAAAAGACACGAGTGATTTTCAAAAAGTTCCTCAGAATATTCGTCATCTGTCAATACTCTCTAGCACAAAAGTTGACCGTTCCAACTTGCTGAGCCTATCCAAGCACACGAAGATACGCACCCTACTTTGCCACAAGTCTTTAAGGAATGCAACTTTAGCTTCTGTAATGCACTGTTGGTGTAGTGAATTCCGGCGCATGCGTGTATTTTCATGTGAATCTACAAATAAGTTACCGGATAGTATTGGCCACTGGAAGCATCTTCGGTACCTTAAAATCTCCAGGGATTGTCCTTTCGAGAGCCTTCCTTCGGCCTTCTGTTGCCTCTATAATTTGCAGATTTTGCGTGCTGCAAAATGCAAAGTAGGAAGTTTGCCCAATGACTTTGGCAAGTTACTCAATTTACAGGTATTTGAACTATGTTTTGATGCAACCAATTTACCGGGACCAGGAATTAGATTTTTGAAGAATGCGAACCATTGTGGAGGTTTGAATATATATAATCTTCATGCAATAAGCAAGGATCATGCAGTAGAAGCCGAACTAAAGAATAAGAATCTTGACAGGCTGAAGCTGGAATGGTCTTCGTACATGTGCCCAAACCGCAACCCAGAGTGCAATGAGAAAGAAGTGCTTCAAGCTCTACAACCTCCCACCAGTCTCAAATCTCTGGAACTCTCGTGGTATCCATGTGAACTTCCAAGTTGGCTTCGGCCACGATACTTGCCAAGCATAACATCACTTTCTTTTGAAGATTGTCATGGAATTGAGGGCATATCATTTTCCGACAGAGACCTAAATGAGATACCTGGGGTGCTAGTAGACAACAATGATGGCAGCATTGGTAATTTCTCGTCCCTTGCAGACTTAAGCTTTTATAGGTGCCAAAATTTATCAAGCCTCGAACAATTTCTACAACATGTACCTGCGGTCAAGAGAATAACAATTCACGATTGCGGAAGGTTAGAATCACTACCAACTGCAAGGTTTGCAGATTTGCATTGCCTTGAAGAACTGGAGGTGATTAATTGTCCATTTATCAGTTCACAAAGTTTGTTGTCACCGTCCCTCAAGAGGCTCTTTGTGCGGGAGGGATTATGTAATGCTGATACGTACCAGCCACCAACAAATGTCTTGGACAATATTGAGTGCTCCTCCCTCACCTCCTTGTATTTATCATGTTCCCGTCTGACGTCCATCCAACTACAAATGTGGACACTTCCAGCTCTGCAGGAGTTAAAGATTGAAGGGTGTGGATCTCTTACATTTATTGGAGAATCTGAATCGGGCTTCACTAACCTTCCTCATCACGGGGGCAGCAGCAACATTAAAACATTATCATCCCTGACTGAGCTAAGCATTGTCCGCTGCTACAAATTGTCAACCCTTGATGACCTCTTAGCAGTTGAATATCTACCTGCTGTTGAGAAAATCTGTGTTGCTGATTGCAGAGAGTTACAGTCCCTGCCCTTTGAAAGGTTTGGGAATTTTCCTTTTCTAAAGGATTTGGAGATTGGTTATTGTCCAAATATCGATTGGCGAAGCGGATTGGTGTTACCATCGTCTCTCCGAAGGCTCTCCTTGGTGCGTTGTGGGGATATCTCTGCCTGCTTTCCCAGCTGCTTGGAGAGCCTCAGCTCCCTTGTGTCACTGGAGATGAATTCATGTGCGGGTATAGCGTCCATTCCAGGCCACCTGTGGAGAAGTAATCTCGCATTACTCCAGGAATTGTTTCTTTGGAATTGCCCAGACCTTGTGTCAATTGGTGGAGCAGAGGCAATTGCAAAAATAAAGAACGTGTGGATAGACGCCTGTCCAAAGTTGAAGCAACCACAGCAGCCTGTGCATAAAGGCTGCATCTCGATTTCACGTGAGTGAGGTCATTCTTTCCCTATGGTACTTGTGTTAACACTAATTTACATTCCAGTTTTTATTTACTCTAATTTTCATGAACACTTCCAATCTATTTCCCCTATATTACTGACTACAAAAGAAGTCTCATCTGGTGAGGCCACATCATCAAGTAATCAACAACCATTGGATATAATCTTCACTGATTAGGAACCTTCCGATCCAATCCTTAGTATTACGTTAGGAGTAATATAGCACGTGGTTATCCCAATCATGCACTCGCATCTCTCTGGATTGGCCCAAGTTACGCGTCTGCCCAGGCGCCGAACGTCGTAGCGGTTATGTATTCATGTACTCCTACACCACGAAACAATGCAGGGCCGTGAAACATCGGCCATGCGAGTAGAGATCCATTGACGCAATATTGCAGCGTGCAAACAAGCCAATCCTGCCACCCCAAGCCCGCAAACAGTCAAACTTCTGCATATTGCAGCACTAGAACATTCATCCCTTACTTACCTATTCATGTGTCAATGCAAGAAACTATCAACCGTTGATGACGTCCTTACGCAGTATCTACCGCCATTGAGAGAATCCATGTTAGCACTTGTGAAAATTTACTGTCCTGCCCGGTGAAAGGTTTGGGATTTTCCTTTTCTAAAGTATTTGGAGATAGTTTATGTTGTATATTCTGATATGAATTTGGTCGGATCCGACCACGAAAAGAATCTGATCAGTTGCAAACAGGTCAGAGGTTATGATTTAGATCATCTTTGAGTTCGTGATGGACTCTACACCGACTTGCACCATCGTGATGTCCAAAGGTGTTTGCGCCAAATAGAGTTAGCGTGACTACTCAGGGCACTTCCAACTATAACACTTTACCATTATTTTCTGAGACTTTGTTTTGTTTATGAGTGAGATTTGTTCCCGCTAGAGATGGCAACGGGTAAATACCCATCGGGTATTGCCATTCCATACCCGTACCCGCTAGGTGTAAATTTACCCGTCGGGTTACCCGTATCCGCACGCGGGTAGGAAAATTTACCCATACCCGTACCCGCGCGGGTATTACTACCCGACGGGTAACCCGTACCCGCAAGCATACCCGGTTCAACACATAAGAATATCATCAATTTAGACATTCATTAATCATACATGCCAAGCACAAAAGCGTCTAATGATCAAAATTAGTACATCACATAAACATACTTGACATGACCATATCAACATATGACAAACAAATAAACAATCAACAAGTAGATAATAAAATTAACATTTGAGTGGGATATCTAGTTGTCTAATGCGGGTATTCATTACCCGCGGGTAGGCGGGTATGGGTAGTATATACCCACACCCGCACCCGCCTACCCGGCGGGTAGAGGATTTCGCCCAATAACGTACCCATGGGTACATAAAATTTTTCATACCCGTCTTTTTATCGGGTAAAACCCGTCGGGTATTCGGGTATCGGGTACCCATTGCCATCTCTAGTTCCCGCATTTGAACATGTTACTGTTCCAGTTTCTGAGTAAGTATTTGTTTCCATTGCTGACTAGAACTCTGTTACTTCCCCATCTGGAAGTCTTGTTCCCAAGGCTATTTATACCATAAGTAAGCCTCATGATAGATAGCAGCGTGCCTAGCTCTAGTTATCTACACATGTAATATATCAAGAGCATTCTGTAATTTATCCTCCAAATATTGATTCTGTTGATTGTGCGTCCATGGTTTTTCTGGCAAGGGTTTTTACGTTAAATCTTTGTTTCGTGCTCCTGATTATTCTTCATTGTTTCATATTTTGTCATGCTATTTATAAAAGTGGTATCAAAGCTTGGTTCTTTACCTGATCAAGCTAGAGCAAAATCGACATGGCGTAAATAAAGTATGATCTTTCGCTACTAGATCACGACACAAGATTTTCTCTCTGGCAAGCTAAGGTACGAGCTGTTCTATCATAGCTAGATTTGGATGATGTGTTATTGAGAATTGATAAGATGCTCGCTTCATGGTATGTTGAAGAGAAGCAAAGGAGAGGCTGTAAAGCTCTCTCTCAAATTCATCTTCAACTTTCTAGTAATATCTTCTAGGAAGTTATAAAGGAGACCACTGCTGCTGTGTTATGGCTAAAGTTGAAACAGATCTGCATGATTAAGGATCTGACCAGCAAGATGCATATGAAGCAAAAGCTTTTCTCTCTCAAGTTGACAGAAGGCGGATTGGTGTAAGATCATCTGACCGCATTTAAAGATGTGGTCATCGACCATGAAGCCATGGAAGTCAAATACAATGATGAAGATTTGAGTCCTATTCTACTTTATTCGTTGTCTGTTTCATTCTCTACTTTTAGAGATAAAATTCTCTGCAGTCAAGATATTCTTACTCTAAATGAGATTTATAAAACTCTGTATGCAAAAGAAAAGATAATAAGTATGGTTTTGAGTGAGAGCTCGAATTTGCATGCAGAAGATTTGTTGTTTAGGCATATTAGTTGAGAGGTCTCCGACCAGAGATTCCAAATGCAGAAGCTCAAACAGTGTCACATTGGATTTAGCTGATTTTGAATCCTCTGTAAAACCACTGCATTATTACCTGGATCAGTAAATAGTGCTCATAGATACATCACTCAATCATTTAATATATAGTGAAAACTATACCATTCATTAATATTACATAACAGATGTTCAAATAGATGACAGCGGGTCGAGTTCCCCTTCCGGATTTTACTCGATATTCTTGCACTCTTCTCATGTACTATAAAACAGTCGGTAGCGCAGATATGGGGGCGACTTGTTGATAATATCAATACGTATACCCTGTTTCCAAATACCCTCCCCTTGCTCGCACCCTGATCGGGGGCGCCCAGCCCAATAGGCTGGTGGGCCCCTGTCGCCAGCGCCATATAAAAGAGAGGTGGGGGCCGGGGCGACACGCACGACGAGGTTCACCGTGCCGCCACAAACCCCACCGACAAACCCTAACCCGATCTGAGAGGGTGGCGCTCTAGCGACGGGAAGCACCACCGCCGTCTCCTTCACCGGATCTGCGCCGCCGCCGTCTCTGTCATCCTTCTTCCCCGACCGTCGCTGCCGTGCGCAGACCTCACCGACGACCCCGAGATGGCCACCTCCTCCTCCACGCAGTCAGAAGGTTGGTACTCCCTCTCTCCCTCTCAGTGTATCACTCAAGAACCCAAACGCGATAGAAGAAGCCCTCTAGATCTAAACCCTAGGAGACCCAAAGTCTATCAATGGTATCAGAGCCAACCCTAAGGGTAGATCTAGAACGGGAAAAGAAAAGAACGAGAATCCCCAACCGAGAAATCGGCAAAAGAAAAGAAAAGAGAGGGGAATGGACTCACGGTTTTGGCTTGGCCGGCCGCCGTGCGCGCGCCGTGCGGGAGCCGCCGCTCCGCGGGATCTGGCCGGCCGCCGTTGCGCCGTTCAGGGAGCCGCCGGAGAGCGCCGCCCGCCGTCGCCGCGTGGGGGCCAGCCGCCGCCGCAGCTCCGCCCGCTGCCGCCGTGCTGCGCGGGAGCCGCCGCCTGCTGCCCCTGCGCAGCCCCACGCGCTTGCGCGCTCCGCGTGCCGCCGTTGCGCCGCCTCCCGATGGCGACGCCGCCGCTGTCCCTCCCGAGCCCGGGCGCCGCCGAGCCGCTGCCAGTGCTCGCGGCCGCGCCGCCCCCCATGAGCCGCTCCGCTTTTTCCGGGTGGAGCCAGGGGCAAAATGCCCTTAGGGTTAGGGTTACGGGAGTGGGGATTTTGATCGGGCGAAAAACCCTCCCAGCCGTCCGATTTCGATCAACGGCTAAGGATGAGGGGGCCAGTTGGGCCGGCTGTGTGCTGTTGGGCCTTGGACCGCGCACGCGCTCAGGCGCGCTGAGAGGCCCGGCTGGGCCGCGGCCGAAGGATTGGGCCAAATAGGCCGTTTGAACAGTGTTTTGTTAAATGAATTTAATTGTTTTCAGAAGCATGAATTTGAATGAAATTTGACTTAAAATCTCTGTAAATTTTGCACCAACGTGTTATTTTTTCAGAGATTAAAAGTGTACAGTATAATGCTTCTGAATAATGAATTATTTACAGTTTCCGCTGCAAAAGATATTACTGATTGATTTTTCATTATTAAATTCGAACCAACGGGAGAATTTAATTTTGGAAAAATAGAGATAAATCCCATATAATTATGATATTGTTATTTTCTGACCAACGTTGATAATAACAATATTATAATTTTTAATTGATGATTTCTTATGCATTATTTCTATTTCTGCCCAACGGTGATGTAGATTTAATGTATAGATAAAATTGATTTAAATTGTATGTCGTATTTTGACCAATGTTGGAAATAAGGCATATAATTTTGCTGTTAACAGTATTATAATTTTAATTGATGATTTTATACATTATTTCTATTTCTGCCCAACGGTGATGTAGATTTAATGTGTAAACAACTGTATGTTTTAATTTTAACCAACGTTGAAACCAAGGCATGCAGTTGTTGTTATTATGTTTAATTGTTCTCATTGTATATGAATTGTGTCGCCACACCGTGTCCCACAGAGCCTGTGGCACCGGTGAGGGATGAAAATGAGGCTGATGCTGTTTGGCAGACCAGACAGAGGGACTATGCTCCCATAAAAATGTCATATGATCTTGATCATAAAAAAGTGGGTCACTGCCAACAAGAAATGTTTAGCTGTGATAAAGAACACGATTGAGCCTGCAATTGTGGGCTCAATCGCAGAGTGTGACACTGTCACAGAGTACCTTGATAAAATAAAGAGTCAGTTCACTGGCTCTTCAAAGACTTATGCTACACAGCTAATTAAGCAGCTGGTAACAGAAAGGTATTCTGGCAGTGGCAATGGCATAAGAGAGCACATTCTTAGGATGAGCAACTTGGCATCTAAACTTAAACCAATGGATTTGGCTCTCAAGGATGAGTTCCTTATTCACTTGTTTTTTGCTTCCTTGCCGAAAGAGTTTGACACCTTTGTTGTCAACTACAACATTGATAGCCCGAAAAATGGAACATAGAAAAGTGCATAGCTATGTGTGTGCAAGAGGAGGAAAGAATTAAAACCTCACATGGTGGTTCTATCAACTATGTGAAGGACAACAAGAAAAGAACTTCAACAGTAACTCCTTCTCAAAGAACAAGGGAAAAGCCCCTGTCTATCAGCCTCAACAGAATAAGTTTGCAGTAAACAAAGATCAGTGTCTTCACTGTTAAAAGACGGGACACTACAAGAAGAACTGTCCTGATTACTTAAAGATGATAATGGCAAAGAAAAGTGAGAACATTGATGTGAATGTCGTATGCGATAATGGGAACATCGCGTGCGAGAAAGTGAATGAATCCTCGTCTACGAATGTAAACAGGAAACGAAAGAGAACTCTAGATGCGTCGTCGAAATTATGGCACTGTGGTTTAGGCCATATTTCGAGGGGGAGAATAGAAAGATTAGTTAAGAATGATATTCTTCCTCCATTAGAGTTCTCAGACTCAAAACAATGCAGAGAATGCATGTAAAGAAAATTAAGAAAGACGCCAAAAGAAGCACAGAAGTTCTACAAATTATTCACACAGATATTTGTGGTCCTTTTCCTGTGAAAAGTGTGGATGGTTATGACTCGTTCATAACATTCACGGATGATTACTCCCGTTATGGATATATTTATCCAATCAAAGAAAGAAATGAAGTCTTAGATAAATTCAAGATATTTAAGGCTGAAATTGAAAACCAACACGATTTAAAGATTAAGATAGTCCGATTTGATCGTGGGGGAGTACTACGGTCGACATACCCCATATGGACAAGTTCCTGGACCTTTTGCAAGGTTTTTACAGGAAAATGGCATAGTGGCCCAGTATTCCATGCTGGGCGAACCTCAGCAAAATGGAGTAGCTGAAAGACGCAACCGTACCCTGATGGATATGGTGCGAAGTATGATGAGCTACTCCACACTCCCATTGACTTTATGGATGGAGGCGTTGAAAACCGCCATTCATATTCTCAACAGAGTGCCTAGTAAGTCGGTGCCCAAAACACCGTACGAGTTGTGGACAGGAAAAGTTCCCTCACTAAACCACTTACGTGTGTGGGGGAGTCCTGCTGAGGCTAAAGTATTTAACCCAAACCTTGGGAAACTTGATCCCAAAACAGTAAGTTGCAATTTCATTGGCTACCCTGAAAAGTCAAAATGTTATCGTTTCTACTGTCCAGACATATATACAAAGTTTGTAGAAACGAGACACGCTGTCTTCTTAGAGGATGAAATGATGAGGGGGAGCATGGTAGCTCGAGAGATTGACCTTGAAGAGAAGCGGGTGTATGCGCCCACTCCGATGATTCAAGAGCCATTCTTCACACTACCTGCTGTCGCTGCACCGACGGTGCAAGACACTGTGGTGCCAGCACCTGTTATTGTTCCTCCCGTGGCAACAATGAATGAGAATGAAGAACCTGTTCTTCGGGATCATATAGAACCTATTGCCACAGATGAGGGGGAGCAACAGCAGCCTCAAACAGTAGATGTACCAAATGAAGAGGCCCCGAGGAGGTCTCAAAGAGTAAGAAGATCAGCTATTTCTGATGATTATCAGATTTATCATACAAAGGAATTTCAAATGGAGGATGATTCCACCTCATTTGAAGTAGCCATGAGAAGCGAAAATTCCTCAAAATGGCTTGAGGCCATGGAAGAGGAAATAAGGTCCATGAAGACTAATAAAGTCTGGGACTTGGAAATTATTCCTAAAGGAGCCAAAACAGTAGGCTGTAAATGGGTCTACAAGACAAAACATGACTCCCAAGGGAATGTAGAAAGATACAAAGCGCGACTTGTGGCAAAAGGATTTACGCAAAGAGAAGGGATTGATTACAATGAGACCTTCTCTCCAGTCTCATGTAAAGATTCCTTCAGAATCATAATGGTATTAGTAGCACATTATGATTTAGAGTTACATCAGATGGATGTAAAGACGACACTTCTTAATGGGGATTTGGAGGAAAATATTTACATGGCACAACCGAAAGGTTTTGTCGTGGAAGGAAATGAAAGAATGGGATGCCGCCTAAAGAAATCGATTTATGGGTTAAAGCAAGCTTCAAGACAGTGGTACTTGAAGTTTGACAGTACAATAAGAAAATTTGGGTTTAAAGAGAATGTAGAGGACAACTGTGTTTATGCAAAGTTTAAAGATGGGAAGTTTATCTTCCTAATCCTGTATGTGGATGATATCCTACTAGCTAGTAGTGATGTTAGTCTGCTACTGGAGACAAAGAAGTTTTTGTCCTCAAACTTTGATATGAAAGATCTTGGTGAAGCTTCGTTCGTTCTAGGGATCGAAATTCACCGGGATAGAAACAAGGGGATATTGAGACTGTCACAAAAGGCATACACAGAGAAAGTCTTAAAGAAATTTGTTATGCATAAAAGTAGTCCTTCACCTGCACCTATAGTCAAGGGCGACAGATATGGGGATTTTCAATGCCCCAGGAACCAATACGAGCTCGATCAAATGAAAGCGGTTCCATATGCTTCATCTGTCGGAAGCTTACAGTATGCTCAAGTGTGCACACGCCCTGACTTAACGTTTGTTACCGGGTTACTTGGCAGATTCCAGAGCAATCCTGGAATAGAACATTGGAAATTGATAGAGAAAGTCTTGCGTTATTTGCAAGGAACAAAAGGCCTCATGATGACATACAGAAGATCAGATTCACTCCATATAGTGGGGTATACAGATTCTGATTTTGCGGGAGATGATAGAAAGTTTACATCCGGATATGTGTTCACTCTCGCTAAAGGAGCTATATCGTGGAAAAGCTCAAAACAAACCGTCACTACATCGTCCACAATGTATGCCGAGTTTGTAGCATGTTATGAGGCTACGGGGCAGGTGAACTGGCTAAAGAAGTTCATACCCGGTTTAAAAGTGGTTGACGACATCAATAGACCACTTAAGTTGTACTGCGATAATGAACCCACAGTAACGTATGCCCACAACAATAAGTCAAGTGGTGCTGCCAAACACATTGACATAAAGTACTATGTTGTGAAAGATAAAGTTCGGGATCAAATTATAAGTCTTGAGCACACAAGTACCGCAAAGATGTTAGCGGATCCGCTTACTAAAGGCTTACCACCCAACGTGTTCAGAGAACATGTAGCCGGCATGGGTTTAAGGGAAAGCCTATGATTCCTGGACTAAAAGATGGCCCAAAAGTTTAAAGTAACTATTTCAGAACAGAGAGGTGTATTGTAGCTGTTGAATCTATCGGCGATTAACCGTGACGATGAGACATGTTCTATGCACTAATCTATGATGGAATGTGTAAAGTCAAAAAGTAATTAAAGATAAAGTATAGATTGAGATCAAGGGGGAGAATGTTACAATGATCTCAGCAGGGCATTTGGCCCAACGGCCAAATACCCTCCCCTTGCTCGCGCCCTGATCGGGGGCGCCCAGCCCAATAGGCTGGTGGGCCCCTGTCGCCAGCGCCATATAAAAGAGAGGTGGGGGCCGGGGCGGCACGCACGACGAGGTTCACCGTGCCGCCATAAACCCCACCGACAAACCCTAACCCGATCTGAGAGGGTGGCGCTCTAGCGACGGGAAGCACCACCGCCGTCTCCTTCACCGGATCTGCGCCGCCGCCGTCTCTGTCATCCTTCTTCCCCGACCGTCGCTGTCGTGCGCAGACCTCACCGACGACCCCGAGATGGCCACCTCCTCCTCCACACAGTCAGAAGGTTGGTACTCCCTCTCTCCCTCTCAGTGTATCACTCAAGAACCCAAACGCGATAGAAGAAGCCCTCTAGATCTAAACCCTAGGAGACCCAAAGTCTATCAGTTAATCTTTTATGAATGCCTTATGCCTACAGTAATTCCAACTAGTTTAAAGGACAAAAAGGAACTTGCAAATAATATAGATGTCCAATTGCTGCTGAAATGTATGGTGGAATTTGAAACTCTCCTTTATGTGAATGACGTTATGGCGAATTCTTATTTCTCAGTGCAGCTTGTAGTCTCTTCTCTCTTCTTGACAAAAGCTTTTTGCTCAATGCACTTTACTGATCAATGTTATCTTCCTTATGTAGCTTCTCATAGAGTCGAGAATCAATTGGCTTCAAGAAACGGGGAGAAAAACTTTCTGCTGAATCCACTTTACTCCATGGCAGATTCTCCTTCTTACTCCAATTTTATTCAGTCAACACTTCTCTCTGTAATTCATATTAATGCTCATAACCGTGCGCTCCCAGCTCCCACAGACGATGATTTGTTTTTACAAATACATGCATAACGTCGTAACGTCATCGAGTCCTCTCCAATGTGTCATGTTTACCAATTTGTGTTATATGCCAAATAAGTTGCTGGTAAAACATTTATGCTATTTCACCTTCCATGGTGTATTGATACCATTTGCATTCGCTCAATCGATTGTATTACAATTTTAACCGGAACATCCTCCCGTGGATGTTTTCGGATGTCCTCGTGTGAAGTCTTCCCTTTTTTTGTTAATATACATACCATCTATTCCTTCTGCGTGATTTACCTAATATGCGGATCAATTTGAACACATTGCACTGTCCATTATATCATACATACGGTCGAAAGAGTATTGAAGTAGGACCAGAGGGCAAATTGACATTCAGACATCAAATTCGCTGCTCCAGGGATCAGCAAACTGTGGCCGAGCGGCAATATGCTGACATCGGTGGAGTAGTGCCGAGCCGCTCAACAGCAACAGGCTGAGAAATCGACGACAGCGCGAGTAGACGTGCCGTTGATGAAGGGGCATTTTTTTTACCTATGACTTATGACTTTTGGCTACGACTTATTAGTCTGATAAATAGTGAATACTAAAAAAACCTAAAGTCAAAAATTGGCTGAAAACAAAGTAAGCTGAAAGGAGGAGGAGCAATGAACTCTGCTACAAGACAGGAGTGCGAAGCAAGCTTATTCTGAATACATTTGTTCACAACAGACAAATTTTTACTATAAAGCACCAATCCAAACATGTTCTCCAACGTCTCCTGAATCATGTTCTGAAAATAGAACTTCCCCTGAACCTGGACTAGTCAATGAGTTGTATGAATCAGCAAATTTTTTCCCATGACAAGATGGTTCGTTTATGAGAGTACAAACAGGCGAAGGAATAAAATTGAGAATGTGCTAAGTTAGATTGTTACAAACTTAGTATTTTATTCTTGTGCAATTCAAATTCCTCAGAAAGGATGTACATGACCATAGAATTCAGCTTATAACACCAAATTCTTTTCAAGGAGTTCATGAAACATAAGAAATATGGTGCGATTGCGTACAAAGTGGGAAAAGATATCATAATAGCATAATCCAGCTGTATTTAGAAATGAAAATTGAATTACCATGACGCTTATAGGATGGAGGACGTGCAACTATGAGTGATTACAGTTGCAGCCGACTTCTAGTTGTACCAGAGGGCTGTCCACATCAGAAGACATAATGAACACTGGAGCAGATTGATGCAGTAGGATTCCAAATACAATATGATGACCACAACAACAAAAACATCATTTGCAAGAGTGAACATATAAATATATACAATCAGCGCAGGAGCACATCATTGCAAGATCTTTTTCACACACACAAAAAAAAATGATCCTACCAAACCCTGTATCGAAAAAGCCCAGGTTCTCTATCCTCAACAAATACTTCCAAATATTGGACCTATGCAATCAGAATGTAGCTGGTGCAAACCAATTCATCTATGCAAATTCTCTGCCTTGACAACGTGCTGCCTTGCATGATAATTTGTACTTTCGGACCCTTCACACCCCGAGGAATCCAAAAGAACAGGGCCAGGAAGGAGCACAGAAATTACCTCAAGATCGAACACGGGCTGCTTCAAATCATCATCCTCCGAATCCTTCGCTGAATTGCGGCAAGGGGAACGAACCAAATCAAAATTCCCCGCGGAACGAGAAAATCACAGCACTGACCATCGTCGGCGTCGAGGGGGATCACGTCCCACTGCTTGTGGACTACGAAGCCAACACACACGTCAGATACATGCAGCTCATAGTAGCAACCACACGCACGATATTCAACTCGAAGAGGGGAGCAGGGTGGGGTTTCTTTCCCCCTTGCCTTACAGGCGTCGATCTCGTCGTCGTCGGACATCGCCGCCGGCTCGTCGGTCTTCTTGGAATTGGGGAGGCCCCGCGTCGGCGGCCGCGCAGGGTAGCCCTCGGCCTCTTCCCCATGTCGGGGCGGGTGGATCGACCTCGGTGCTCAACAACAGGGTACCGTGGGATTGGTCGATCTTTTGGTGGCTCCGCCCTTGAGTTCTGCTAATTAACCACACTACACCGAAAGAGTTTTGCCTGGATCACTAATTTAGCCTGGGGCTTCTCCTCGAATTTTTTTGCACGAATAATTCATTTTTTATTAGAAATTATAGAAATATATCCGTGAAATTTTTTTACATAAATAGGCTCTAGTCATCTAATAGGAATACGACTGGAGTCTATCTCCCAACGGTCTGGTGACTGAATTCCAGTCACCCAATAGACAGGCAACAGAGTTCCAATCATCCGACTATTGGACGATTGGAAGCAGTCGCCCAGCCAATAGGTGATTGCGTGTGGAGTCGCCCACCCAGAGGGCGACTGCACAATGCCCCTATGAAATTTTGTTGATTTTGTGAATTTTGTAGATTATAACTGGGAGATAATCTGCTGGTTTTGTAAAAGAAGTTTATGGTCATTGTATGTTGTAGGTGCGTAAACAAATTTTCACAAATTTTTTTAGGAACAATGGACCTTGAAATGATCGGTAAGTACGACGATAAGTGACATTATGATGTTGCTGGGTATTCGTATACGGAGAAAAACTGATATGTTAATATTGTTAGACGACTCGCTATGTGAACAATTGAATGCGAAAAGACGAGGAAATAAGCTTGTTTGAATTTAAATAGACTTCATAATACAGTTGGGAGTAATATGTCGTGTACTTTTTGATTACATGCATAACATATAGCATAATGTGCGACTAACCCACCCAACTCCTCGTGCGACCTACTGTGTGGACCGGGGCTATTTTCCTTCCTTGCCAGCTCGGCATTGTACTCCTCGGTGGCCTCTTTTTTCCTTTGTCGCCATTACCGTCTTTCTCTCGCGCTCCCTGTCGCGAGCCTCCCTCTCCCAACGCGTGCACGCCTCGAGATGAGCTTTCATCTCGTATCGTATACGTAGGGTTTGCTCGTTCTTGCGGCACTCCTCCTTCCGGATCTCCAATGACCTTGCGACATTTCACTCCTCGAAGTCGATGGTCCACTGGTCCTTTAGGTGGATATCAAGATCGATCCATTCGCAGTAACCACATAGGGGTTCCGGGGACTGTGAAAATATAGAGGAGAGGTAGTTAGTGTGTACTGTGAAGGAGAAAAGGTCGAGAGAGGGAAACGATACACCTGGTCCTTATCGGCTGCCAATAGGTTGCGGGGTCTAACGGCGGTCGAGATAGTCACTGGAATAGTTTGCGCAACCCAGTAACGCATACCTAGGCTGAGACGGTGCCTAGACTTGAAGAACTTGCACGTGTCCCCGTACCAACAAAGGGGGCGTCTCCCCCTTAGGTGGGAGTTGTGGCGAACGCTTGGTAGGAACGTACGGGATGAGGTTGTTGCTACATGGCATGTCATTGTGGGAAGCTGACCTCACAGCATGCTAGGCTTGTTCTGCCCGGGCCGCAGCAGCCCTTGCTTTCTCGTCGCGGGCTGTAGCTGACTGTGCTAGATCACGGGTCTCCTCCCATTACTTCATCATCTTGTCCCATTGCTTTTTCTATCTCTTGCCCATTCTGGTGTGGTGAAACAAGCGCAGGTGTAGTGTGGGGTTTGCTTGTGCGGTGTTCTCTGAGAAATCTCCCTGACCTCATTTTATAGGGTTCGTTTTTGCCCTGTCGGTACATTTGTGTCCCTGTGTGGTCCTGGCACTGCGCAAAGCTACCAAGTCTGCAAAGCTGGTAAAGATGGGCCGTGTGGTCTTGTCGCTGCGGAAAGCTGGTACGTGCGGTCATGTCGCTGCGCAAAGCTAACGCGTTCTGTCTTGTCACTGCGTAAAGCTGCGTCATCATGTCATGTCACTGAGAAAAGCTGGCACATTCGGTCTTCTCACTGCACAAAGCTAGGTCGTTCTGTCATGTCGCTGCGAAAAGCTACGTCGTCATTGCATGTCACTGAGGAAAGCTGGCCTGTGCGGTCATGTAGCTGTGCAAAGCTGGCGCGTTCTGTCTTGTCACTGTGCAAAGCTGTGTCGTCATGTCATGTCACTGAGGAAAGCTAGCACGTTCGGTCTTCTCATTGCACAGAGCTGGGTCGTGTTGTCATGTCGCTGCGAAAAGCTGCGTCGTCACTGCATGTCACTAAGGAATGCTGACTCGTGCGGTCATGTCGCTGCGCAAAGCTGGGGCGCTCTGTCTTGTCACTGTGCAAAGCTGCGTCGTCATGTCATGTCACTGAGGAAAGCTAGCACGTTCGGTCTTCGCATTGCACAAAGCTGGGTCGTGCTATCATGTAACTGCGAAAAGCATGTTGTCATTACATGTAACTGAGGAAAGCTGCCTCGTGCGGTCTTGTCAGTGCGGAAAGCTGACCCGTGTGGTCATGTCGCTGTGGAAAGCTGGCCCGTGTAGTTATGTCGCTGCCCAAAGCTGGCCCGTGCGGTCATGTCACTGCGCAAGAGGCCGTGCAGTCAAGTCATGTCGTTGAGCAAGTATGGCCTGAAGTTACGCTATAAAATGAATGAACGAGGCTTTGCTGGTTGGAACAAGTTTGCTGGTTGGAACAAGTATCTTCTCCATCGTAGAGTAAGCCACCATGACGGACGCACAGGGGCCAGTCGAACATTGGTCACCAAAGGAGGACCTTCTGCTCGAAAGGAAGGACTTCGGCGCTACGTACCGCTTGTTGCCAAATAGGCGCGCTCAGCCAGTGTGGTCGAAATGCAAACACCTGCAGGACGTGGTGGTGCAAGTGACAGAAGGCCATACGGATGGCGGTCGACGTTTCTTTCATTGCCCATACTCCGGGGTACAAGTTTGCACTCGTCTATTTTGTTGTACTACTAATATAGTTTCGATATTAACGTTCGTTTGTAGCAGATGGATAAATGTGACATTGTGCGATGGATTGATTCTCCCCATGAACGGTACATGTCGACGTATGTGCATACATTGTGGGAGCGAATCGCTGATTTGGAGGAACGAATTGACACTCTTGAAGAGTAGAACGTTGACCTCCATCAATAGATGGAGCGCGATAGGGGCAACGAGGAGGTCATCAGTATAGGGAGTTTGTACGACCCAAGATGCTGCTATGTGAACCCTAGTTGTATATGTGCTTGCCACTACAACGACGACCAGCCACGTCCGAGGCGGCCCCCTCAGTAATACTCCTTGTGGGTGCCACGAGGCTCGTTCCACATATAGGCAACCATGTGTTTGGTGGTACCGTTGTACTTAGGACTATTGTTGAAAATAATTTTCAATGTTATTTAACATGTAATGGAATGGTTCGTACGTTGTTGATTACTTGATGTGTGGTAGTGGGTCAGTTTGCGGTTGGATGCGCTATGATGCGAAATCTAGTTAGTTATAGCCTATGAGAATCTTTACCAATTCCAATAAGATTTTGCCGTTACGAATAAAAAAAAGAAGATGCTTTGAACTAACTTTATATCCAAAAGTAGAAAAAAGTCCCGCATTGCCAAATGATGCCTAACAGTGTCATTCTTCAAGAGTGTTCTTTATTTTGCCACTTCCGTTAGGTCTAACACCGTTGATAAACTACCATCACCCTTCTTCCGAACTCCTCTCTTCTTCCTCAAGTCTAGCATGATCGGTTTGCTCGAGCCACACCTGATGTCTAGCGCTGTTCCCTCGAATTGAAAAACCTCCAAACTCTATTTAGTCTCTATTAAAAAATGGCAAGCAAACAATGGCTTGACGAAAGTGGCAAAACAGAAAAGCACCCAAACGACTATTGACAAAAGAGAGAGTGCAAATTTTGATGGCAGAAGGAAGGGAAAATTCTCTCTAAAAAGAAATAGATGGAGTGCGACGTTACAATATATATCTGTTGCAACATGTGTCCGGCCATTTATGTGATTATGTGAAAAACCAGAAAGAGGATGTAATGTTTACAATAGAAACCGACGTAAGCAAGGGTGAAAGCAAGAGACAGTAGCAATTGGAGACTGGAGATTTCAAGAAAGACTGAACGAGGGCAAGGCAATGATGAGATACAAAATGGGAGAAGAGAAACACACACACACACGAGCCGTTGTCTTCTTGGGCCAAGTCAGTCAATCTCGTGCAGGTGCAGTCTTACTATTGCACCGCCTGGCTGGTTCTACAGATCTCGCTTGCAGGCCGTTAGTGTTAGATACGGCCCATCCGGGTGATGTATTTCTGATCCAAGAGGAAGTTTACAAAAAAAAAAAAAGGCAGAGCATACTGAAAACTTCCAAGAAACGGTCGTGATGCATCTTTCTCCCATGTTGTCAAATCTTTATTCTGAACTTCTTTTTCTTGGTTTTCTATGTTTCTTCCTAGAGCGCAACCAATCATGCATGTGTCAGGTGTGCAATCTGAAGTCTGAACTCCATCTTCTAGGTAGTTCTGGTCAATCTCATTCAGGGAAAACAATTTCGGCCGAATTTCAATTTTCCCAGTGGGGTCAAAAAATTACAAAATTAGAGAATTTCGGTTCAAAATTTGGAATTTAATTAAATTTGTTAATCAATATAAGGTAAGAAGTACTTAGGGTCTGTTTGGTTCATGACCAGAAATTGCCTAGTCACAAGTTAGGCGTGCCACAGTTTTTAGGTAGCTGTTTGGTTCACTGACGCAACTGTGGCATGCCACACTTTCTTAGCACCCGGCCCCACACGTCATAGACTCAGTTTTTTGCCAAACTTTACCACAAGTGTGGTTTCGATTTTGTTAGCCACACTTTCTGTGGCAGCCACATATTGCCTAAGTTTAGGCATGGCAAGCTTAGGCACCAACCAAGCAGGCCCTTAGTTAGCCTAGTAATAAAAATGGTGGTTGTTGAGCACTAGGTCTTAAGCTCAAATCTCAAAACCAACAGTATTTTTTTTTGTTTTTCCATTTCTACTCAAAAAATCAGATTTAAAGTTTAAAAATTACGAATGAATTTTTCTGTGATCTTTCAAAAATTTCCAAATTTCGAATTAATCAATGGGGCGAAATTTTTTTCTAAAAAAGCTTTCCCTGATCCCAATTGGCCCATACCATCAAGACAATAATCAAGCAATCTCCATTCTGAGCAAGCCATCCACCAATCAATCATCCTGATGGCGATTGAATGCGTGGACCAATTAAACACACGACAGTACAACAGGAAAAAAGTGCCAAGCTACAAACTAATTTCGCATGTATATACCCCAACACCATGTCGCTGTGCGTGCTACTATTGAAAGCTCATGCGTGCTACTACCAGGGAACAGAAAATAAAAGAAAAGGAATGGAAGGATGATATGGTGGCAAGCTAGCTATCTAGATTCAGTTCATCTTCATCCACAAAAAAGAGGGTAGCTCACATGAATAGTACAACCACATGTGTCCATGCAATGCATCGCTGCTAGTTGCTTTCCTTATCTCATCACCGCCACAGCTCCTGCACCCCACAAGTTGTTTTCTCGCGGCGTTCGCGGACAATTTGCCCAGCCTCTCTCCCTCCTGTTCATCATGGCGCATTGGCATGGGCCATGAGAAGACTAGCAGCAGCTACCCCTTAATTCTATCATCAGAGAGGGAAAGTTCTGCACAATTACATGTTACCCGGTATTTAGTTGAGGAATCAAAATCTACCGACCGACCGTAATTAGCCCAACCGGCGACTAATGTGCCATCCTGTCTGCCTAAAGAAGTAGATTCGAGTTTCGCCAATTACATGTCGGGTGGGGTTTTTTAATAATGTTTCGGATTTTTTTGAGATTTGATTACATAACCGGTCTATTGCTACTTTGCTACAACCGCATCAATTATTTTTTTAATGTTTGTGCAATATTGGATCCAACATCATAACAAATTGAGGGTACCATTTTATTGGATCCCAGGAGGGGTGATGGTAAAGAAAACATAAATGCGATTGACCTTATCCAAATTTGCATCTGTGCCATCATCAGAATTTGGATTAATGGGATAAACCTGTAACTGATTTAGCTCACGATGGATTCCGCTCCTCTGCACAATTTGTCACATGGTTCGATCTCAGTTCTCCATAATTGATCCTTTGATTAAGCAGTCTGTTTGAACACATTATTAGTTAGTTCCTGGGAGATGCCATCACATTGGGCTCCCCTGAACCGGATGGAGGGTAGCACATAATTTAGAAAAATAATTAATCAACTAATACAACATCCTAAATATCCCATACTTTTTGGAGGGTGTACCAGCAGCAATGAACTGACCAAGTGATGCTTACATTCCAATGTCCTCAACTATAATTCCTGGAAGAACAAGTCAATTGGTTGGCCAAAATCCTTGTAAATATTTAGATTGGTCGTCAAGGATATTATCGGTCAAATTATACGTCAACTTGAACGCACTCTAGAATGCCATTCTTCGTTTTACCGGAGGAAGTATTTACCAAGAGCATTTGAGAAATTCTTTAATAATTTCATCAATTAAATGTCCAGCTCTGCTGTGGACGCTTTTTGGTTAATTTTCCTCTGGGAGCACTGTTGTGGGACTATAGAATGAGTGAACGGCTCACCAACTACGAGAGAGAAGATGCCGACAGGGTAAATCCATTTCTTGTCAGATTTCACCCTGGGGTATGCCAACCGTAGCTACCTTACTCCTTTTTATTAGGATAGGGCTATACATGGCGGTGGCCAGGACTTGGGGGCTCGTCACCCTTGCCAATCTAGCGAGCTCGTCCTGGTCCTATGCACCAGCGAAGGTAACAGCGGTGAGGCAATTGAGCTTGGAGATCACTCTCACCCCGGAGGGGTGACCCTTGCACCATCCTGGCGAGGAGCAGGAACTCATCGGCGAGGATCTCCTTAGAGCCGCTATAGCCGGAGCCAAGGGGTGTCCTTTTCTGCATTGCAGGAAATAGCACTCCGGCAACCGAAGCATGGCGGATAGGGCTGAAAACTCAAGTCGTGGGAGCAGACAATGGGCACAGGCTGGGTTTCGAGCCTGTGACCCTTGCCTCAAAGACACTAGCATGTACTCTCCCCTGGACCTCGACCCCTAAGCCCCGATCTACCGCTTAAAACCAGGGGGTTGTACACCCCTAGAAATCCCCTCTGCGACTACCCACATATCCCCGAATCTTGGCCGCAATGCAAGCATAAACTTGACACAATGGTGTAGGTTTGTGATGATAACCCACACCTAGGACGTCGATTTTTTTCGTTGCCTTTTATTTATGGTAAATGGTTCGTTACCTAACTATACTTGCATACATGGGTCACTTGTAGCCACATCGTCTTGTTTGCAGGCCACGGTTGCAAGTTCACCAAGTGGGTAGATCCATCGTATCGAATACATGCTCAGATTTACATCTACACTCTTTAAATCCGCCTACAAGAGTTGTAGGAGGAGCTCCAGACTCTCTTCTTTGGAACTCCTCTCTTCTTCCCTGACTCTTGTCTTCTTCGTCAAGTCTAGCAAGATCGGCTTGCTCAAGCCACTCCTGATGTCTAGCAGTGCTGTTCCCTCCTCGCATTGAAAAACCTTCTGAGTATTTGGTCTCTATTAGAAAAAAATGACAAACAAACAATGGCTTGACGAAAGTGGCAAAAGAGAAAAGCACCCAAACTGCTATTGACAAGAAGTGCAAATTTTGATGGCAGAAGGGAAAATTCTCTCTAAAAAGAAATAGATGGAGTGCGACGTTACAATATATATCTGTTGCAACATGTGTCCGGCCATTTATGTGATTATGTGAAAAACCAGAAAGAGAATGTAATGTTTACAATAGAAACCGACGTAAGCAAGGGTGAAAGCAAGAGACAGTAGCAATTGGAGACTGGAGATTTCAAGAAAGACTGAAAGAGGGCAAGGCAATGATGGGAAATTGCAACGAGAAGGAAGATGACTAGAAAAGAAATGCACGAGATAGAAAACGGGAGAAGAGAAACACGTACACACACACACGAGCCGTTGTCTTCTTGGGCCCGGTCAGTCAATCTCGTGCAGGTGCGGTCTTAATGTTGCACCACCTGGTTGGTTCTACAGATCTCGCTTGCACGCCCATTAGTGTTAGATCCGGGTGATGCATTTCTGACCCAAGAGGAAGTTTACAAAAAAAAAAAAAAAGTCAGAGCATACTGAAAACTTCCAAGAAACGGTCGTGATGCATCTTTCTCCCATGCTGTCAAATCTTTATTCTGAACTTCTTTTTCTTTGTTTTCTATGTTTCTTCCTAGAGCGCAACCAATCATGCATGTGTGCAATTAATCTGAAGTCTGAACTCCATCTTCTAGGTAGTTCTGGTCAAAAACAATTTCGGCTGAATTTTGGTGAATTTCAGTTTTCTCAGCGGGGTCAAAAAATTGCAAAAACAGTTAATTTGGTTCAAAATTTAGAGTTTAACTAAATTCCTTAATCAATATAAGGTAAGAAGTACTTAATTAGCTTAGTGGTAAAAATGGCAGCTGTTGAGCACTAGGTTTAAGTTCAAATCCCAAAACCAATACTATTTTTTTGTTTTTCCATTTCTGCACAAAAAGTCAGATTTAAAATTTAAAAATTTCAAACGAATTTTTCCAAGATTTTTTTGAAATTTCCAAATTTTAGATTTATCGATAGGGGACGAAATTATTTTTTTCGAAAAAGTTTTCCCTATCTCAATTGACCATACTATCAAGAAAATAATGAAGCAATCTCCATCCTGAGCAAGTCATCCACCAATCAGTCATCCTGATGGCGATCGATCGAATACTTGGACCAATTAAACACATGATAGTACAACAGGAAGAAAGTGCCAAGCTACAAACTAATTTCGCATATTTATACCCCAACACCGTGTCGCTGTGCGTGCTACTATTAAAAGCTCATGCGTGCTACTATAAGAGAACAGAAAAATAAAAGAAAACGAATGGAAGGATGGTATGGTGGCAAGCTAGCTATATCTAGGTTCAGTTCATCTTCATCCACCAAAAAAATGGGTAACTCACATGAGTGAGTAGTCCAACGACATGTCCATGCAATGTATCGCATCCACGAAAAAGAGGTATGCACAACGACTTATGTCCACGCAATGCATATCGCTGCTAGTTGCTACTTGCATGCTTGGATGCCTTCCCTTTCCTTATCCCGTCACCTTCACAGCTCCTGCACCCCACAAGTTGTTTTCTCGCGGCGTTTGCGGACAATTTGCCCAGCCTCTCTCCCTCCTGTTCGTCATGGTGCATTGGCATGGGCTTGCCACTTGAGCTAGTGCATGAACAGGCCATGAGGAGGCTAGCAGCAGCTACCTATCATTAGAGAGAGTTCCGCACAATTGCATGTGACCCGGTATTTAGTTGAGGAATCAAATTCTACCGACCGACCGTCAGTAGTCCAGCCGGCGACTAAAGTGCCATCCTGTCTGCCTAAAGAAGTAGATTCGGGTTTCATCAATTACTTGTTGAGAAATATCCGGTCGGCATATTCTCTCTCCTAGTTGGTGAGCTGTTCACTCGTTCTGTCAGCATATTCTCTCTCCTAGTTGATGAGCTGTTCACTCATTCTATAGTCCCACAACAGTGCTCCAAGAGGAAAACCAAAATGCGTCCACAGCAGGGCTGGACATTTAATTGATGAAATTATTAAAGAATTTCTCAAACGCTTTTGGTGAGTACTTCCTTCTTCCGGTAAAAAGAAGAATGGCATTCTTCTTATTAGGATAGGGCTATATATGTACTTCCTGTCTTGGCCTTTTTGTTATTCTTGTTTGCTTGCTCACAGGCCATTTTACTCAAATTGGCTAATTGGCATTTCCTAAGAATAAGAAGGGTATTGCTATGTTAGTTAGCTCCAGCTAATAGGTTCATGGAGAATGTATAATAATAGTTAAGAATGTAAGGATAAGATCGTTCAAAGTATATAAAATTTAGAGTAAATTATACTTTACACTAGGTTTTGTGACCACGAATTTAGCAAATTGTGTCACTTTTGTACTAGGTTGGAGTATTAAGGGTTGCACTTTGCACCAACCAATATTTAAGGGGGCTAACCTAATCGGCTCTTGGCAAGGTAGCTAACCCAATCGGCTCTTGGCGAGGGCTTACATGTCGGCTTAGGCCATATGGGCCAATGGGCGCATGCATGGGCGAGCAGAGATGGGAGCAAGTGTGACCACAGGGTGAGAGACGGGGTGCGAAGAGCGGCAGGAGTGACAGTGTAACACCTCGCCCATCCTCTGGGCCTAAAGTGCTACCATCATTGTATAATAATACCATTTTTAATCAACTGCTAATCATTTTAAACAAATTCTACTTTATTCATAAAGCAGCGACCACTTACATCATAACATTTTTAAGCAATTATTCTAACTTACCAGTGGAGTTAAACATACTAACAAAAACTAATATGCGAAGTGTTGCTAGTACGTGAAGTTATTCATGAGCTACTCCCGCCCGTGCATGACGTCCTCAATGGTCACCTAACAAAACAACAAAGTAAGGATGAGTCCAAAGACATGACATTAATGTACTCTTCACTCATACAGTTCTCAACATGTCATTTATGCTACACATATAACAAACTAGTGTCAAATCGAATTATTAATACTACTATAGCTAGCAAGCCTAATGCTTACACATAATTGATATTCACCTTATAATAAATTATCTATATCTAAATTAAGTAGCTAGCTATGTACTATTTATGAAGCAATATATATATATCAAACAAAAATATATTGAAGTAAATTAGAAGTAGTGACCCATTCTTAAATTAGAGCAAACTACCAATTAAGCTAGATCTAAACCTAGTTATCACCTCTCTTTATTATAAGGCATATAATTAGAAGCAAATATTAATCTCTAATCACCGAATAAATAGATCTACAAGCTAGATTTACAAGCGATATATTTTCACAAAATCCTCCAAAGCCAACCACCTCCTTCAATGCACTGCAATGAAGACAGCTCTGTCAGGACCGCATTGGCTAGGCATTTAATAACACGGTGTATCCCAAACACGTCCAACCATGAATCATCTATGATCTCCCATTATCACAGATGGTTCTTGTTAAGAACCTTCTGTGATAATTCATAGACAGTTCTTAACAAGAACCATCTGTGATAATGGGAGATTTCACAGACGGTTATTATTACGAATCATCTGTGATAATTACTTATCATAAATGGTTCGTATTAATAGCCATCTATGAATAAACATCATATATAGTTCTAAAGTAGAATCGCCTATGATAAATATGGTTCTAAATTCATTCTCATATACATAAATGCAAATTCAGTAATGACTTAGGAGTAACTATGCATTACTGAGCTGCATTTTACTCGTTAGTAATGCTTTCATGTCGTTATACGGAGACTATTTACATACATAAAAGACAGTAAATACAAATGCAACTACTTGATTTTACATATGGCCAAACAGCTTGGCTAGTCGCTTCTTACAAAAGATAATAAAAAAAGTAGAAACCTAACTGCTTCAAAGTTTTTCTAGTGGTGGAGGTAGCCTAAAATCTCCATCTTTAAAACTTCATAGGTGACGTGGTCGGTATCAGACAGTTCGATATCAATAGTGAACGAAGCCTGAAATACGTCCACCTACTGATGCACTCATTCGAGTGTCTCTCGAACACCCTCTGATTGAACAATCAAGTCGAATTGAGCCCATAGGCTCTCTTCCCTTTCTTGAGGGGTCTCGGGAAGTTGGCTCGGTCGCCTGCCACCTTGACTAAGCACTCCAAGTGACATTAAGCCTCCTAGAGAGACGAAACATCATTGTGGAGTACCACATCGATGGCGAGGTTAGCTCGTCGGAAGCAGGAGACTAACCGAAAGATGCAGCGGAGGAGGATGTCAAGACGGTGGAAGGAGGCCTTCAACTGCTTTGGCAAATTCCTATACATAGGAGGGAGGACACTATTGGTACAGTGTTCTTCTGTAGCATCCCCCAGCGTACGACCGACGAGGTGCTCGTCCAAGATGGCCAGGTTGGCCATCAATGCTAGCGACAAGAAAGAGTAGGGAGCCATTTATTTATGCTTGAGAGACAAAACAAGGAAGATAGCTGGCCGGTGAGGTGCTCGTACAGGATATATCAATGATGTGGGGATTAATCTCCGGTGGCAGACGGTCATATTTATACAACAAGGAATACATCCGACGTGTGAGATGAAGAGATGCATCGGGGAGCCAAAACGATTGAAAGGCACGCATCTGGGAGATGAAGCGCCATTCATGCGTACAAATACATGTCACAGATAGTTCCAACCACAAGCCGTTTGTCATATGCAACTGTCACAGACGGTTCATATTAGCAATCATCTATGAACTATCACATACTGTTCTAATTAAAAACCATCCGTGATGTTTGCAATTATCATAGACAGTTCGTATTAATAATTGTCTTTGAACTATCACAGATAGTTATTAATAAGAAACATCTATGATAGTTGCGTATCACAGATGGTATACGGTCACGTTTGTAAAATCGTCTATGATAATTACTACACAGACGCTTCCCCATGAACCGTCTGTGATGAGATGTCTAGTATTTCGTAGTAGTTTCCGGTGAACCTACATTTGTAAGGCCGACATGCCATGCAATGTACATCTTTTAATGTAAATTTTGTATGGACACTGACACATTCTTTTAGTGTAAAATTCATATGGACTCTGACACATTCTTTTCTGTATTGTAGGGAATCGCACTTTGAAAACCGAAGCATGGTAGACTAGGTTGAAAACTAAGGCATGGGAGGGGATGATGGGCACAAATTGGGTTTCAAGGGTATGACCCTTACCTCAAAAACATGAGTATCTACTGTCCCCTAGATCCCGACAACCTAAGCCCTGATGTACCACTCAAAACCAGAGAGTTGTGCACATCTAGAAATCCCCCCCTTCATGACTACCCACACATCCCTAACCCTGATTGCAATGCAAGCATAAACTTGATACGTGGTGTAGGATTGTGACAACAACATCTATGTGGAATATCGATTCTTTCACTGTCCTTTGTTCATAGTAAGTGACTCATTACCTAAGTATACTTGCATGCATGGATCACTTGTAGTCACCTCGTCTTTCTTGCGGACAACGGATTACAAGTTCATCGAGTGGGTGGATCCATGTATTCAATACTTGCCCATGTTTACATCTACACTCTCCAATCTACCTGCAAGAGTTGTAGGAGGAACTCCAGACTGAGACGGCCAACAACGCTGAGCTCTGGAGGTAGATAATTAGGGAGACAAATAAGTAGATGGTCCATCTCAACAGCGACTATCACCCGTATTGCTGCTATGCCAACTTGAGTTGTAATTACGCCTACCACTACCACGACAACTAGCCATGTCTATGCCATTCAGATGACCACCACGCCATGTGGGTGCCCGATGGTTTCACATTTTTTTCCCTAGGGCCATTTCCCCTTAAGTCCAATTACAATAGTTTCGGTCAATATTGTTTCTGTTAGGCTTGACCCACAAGCGTCTTACAATGTAGTTGGGATTAATGATCCGTGCATATTATCATTTGTACTGTGAGCCAAACATACGCATCTAACCAAATCATTGTGAGTGTTATGTCTGACTAGACACAACCTATTACTACAATTTTTTGCAATAATGTATCTATACTACTTAAAATAAAGCTGATGGTGGTGGTTCATCTTTCTGCCCAACCCCCCTTACACCTACCTAAAATATTTCTAACAAAAACAGATGGTTTTTTATCCATAGCAAAACATAGGCTTTCAGCTAGTTAGTAAAAAAAAGGCTAAATAGGGCAACCAGCCTGTGGCAGCACCTACCGAGCAAAAGGAGCTCAACAAGCTTGTGGGTTCTGTTGGCTTCCACACGCCATGCTTGTCTATTGCGCTCGTGACGAGCTCGGAGATAAGGCTAAAATTACAAAAACAGACATTTGAGGATCAAATTTGGAAAACAAATTACACTATACTGTCAAACATACAATGTCAAACCTCATGTCAATTGGTGGAGCAAAGGCAATTGGAAAATACCAAAAGTGCGAATTATAAATTGTCCAAAGTTGAAGCAACTAAAACAGCCTATGAACAGAGGCTTCTAGTGTTTAATTGTGATCTAAATTCATCATCGTGTTCGTGCCGAACATACACTAGATATGATGCCGAGCCATGTCAGATGAGGCAAGGACTGAAGTATCTAACCTTTCCTTATCTATTTAGGACTTGTTTGCTTATATATATATATATATATATATATATATATATATATATATATATATATATATATATATATATATATATATATATATATATATATACATACATACTACTGTAGTCTATAGAAAAAGCAAGAGCCTTATTGTAGCAAATCATAAAAACCTTCAAGGGCGGTGGAATTGCTGGGTTCTCAGCCATGCCATATGTTCCCCGCGATTGATGTCCGTTCGACCCATGGCACTTTCAGCGTGCCATGGCCTGTGCCTTCCCACATGGCCTATCCTGTGCTCGATGCTTACGTGTCCCTTCTCTACATCTCTTCTTCTCGGTTCTTCCCCCCTTTGCTTGCTGCTTACGCATCCCTTCTTTGCATCTCTTCTTCTCGATTCTTCCCCCAACCATGTCATGGAGATGCAAACCTCCTCTTTTTGTAGCTCCGAGGGTAAATCCTGCTCCTCCTTCCCGAAACCCCCTCCCCGCAAACCTTATGCCATTATTGCTGCTTTCATAGGAGCTCCATGTATGGTGGCATCGCTAGGTGGGGGTGGGAATGAGTGGGATCAGGCACCCGATTGGGGCGTTCTCGCGAAGCAGCTGGTGCTGGGCGTGCTGTGCTGCACCGTGCTCGGGTGGTGGCATCACTACGAAGGTTCAGGTGGCCCAACGAGGCCGTCGTGTCCTCCCTGTGTTCCTCCATGGTAACCTGCTCCGCCCCTCCAGCTCTCCCGCTGCCCCACCACCATCCCCGTCTACCATCCCTCTTAGCACCAACGTCCTCGCTATCCACCGCCGCCATCGAACAGGCACCGATAGATCTTCTAGCTGAGTATCGACTTCACCTTGCCTGCTTCAGATTCCTACTCTACGCTTTTGGCCCATGCTTTCTATTCATTTTTGGGGGGTTTCAGTTTCCAGGTTTGCCTGTCTCAAAGTCCACAAAAGGAGAGGGGAGAACAGGGACGCCACTTCGGTGACCACCGTGTTCGATGCCACCTCGACCATGGCCCTTCGATCATGGCACCTCGACCACAGCTTCGACGAAGACCATAGCCTTGACTTTGACAACGACCCTGATTTCGACAACAGCCTTTCGACTATGGTTTTGACTTCGATCACAGCCATAACTTTGTCCATGGCTCTTCGATTAAAGCTCCAACTTCATCCATAGCCCTTCGACCATGGCTCTGACTTTGTCCATGACCCTTTGACCACTTCTCTAACTTCGACCATGTCGCCGTGAGCACGGCTCCTCGACCACGGCCCTGACTTCGACCATGGCCCCCTTCGACCATGGTCTCGACTCTAACCACGGCTCCAACTCCGATGACCATGGCCCCTTGGCCACGGTGTCGCGACCATGCCACCGCGACCTTGACTTTGACCATGGCCCTGACTTCGACCATAGCCCCCTTCGACCTCGACCACGGCTTCGACTTCGACCATGGCCCGTCGACCATGCCGCCGTGAGCATGGCACCTCGACCACGCTGACTTCGTCCACGGACTTGACTTCGACCATGGTCCTCAGACCAAGGCCCTGACCTCGACCACAGCCTCAACTTCATCCACAACCCTTCGACCACGGCTTCGACTTCAACTATGGCTTTAACTTCAACCATGGCCCCTTTCGACCATGGCCCCCTTCGACCACGGCCCCAACCATAGGCTTTTCCCACCACGGCGCCTCAACCACGGCTTCGACATCAATGATGACCTATCGACCACAGCTTTGACCTATGACCACGGCTTTGACTTTGACCACGGGCATCGACCACGCCTTCGACCTCGACCACGGCCCCGACTTCGACCACGACGTCAACCTCGACCACAACCCTCCGACCACGGTTTCGACTTCAACCACAGCTTCGACATCGATGACGGCCTGTTGACCACAATGCCTCGGCCACGCCTTCGACCTTGACCACGCCCCTTTGACCACAGCCCCCTTCGACCACAACTTCGACTTCCATCACAATTTCGACCACGGTCCTTCAAGCACGGCGCCTTGACCATGATTCTTTGACCACCACTTTGACTATGGTGCTGCATCTAGATTATTATGTAGCCTATATGTAGCTGCAACATAAAAGTCTTGAAATATATCTATACATTTGGATATCTCTTCATAGAGATATATGTGTGTTGATAAAACAAATGACACCTATTTTCTATATATGTATGTTGTAATATTGTCTTCTATATGGATCATCTAAATAGCTGTTACGCTATGAATTAAATAGACTAATATTTCTTGACTGATCAAACGCATTAAACTAACTATATTTCCTCGGTGGGTGCAACGTAGTGTACGACCTATCTAGTCTTTTTTATACGTGGTATCAGAGGTATCAGAGGCCGGGAAGAAGAGAGGTATCAGAGGCCGGGAAAAAGATAGATCACGGCGCGCACGGCGGCATGTGCGCAGCATGGAGGCAGTTTTGTCGAATTTTGGACACATATGGACCCCTAAACACCCGAAATTCCATTTTTGGCCTCCAAACCAAAAAAATTCCGAAACTGGATCCCTGCCTAAGCGCGCGTTCGCGTTGCGTCGACACGTGTCCGGTCATGCGGTGTGGTACCACACGACCGCACTGTAGCACGGGTCGTGCGGTCGGGGAATCAAGCCCGCGGTCGGAGCGGCGGGTCGTGCGGTCAAAAAACCGAGTCATGCGGTCGGGGCTTCGGTCGTGCGTTCAAAAAACCGAAACGTGCGGCCGGCGCGGAGGGCGAGGCGGTCGTGCGGTGTGGTACCGCACGACCCGTGCTATAGTGCGGTCGTGCGGTACCACATTGCACGACCGGACACGTGTCGACGCAACGCGAACGTGCGCTCAGGCGGGAGTCCAGTTTCGGAATTTTTTTGGTTTGGGGGCCAAAAACGGAATTTCGGGTGTTTAGGGGTCCACATGTGTCCAAAATTCAGTTTTGTCGTCTCCTTTTTGCGGAGGACAAAAAAAAGCGCATCACGTCTTTTCGGTCTGCGTCGACGAAAATGCGGCGAAGGCAACCAGAAAAAGCAGAGCGCCGGAACCCAGGCCAAGTCTTTCTTTTCTCAGTCCCAGCGAAATGAAACAGCAGCACGTTCTCTCTGCACCCGAGGAGTGTAAGGGCATCTGTAGTGTATGAAAATAGAGGGTCTTAAGCCATCTTAAGGTCAACCTTATATATTACAGAGGTGACCTTAAGCAGGCTATAAGCAAAAAAAATTTGAGGCTGGTTCTCAAGCTAAAGACCTGGCCACAAGCATTAAAATATAATTTTTCTTTATCTGCCGAGTGGGACCATCTTAAGGCCCCTTGGGTTATATACATTAATACGTCGGCCTTAAGGTTTAGATAGGACCCACCTTAAGGCTCATTGGGTTATATACACCATGGATGCCCTAACGCGAGTTTTTTAGCAGCCTCATCCTCCTCTCTACTCCGTTCCACGATTTTTAGCCGTACATTTTGTAACATTTAGATGTCACCGGAGGATGGAGTTACTCTTTCCTTACGGTCAACACTAGTCTCTGCCAGCTCTTGCATATTCTTTGACTTTTACAAAGTTACTTGTATAAGTGACGTAAAATACTAAAATTTCAGGGAACTGTTTAATAAATATTGCTGTAATTATTTTTTAAAATTGATATTAAAATACCTATTTTTATAAATCTAGCCTTCTCTAAAATCCTACCAAGCTCGCTAAACAACCTACGACACCAGGCTGGCGCTACGGTGTACAGTGAATTAGTGTTTTAATTAGTGCTAATCATACTTAATTAGTACTAATTATAATTAATTAGTACTAATCATGAACTAATTAAATAGTACTACTGTGCATGGCTTGGTACCGTGCTAGGATGGTTCCGCAGACTCGAACTCTCCTAGTTTAGTAGGTTTACAAAGAAAATTAAATTTGTAAAAACAGATATTTAGAAAGCTAAATTTGAAAAAAAAAACTATGAGCCAGTTATGTGAACAGTTCTGCACTTTAGACCATGGTCATAAAACCAGATGTATTGAAGATATCTGTATGTGTATCGTGTTTCAAAAAACTAATACTTTTAGTTTCAAATTTTAATCGGTTATATTACCATGGACATGCTAATCTTTACTGTGTGTCTTATTATATCTAGAATTTAAAATAGTGCAACTCTGAAAATAGATGTCCAACTAGCCACCAAATGTATGCCATGCCATTTTTTTTATACTACGACTCTTTTTTATCTAAGGCGATAATATAACTTCTGTTAGTCGGAAAATCTGTTAAATGCCAAACTAGTTAGCTCATCTTGCAAGTATCACTAAATTAACTTATTTTCAATTTATCAGACGAACTAACCTACCAAGCTGTACACAAAAGCTATATTGGGAGATTATCACTGAGAAGCGGGAGCATAATAAGGAGCGTTCCACATTAGCTTAAGCTTCTGAATGAATTGATTACATATAACTCATTCTGATATCAATCTAGAGTTCAAAACCTAACTAACATAATTTTTTTTAAAATAATTGTGACCTACTTCGAGTCTATGTTTTAAATCTAAAAATGCCTATATATAAGAGAGTGTTAAAGTATATCATCCATCATTTCTCATTAATTTAAACTTTTAGACAAATTGATTAGTGAATACAATTCAACAAGACTTACCTGTAAATCAAAGCTTCTTTGAAGGAGTTGTACACCTGCCATTTTTCTTATTGTGTTCATGTCTAAAACGACATTTTTTTGACAGGAGGAAAGTAATCGGTAGACTTGAGGAGGGTGACAGAACAGGGTCGAATCTTTCGGATGAAATTTCGCCGAAATGAGGAAATTTCGTTGCTTTAGATCCCCTCCGAAAGCGCAGTAATTTAGTCAAATTTTGGCCGAATTTTTCATATTTAAACCCTGTGACAGAACCAGCTTCCTTGAAATGATGCTCCCGAGCCTTTCATCTCTTCCCCTTCCTGTGCATTAATTTGGCTTGACCGTGGAGGAAGTGAAGGTAAGAAGCGAACCAACCCCAGCAATCTGCTGCGCTAATCGCCTTCGCCTATTACCGAGAGCGCCAGTCAGTAAGTCTGAAAGTGCTTCTTTGCTTCCTTTGGTGTCTATTAGGGATACATATCTGATTTTTCCTTGAACGGCAGGTGATCGCTTAATAATTTTCCGGTGACTGGTAAATCGATCGGCGGATCGGGCCGTCATAGCAAGCTTTATTTTGGCTCAGCTACCGATTGATGTGCAGAGTTAGTGATGTACCACGGCGGGAAGGGTGGAGGCTGATTAATCACTGGAGCTCTCTGAACATCGGATTCTATTACAAGGTATCTCTTATCTCCTCCCTCTCGCTCCCTACGCACTCCCATCGTAAATACATCATGTTATATGATACGTGTAGTTAAACTTCTTTTAACTTTGAGCATGTTCATATAAAAAAGACAGTCAAAGTTGTATATTGGAGAATATGTCGATATCCAAAACATTGTATTCTTGAACAGAGCGAGTATCATATACATTTAATTAACTCACTAAGCTACTCCATCTGGAAAAAAATGGATGATGCTTTGACCTAAACTAGCAGGTGAGTTACACAGTTGCGCAGCTAGATTTATTACAATATTTTAGTTTTAGAACATAACTTCACTCTAGATATCTTTTATATAACAATTGGGATATATAGATCTTTTTAGATGAGTACTTAGAAAAAATAATAAACCTTTGAAGCCAAAACATATGAGAGGAAATCGAAATATTATATTGAAAAAACAATTTGAGAAATAATGATGTATGGACATAGGAACATTATATTCAAATATGCTTTCATGGAAAAAAAAACAGCTTGATTCACACTCTATAGGCTCAACATTGATCCTGAGCAGTCTATCATACATACATGTCTTCTTCTATAATTAATCCACGCTAGAGATATAGATATTTTGCAAGTCTTCTTCGTGGGATCTAGCTAAGCAGCCGCACATTTGCACGGCTAGTTATACTATTTTCTTTCTCTAGCGATTATAACAGTCATTATGTTCGAAATCGCCACTTCGGTCCAAGCGGAAGAGACACAGCAGCGCGTTGCGTGTACCAGAAAAAGAAGAGCGCCGGAACCCAGGTCAAGTCTTTCTTTTCTTCGGTCCCAGCGAAGGAGACACAGCAGCATGTTCCGTCCAGCCGAGCAGCGAAAGGAGCACAACTTTTGCAGAAAAAAGCGGACCGCCGAGGCTTTCTTTTCTTCGGTCGCAGCGAAAGGAAGGAGACAGCAGCAGGTTCTCTGCACCCGAGAAGTGTACACGAGTTTTGAAGCAGCCTCAAGCTCATCTCTACTCCGTTCCACGATTTCTAGCAGTGCATTTTGTAACATTTAGATTTCACCGGAGAATGGAGTTACTCTTTCTTTATGGGATGTCTGTTAACACTATCTCTGCCCGCTCTTACATGTTCTTGTACTTTTACATAGTTACTTCTACAGGTGAAGTAAAATTCTAAAATTTTAAGCAGCTTGCACTTTAAGGTGGTGCTCTAACTGATTTACAACTTAAGTTTCTAGCTGTGGTTTTTGGTTTATGACTAAAATTGAACTGTAATAGCCGTTATTTTTTTCTAAGAAAAAAAAAATAAAAAGTAAACATTTTTATATCGTCACAGATAATGCAAAGGAATAAAGGGGAAAAAGAAAAGCCAAAATAAACTGAAATTAGAAGTCGACGTGTTCCATTGACTTCTGGCTTAAATAAAATGAAAGCCAAAATAAACTAGAATTTGAAGTTGTGTTGTTGAAAGTCTAAATTCTGAAATTAATAGACTTAGAGTTTCAATTCTTGATGATGAATCATGTGAGTCTTGCCAAGTTTTACATTCGGAGTTGGAGACTGTTAGATCTATTAATGCATCAAACCTGGTTCAACTTAGAGATGTAACTGATAAATTTGATGAATTAAAATTGACACATGACTCTTGTGATGAAAAATTAAAATCTGCTAATGATGATATTGAAAAACTCAAATCTAGTTCTTCTATATGTTTAGAGTCAAGTATTTCAATTGCTCAAGCTAAAGATTGATCTAATTGTGAATTGTTAGAAGCTATACTTAATTCATCTCAGGAATCTATTCAACAAATGCTTTATCATGAGAATGTGTCCTGCTCAAATTGTCCTAAGTCAAATATTAAAATTGATGCTTTGACTAGGCAATTGAATGACTTCGCTGAAAAAGAAAGATTGGCTCAATCTGGTGCTTCCAAGAATTTAGCAAATAAACTGGTTAAGTGCGCATTTTGTTTCTCATTAGCTGAAGAAAATGAGTATATTAAGGATACTTTAGAGAGATTTTCTTTTGGTAAGAAAAATCTAAATATGATCCTAGACAAGTCAAAAACAAGTATAAAAAATCGTGGCTAAAGATTTAATTTTGTTGAGCATACCAAGAATAATCCTCTTAAAGTTGTTAAGTTTCTTGAACCTGGAAAGATTGAAGTAAAATCTGAACCAAAACAAACTATGTTTAAATCTGCTGGCTTTGTGCAAAGTTCATCGAATAATAATATGGGTGCTAGCTCATTATCTCAAAAAAATTCTGGTTATGTTAAATTTTAATGTACCTACTGTGGAAGAGATAGGCATTTACATGAATTTTACTTTAGGCGTGCTAAGAAAGAGAAGAAAGAAAGATTGAATGCTTTAAGACAAAAACGTGCAATCTCTTTTGTTCCTAGAACTAGTGTGAAAGTTAAGTTTTCAGAGAACTTTTATGATGATTTTAAATTTGCTTCACATGCTAGTTTGGGATATAATTCAAATAAGTCACGTTCTTTTTGGCATTTTGATCACCCACATGCTCATACTTTTGGCTCTAGATTTGTTGCTGTTTCTTCACGTCATGTGTCACAGTACTGGATTCCTAAATCTTATTTTACTAACCTCAATGCTGTGAGACTAATATTTCTTGTGATATAAGAACAACTAATGAGGATGGAGAACATGAGTTTGAGTGGGTTCTGATCTTTTACGTCATTGTTTGGTTGGAACAATTGATGGTTCTTTACTCTTTTGATGGCTTCCAAGAGATTTCACTTTTTGAGAGACCATGTGGAAAAGGTGATGTAGTCTTACACCCTATTGAGTTGGATTACACTTGATTCCTCTTGTTTTGCTCATTTGCGAAGTGAGTTAGGTGTGCTGCATCTTATGAGATTATTCTGAGAGGGAGCTTGTTGTTTAAAAATTTCAGAAGCTTTCTTTATTATATTTGTCAAATAATACATCAAGTCCAAGCCATTGAAATCAAATAAGTTGTACAACTCTCTTTATCATATTTACTCATTTGTTGTGTAGTTTTGATCAAAACTGGTTATAATTAACTTATTGCACTTGAACTAAAGTATGACATGGCAGAATATTTTGACTAGACTGATTATAAATAGTACTTTGCGATGTTCATAAAAAAGGAATAGTTAGATTGAAATTTGGACACTGTTGGACCCATAGCCCACTGAAATTCCATTTTTGGCCCCCCAAAGCAAAAAATTCCAAAAATGGACCCCATTTGAGCGCGCGTTTACGGGAGGGAGACACGTGGGCAGTGTTCATCCGGTCGTGCGGTCAGCGACCGCACGACCGGCCTGGCGCCGCGCCCGAGCGCGCAATCACGCGCCGAGCGCGCAACCGCCTCGCGCCAGCGCGCGACCGGCCCGCCCAGCGCGCGTCCGCCCCGCGCAGCGCGCGTCTGCCTCGCCCCACCGCGCGATCGGCCCGGCCAGCGCGCAACCGCCCCGCCCAGCGCGTGTCTTGACGCCCGACCGCGCGAATCTTTGCCATTCGCGTCCCGTCCTTTCGGCCAAAATGAAAAAACACTGGGAATTTTTCTTGTACCCGGCCGCACACGCGTCAGGAGCCCAAAAACGGCCCCCCTCAGGAGCACACGCGCATGCAGACTTAAAAGAGCAAGGAGAGGGAAGAAATACTTGGCCAGCCAGGAAGCTCAAGCACAGCTGAAACGAAGCCAGAGTGAGAGAGTGAGGAAGCGAAGGAAAGTGACGAGTGAAAACCCGTAGATTTGAGTTGTGTTTGTTCGAAATCTGCGGTTTTTGCAAATACAAAAGTTGTAGATCGTCCCGTGTGCTTCAAGAAGAGGTAAGTCTTGTGCCCCCGAAACTAAAATTTTATGTATGTGATTAGTCCATAATTAGTCGATTAGCACAAACCATCGTTTGGTAATGTTATTTTATGTGAATGTGTGATACGCGATGTCAATATTTGGTACGTTATGTATTTGTAGGTAATCTTTATGTGAACATATGTATTATAAGTCAATGTATCATACAGTGTGTATGTGTAGGTAAAAATCCACATATGATGCATGCTTTATTGTAGTGTAGATAATGTTGTATTTTATGTTGAAGTTACGTATTGTAATGTAGTTAGTTTTTGCTGAAGAAAAGAGAGGAGCGAAAGCCGGAAGAGTTGAATTGTTTTCGTTTGGAATCAGTGGACTTGGCAAGTAGAAAAGTTGTAGATCGTCTCGTGAGCATCAACAAGAGGTAAGTTTTGTGCCCATGCAACTATAATTTTATGTATGTCATTAGGCCTGAATTAACGAAACCATCTTGTGTTACTGTTATTTTATGTCAATATTTTATACGCTATGTATGTATAGCAAATCTTGCATATGTTTAGCATGATGTATTGTAGTGTATATAGGGTTTCATTTTTTTGTGAACATACGTACTGTAAAGTAGTTTCAGTTAGGTGGAAAATATGAAGTTGTAGTGTGTAGACGTTGAGAAAACACATATTTATGTTAGATTAAAATAAATTTGGTAGATTAGAAATAATGGAGGGTGAAAGGTACAGAAGTGGTAACTGAGCAAAGTAACAGGTATGGTGTGGGGAGGAGCAGGTGAGGACTGTGCAGTAAGTTTGCAAGTGGGGAAGATCTTGGTCTGCGTGCTAGTGCACTTGTTGGCTGTACTGTATCGTATAGAATCGAGGTGGTGGAAGGAGAAAGAAATCAGAAATGGCATGGCACCCGCCACCACCTCTACTCTACTCTAGGCCAGCATCTTTTCGCTTTGAACTTATCCCAAAATAAAAATAAACGGATACCTTTTGAAGTGAATTTTTCGAATGGTTTACAGACTTCAAATCTATATACGCTGTTTATGTCGTTTGCTGCGTCTCGAAAAATGTTGACCGTAGTTATTTGTAGTGTTTATGTCGTTTTCTATCTATATAGCACTAGAAATTTACATAGACATTTACTTTTTCAGAAATATTTGCTGCGTCCAAATGTCGTTTGCTACATAGACTGTTTATGTCCATAGTTAGAAAAGATTGTAGTTTAAATAATGTGTATGTGTTGAAAAAGTAAATATTTATGTTGGAGCATTTGTAGGTGGTAAATTTGTAGTAGTTAGATTAGAGACAATTTGTATAATTAGTATGCTTAGTGAATGACCGTAGTATGAAGGTCATTTGATGGAAAAAAATGATAAGTATATTTAATTTGATGTATGGTACAATTAGAAAGTGAAATAGTTACAAAAAAATCGTAGATTTAGAAATACAAAACATATAATAATCGAAACTGTTAATTACATGATACGATTGTTACATGCCGTGTACTAAAATGGTTGATTATGCACTTATGTTAGGTACGCAATGGCTGGCATTGAACAATTGATGGTGTTTTATGGGAGTGGTCTCGTACGTGATGGGCCGTATGGGGCGGACCTGTCAAATTGCGAGCGGACCGTGATCCGGGCACCCGGTCTGAGCGCCATGAGCTTGTCTGAGCTACGGAGGTGTGTCCGTTCAGCGTTCGATCGACAGACCGCAAGGAAGAAGTTACGGATCGAGGCAGTCTATGCCTCAATGGTGGACGACGGAAGGGGGAGCATATGGCAACTTCTGAAGGTGACCAATGACGCCTCATGGGCGAACTACATGGAGGTCGTGCGCAACCCTGATGCTGCGATATATGGGAGGCCAATGGTGTATGTCGAGTTCGTGGAGAGGGCAGAATCATCAGGCATGGTTGGTTCAGACGCCGCTGGTGGAGATGAAGTGGCCGGCGGTCATGAAGACCCTTCTGCGGGAGAACATGTGGGCGAGGAAGTGGGTGATGAAGACGACAGGAGGCGTGCGCAGAATTTCCAGCCCAACGAAGGTGTGCACGACAGGTGGTGGGCCGCCCGTATTGACTGTCATGAGTATCTTGGGGACCGGGTGGAAGAAGAGGACAGCGAGGAGGATGAGGAGGTTGACACAGGCAGCTCTGGAGAGGACGAGGATGGCGAAGGTGCAACTGGAGGGGTGGTAGGTCGTGTTGTGACCACGGACGGTGCGTATGTGTCGTCCAGACTGGACGACATCGCAGCGGCAGCCCTAGTTCTGCCACAGGCGGAGGAGGGAGAATGGGGGTTCAGCGAGGGCGCACTCTTTCTGGGGCAGTGCTTCCGTAATAAGAGTGCTGTCCAGCAGGCTATTGCTAGACATGCCGTCAACATAAGCCGGACGTATCGGGTCCACAAGTCAAAGCCGGACACGTACGTTGTGAAGTGTGTGGACGGGTCATGTGGTGGCAAAGTCCGTGCACAACGGTACAAGGGCGTTGGCACGGAGTTCCGGATAACGGTGCTGCAAGATCACAGTTGCGAGCTTGCAGGGCCAGTACATAGACACCGCAACATGACATCACGTTATGTTGCGGAGGTGGTCACGCACCTCGTCCAGGCGGATGTGTCAATTACCCCGAAGGTTCTGATGGCAGCAGTAGCGAACGAGGCGGGCTACGAAGTGAGCTACAAGAAGGTGTGGCGGGCGAAGCGAAAGGTGCTGCACGGTATGTATGGGACGTACGAGGAGGCGTACGACCTGGTCCCAAGAATGCTGGATCAAATTGCACAATCAAACCCAGGCACTTACATAAACAGGCAGGAGAGGGTCCATCCTACGGAGGGCCCGAACTGTTTCATTCTTGACAGAGTGTTCTGGGCCTTCCATCAGGCGATACAAGGGTTCAGGTGGTGCCGTCCAGTGCTAACCGTAGATGGGACGTTCCTATCCGGCAAGTACAAGGGCACTATCCTTACCGCAGTTGCAGCCGATGCAAATGACCAGCTACTCCCAGTGGCATTTGCAATTGTGGAGAGCGAGAATACAGATAGCTGGCTTTGGTTTCTTTGCAATTTGAAGAATGCCGTAGTGCAAGACAGGCCCGAAGTGTGCCTTATCTCCGACCGCAATGCAGGCTTGATGTCTGCGTTGCGAACGTTGCAGGATGGGACGCAGGCCCCCGTCCCGTGGACTGATGTGAAGAACCGCTGGTGCATGAGGCATATTGCAGCGAACTTCCACAGAAGGTTCCGTAGCAAGGACCTCATGAAGATGTTCAAGAAGCTATGCATGCAGAACCAGAGGCGGAAGTTCGACGCCTTGCGGAGGCAGCTCGATCAGGAGGCTACGAAGCATGTGCATGCAGCAGCAGGGGCCGTGGAGGGGGGCTCCACAAGAGTCGGGGTATTCTCACAATGGGTTCAGTCCAATGCACCTGACTTGGAAATGTGGTCTTTGTTGCACGACACCGGTGGGGCGAGGTATGGGATCATGACAACCAACATGTCCGAGGTTTACAATGGTGTATTGAAGGGCGTCAGATCCCTGCCGATCACGGCAATTGTGGCCGAGACCTGGAACCGTACCGTCGGGTACTTTGTGAATAGAGCCAGGATGGCGCAGAAGCACGTTGAGGAAAACAAGCAATACTCTGAGGTCATGCAGGCCTTCATGGACAGGAAGATGGAGAAGGCTCGAACCCACATTGCTCAGCCCATTGATGGCTTAAGGAGGAAGTTTGAGGTCCGCCTAAGGCAGAAGTATGTCATGGGTCAAATTAGAGGGGAGCGCAAGCAGGTATGCACGATTGGTGATGAAGCATCTTGCAGCTGCAACAAGCCCCAGCTTCTGCACAAGCCATGCTCCCATGTGTACGCGGCATGCGCTGTATGGAACCAGGCGTCGACACAGTACATCTCCAAGTACTACGACATGCAGCACTTGTATGCAACCTGCAGTGCAGAGTTCCATTCCTACGGGGTAGACATGCACTACAGGGAATTATGGCCGGGGGAGATAAAGTGGGTGCCCAACGATGCACTGAAGCATGTCGGGCGTGGAAGACGACAAAGCCGTCGCATCCGCAACGACATGGATGAGAGCCAGCGAGGGGATCGTGTTCGGCGCCCGAAGTGTAGGCTATGCAAGACCTTTGGCCACTCCCTCAGTCAGTGCCCAAACAGGCCGGCATCAAGCAACGCTCCGTAGTACCAACCACAATCCATATGTAATGTGTTATTCAGGAGGTGTACGCTTAATTGTTGGCTCGATGGTGTAGCTATGTATTGCACATTACCATGTTATGTATATTTTCGCACATTCCATATGTTTCCTTGTCGTGTGGGTCATATTGGTGTGCACATTTTACGTATGTTTTTGTACATTCCGTACGTTTCCCTGTCATAACATTTGTTGTGAGTTATGTTGTTATTTGTTGCACATTTTGTTGTAATGTACACTAACTTGTTATCCTTCTTTGGCAGGACATGGCGTTCGAGCTGCTAGAGCCCCGTTGGGACGAGCACCACCGATGCCATGTGTGGTTGTCGGTACCCGCACAGGGGCCTCCTTGCTTCGTCCTTAGGGGCCCCCGAGAGAACTGGCATCTCGACCCTCGGTACATCCCACTACTGCGGGACACCGGTCTGCTGCCCATTGCCCGCATGTTGGATCTACCGCATGGGTTCCAGTACGATGCGCCACTGTTGTCAGCTCTCGTTGATCGATGGAGGCCGGAGACTCACACCTTCCACTTCCGGTGGGGGGAGATGACGGTTACGCTGCAGGACGTCACGATGATTACAGGTCTACCCCTGCGTGGTGCTGCTTTGGTGCCACCCCCGAAGGCAGCAGATTGGAAGGTCCGTCTGGGTCACCGGTTCGGTCATGCGATCCGAGACAACGCAGCTGGGGTGCCACATGGATGGCTTCGTCGCTTCATGACCTGTCCTGCAGACGCAGATGAGGTCGCGGTGCGGACGCACTTCGTTGCATACCTGCTATATCTGTTCGGGTACGTCTTGTTCCCTAGCACGACTGGAGACTCCGTGCAGCCTAGCTACATACCGCTAGCGGAGTCCTTGGCGGATGGCTGGCCTGGTCAGCAGCCACAGTATAGCTGGGGATCAGCAGTCCTTAGCTCCACATACCGAGGCTTGTGTGACGCCTCGCAGCGTACCGCGGCCAGCGAGCCGATCCTAGCCGCCTGCTACCTTCTCCTTCAGTTGTGGTCATGGGAACACTTACCCGTTGGCAGGCCTGACTTTGGTCGTCGTGTGCACCCTTATGACCTCATCCCGCAGTTGTATGGTGGTGACGACCCCATTGATGCGCCCACAATGGGTACACGTTGGACGCATGGTCAGTTGAGGTGGGCCAGGGAGAGACCGAGACGTGCGTACTCGGATTTCCACCAGAGGTTCGAGCTTCTGGCGTTTGCCGACGTAGACTGGTGGCCATGGTCTCCACAGTTAATTGCGAACACGGCCCCCCACGGGTTGTCATACCAGTGCGAGCGAGATCAGAGGTACTGGATGACGACCTGCCACTTGGTGTTCGCGCACTGCGTCGAGCCGTACAGCCCACACCGAGTAATGAGACAGTTCGGGCTGTACCAGCATGTCCCTCCCATGCCAGGACGCCCTCTTGCGGAGGAGTACCACCGGTATGTCAGTACACCCCAAATTTAATTACTGCATTAGTGTCAATGTCAGTACCGTACTGATTGTGTAATGTCTCAATGGACTTGCAGGCAATCGAGGAGAGGGCGAGCGACCGAAGACTGGAGAGCCACACAGCGGACGTGGACAGACATGTGGTCTGACCATGCGCATACGATGGTTGTGGATGAGACACGGCCGTACGACCCTGAGGACCCCGCGCCGTACAGGGCATACCTTGACTGGTACGCTGCACGCACCCGCTGTAGGCTTACTACAGGGGAGCCCCCACAGCCTCCACCTCATGCTGTTCACGGGGCGGCTATACAGGAAGGTCCAGACCGTCATCTAGCGGCACGGGTCGACGAGGCGGTACGAGAGTACTGTGTCATTACGCAATGCAGGATTACATTTGAACTGACTGTTTGTTTCACTGCAGGTGGACCGGATACATCGTATCGACATCGAGGCTAATGAGGCTATACGACATAGGAAGTCCAATACCGAATCTCGGTGGGTAAGCTATATGCGCAGCATCAGCGAAATGGCAAGGGGTACGATACGGGGCTTGAGTTGTGGTCGCCGAGATGACGTTGTTGCTACACGCGGTGGCGGACGTGGGCAGGGACCACCACCTCCCTCCGCGCCTCCGTCAGCACCAGGATCAGCACGGCCATCCTCGGCCTCCACGCGCTTCGGCCCAGCGGTTCGACAATTGGCAACTATTTGTTTGTGCACTGAGTGGCATTTATGTCTAACCACATCTTCGTCTTGCAGCAATTGCGCCAGGATAGCACGCTGCTACGGAGGGCGACGTCATCACGGAGGTCGACATCGCCGCACGAACCAGAGAGGCCGTCCGAGAGTCGGCAAAGCTACGGTCGCTCGGCCTCCACGCGCTTCGGCCCGGCGGTTCGACAATTCGCAACTATTTGTTCCTGCACTCATTTACCATTTATGTCTACGCACATGTTCGACTTGCAGCAATTGCAACAGGATAGCACGCAGCTACGGAGGGCGACGTCATCACGGAGGTCGTCATCGCCGCACGAACCAGAGGGGCTGTCCGAGAGTCGGCCAAGCTACGGTCGCTCGGCCTCCACGCGCTTCGGCCCGGCGGTTCGACAATTCGCAACTATCTGTTCATGCACTCATTTACCATTTATGTCTAACGACATGTTCGTCTTGCAGCAATTGCGACGGGATAGCACGTCGCAACGGGCATCGTCATCACGGAGGGCGACGAACGAGCGACCGCGCTCTCCAGGACGACGGGGGCCCACTCCAGACAGCGGCGGTGACTCACCGGACGAACCAGAGGGGCAGATGCCCTCGTATCTCCCGGGACAGGTGCAGACCAACCTATATGACCCGGACAGGTGGGTTGTGCCGACCTATCAAGGCATGACATCGCACGAGTACATGGGGGACTTCCCGTCGACATCCTCATTTCACCAGCCACATACCCCGGTATGCACTAAACGTGTGTATTTCATTATGAACAATTTTCGTACTTTCCATTGTCTAATTCAGTTGTACCATCTAAGCAGGACGTAGGCACCTCCTCCGATTGGGTGAGCTCTATGCTTTATGACCAGCCGTCGCAACTGTCTACAGAGTTGTACCCACCGCCGCCTCGGCCACACCCCTCGCACTACGATCTTCGCGATGCACCCCGCTCCCCTAGTAGGTTCACCTTCTCAGAGGATCATATGCGCCGTACGAGGCGGCGACGACGAGATGATGAATGAATTTTTTAAATTGTGCTTTTGTAATATTTGTGATGTTTTTCAAGTGCTTCATGGTTTGATGTTCAAAGATGGTTTCCAGTATAAAAGGGTTGCTCTAAGTTCTTTGATTTAGTACGGCATACAACCAACTGAGAGATGACAACACGGGGTAGCGGGAGAAGACATAGCTTGACGACAAATTTTTTTGCCTTCTGATAACAACTCCACGTACATAACAACCAATTCATCACATGCTTAACAACGTTGCACAAAATATGAAGGTCACAGAATTTATGGAAAGTTCTACACCCAAAACATCAACACAACAGTCCTACTGGCACAGCATCAACACATTCGGTACCGTCGTGGCCTACATGCCAAACGAGCCTCGTGGCACCCACATGGAGAACTGCTGAGGGGGCCGCCTCGGACGGGGCTGGCCATCGTGGTAGTGGCACGCACATATGCAGCTCGGGTTCGCGCAGCAACATGTGGGATCATAAGAGCTTCCTATGTTGACAACCTCCTCGTTTCCCCTCTCGCGTTGCATCTGTTGGCGGAGCTCATTGTTCTCCTCATTGAGAGTCTCCATTCGGTACTCCAAGTCCATTATTCGGTCCCATAAAGTACCCACATAACGGTCAATATACCGTTCATGAGGAGGGTCGATCCAGCGGGAGAAGTCGCATTTCGCCATCTGCGAAAAATGACAGTAAACATGGAGGGTCCATAAGCAATAAAAAAAGTACTATTAGTAATTTGTACCCCGGAGCGTGGGCATCGGAAGAAACGGCGCCCGCCATCGTTCGGCCCTTCCAGGACCTGCACGACCACGTACTCATTGTGTCTGCATTTCGGCCACGCTGGTTGCGCACGCCGGCTTGGTAGCAAGCGGTACTGTGGTCCGAACATCTCCCTCCTTTCCAAGGGAAGGTCTTCCTTCGGTGACCCATATCCGACTGGCCCCTCATCTTCCGCCATGGTATGTTCTTTTTTCGATTTACAGGGTTTTCTGGCTACAACTTCATGGGACCTCTACCGTGCTATTTATATCGAATGGCGGGACAAAAGATGGCTGCTTTGCCCAGAGACAAGACAAAAGCGCTCAGCTTTACTCGGTGAGATGACAACACATGCCAGCTTTACGCAGTGATATGACAAATCGGGGCAGCTTTGCTCAGTGAGATGACAACACATGCCAGCTAAACTGCCTACATAAAGACTACGATCTGAAAAGCCTTCATACGAACATTTGTTGCTACTCTGAAAAGCCTACATAGGAACATTTATTGCTACTCTGAAAAGCCTATCGCTACAGAAACCAACAAAATGGGGGCGTAGGCTGTGGCCTTTACAGTGAGTGTTCACGTCATAGGCATGTATCCTTTCCAGTGAGTTTTCATGTCACCTTTCCTTGTTGTTTCATAAATACAGGATACAGGCTCTGAAAAGCCTACATAGGGACATTTCCATGGACTATGCCCACTGCACCAGATAACCTGCCTACATAAAGGCCTCCTATGTCTTCCATACCACATCTCCTCCTCAAGCCTTCACAATACTACTACACAACAATGTCTTCCTGGAGGTCCGACCCATTTGGAGTGCCGGAGTGGCATGAGCGCCCCAAGTGCCGCTGCGGCTTTAGGACGATGTTGGGAGTCTGGACGGATCAAGAAGAGCGAGCCAAATACGGCCGTAGGTTCTTCAAGTGTCCAAATCTGGATGACGATTTCATGGTAACGACGACAACTAAATCATTTGTTTCTCGTTTGTCGTTTTTCAACTTGATCCATGACATCTACCATGCCACACATAGGCTTGCAGGTTCATCGAATGGGTGGATCGGGTGTCGCCGACATGGCCACATAACCAGGCAGTGGAGGTGGAAAACAAAGGACAATACTTTGTCAAGATGACTCAGGCTCGCGAGGTGGAACGACAGCTGCGGCGTGAGCAAGAGCGCCGCGTGAGGGTGGACCAAATCCGTCTGAAGGGCAAGGAGGATGAGCTGCAAAGGAGGCGGGAGCAGCTAAGTCTGCGTGAAGCAGCCATCAAGCGTCAAGAGGAAGAGCTTCAAGCTCGGGAGGCAGCTCTCAAGTCCAAGAATGACAGGAAAAAGGATGCAGCGGAGCCATCTTCAAGGCGCGATAAAAAGGGGAAACAACCACGCTACACCCAGTAGACAAAATGTTACGAGCAGTTGGGTGGGTTAGTCGCATATCATGCTATATGTTATGCATGTAATAAAATTGTACGCAGCATGTTATGAAGTTTATTTCTATTCACATAAGGTTATTATCTCGTGTGTTCGCATTGAATGATTCAGATAGCAAGTCATTTAACAATATTAACATACTCTTGGTAGCAACACGAACAACTCATACATTTCACGTACATGACATGTAGCAAGTAGTACAACCACCAACACACCAACGAACACAAGAACTAAAATACAATACAACCGTACATAAAACATTATCAAAAGAGCTTGACGACAAGATAGCATAAAACATTGCGAACATACACGAGGATAACCTCCAGCACTACAACTTGAGGATAACAATAAACACAAGAAACAAAATAGCACACAACATTAAATTTATCTTCCACTCTAGTCTGTCGAAACGATGCTGCATCCCGACGGGGTCGCAACCCCCCACGACAACTCTCTCACGGCGAACACTGTCATTCCTATTTCCCATTTCATCCTCCCACACCCAGAATCGGCAACCACCATGAGCTTCCTGCGATTCCATGACAAGAAGATTTTTAAACATACCACCACGATTTGAATGAACCCGAAACAATATGACTCACCGAGTGATTGGGGCACTTGTAGTAGTGTCGCCCGGGATTCTTGGCCGTCTGTGATGTCCTACGTCTAACCACCAAGTTGCAATTTGGGCACATCACCGTGGGTGCCCATGAAGACGTGCTGAGCTGACTCATTGCCTAGTCTTGGGGAGTGAGCACGAAATAAAACTACACAGATTGTGAACAACTTACTCAGGAGGTGACTGATAACATGGCCAGGGAGTATGTGAGGGATGGCTCCGTTTTATAGGCTGTGTGGGGGGTAGCCTCACGCACAAAGACCACAGACAACACAAATCTTGACCCCACACCATGCTCAGTGAGGAGACAAAACATGCCAGCTTTGCTCAGTGACATGACAAAAGAGGTCAGCTTTTGCTCAGTGACATGACAAAAGAGGTCAGCTTTTGCTCAGTGACTAGACAAAACAAGTCAGCTTTTGCTCAGTGACTAGACAAAACGGGCTGCTGTTGAGCTACCGCCTACCGAGCTGCTTGATGACTCTGCCTAGGCCATTACGACATATACATATTAGGCTAATACTTTAACTTGGCAGAATGACGTGTGGTACAATTTTCTACGTACACGTAAGAGAGTGAATGCACAAATTCCTGCAGGTCTTTAGGGGAGGAGCCTATCTCATCAAATGCATACAGGGACAGATGTACCTAATATTGACAATGAAATAAATTTTAATATTGGATCAAATAACACCTCTTACCGAATGAGGCCATCATCTTCGGTTCCCCGTGGCTTGAATAAGGAGAACATCATTTCTAGCTTGGGTGACTGGGTGTGCACTGATGCTCTGTATTTAGAGATAAGAGGCCATTGGCGAGAGCTAAACACCTAAACAATGCCAAAAGGCATGAGTATAGCCAATTCGTGATTACTAAAGAGAGCAGTTGTCCTCAGTGGGATGCAAAAAGATGCCAGCTTTGGGCAGTGACATTACTAAAGAGAGCATTTGTCCTCAGTCAAATGACAAAAAGAGTCCAGCTTTGCTCAGTGAGATGACAAAACATGGCAGCTGTGCTCAGAGACATGACAAAACGGGCCAGCTTTGCTCAGTGAGATGACAACACATGCCAGCTTTGCGCAGTGACATGATAAAACGGGGCAGCTTTCCTCAGAGACATGACAAAACGAGGCAGCTTTGCTCAGTGAGATGACAACAGATGCCAGCTTTGCGCAGTGACATGATAAAACGGGGCAGCTTTGCTCAGTGGGATGACAAAAGATGCCAGCTTTGGGCAGGGACAGTACTAAAGAGGGCAGCTGTGCTCAGTGACATGACAACAAGAGGTCAGCTTTGCTCAGTGGGATGACAAAAGATGCCAGCTTTGGGCAGTGCCATAACTCCCATCTTTACTCACTGCTACGACCACGCGGACCAACTTTACACGTACGAGTAGAGACAAAATGGCCCCTATAAATTGGTATGCATTCCATTTCCCAGAGAACATTGCACATCCAAACCCCATACTCCATCGCGCTTCCCTCACCCAACCGGGATGGACAAAGGCAAGAAGAAGCAATGGGACAAGATGGTGAAGGATTGGGAGGAGACCCGTGACATAGCATGGTCAGCTGCAGCCCGCGATGCCGCCCGCGATGAGAAAATAAGGGCGATACAGGCCCGGGTAGAACAAGTCCATCGTGCTACGATGAAAGGTCCCCCCCCAGAGCGCCCGCGTAGCAACAACCCCATCCCGGACGTCCCCACCGAGCGTTCGCCACAACTACCACCTGAGGGGGAGACACCTCCCCTTTGTTGGTGCGGGGACGTGTGCAAGTTCTTCAAGTCTAAGCACCGCATCAGTCTAGGTATGCGGTACTGGGGTTGCGCAAACTACTCCAGTGACTACCCCAACCGCCGTTTTGACACCGCAACCTATCGGCAGCCGGTAACGACCACATGCACCATTTTCCCCTACCTTTTCTCCTTCACAACACGCACTAACAATATCTCTCTTTTATTTACAGTCTCCGGAGCCCCTATGTGCCTACCGCAAATGGATCGATCTTGAGATCCACCCTGAGGACCAATGGACCCTCGACTTCGAGGAGTGGAATGTCACAAAAGAGAAGGAGTTGCTGGAGGAGGAGCGCCGCAAGCACGAGCACACCCTGCGTATACAGCGCGAGACGCAAGCTCATCTTGAAGCGTGCACGCGTAGGGATCGGGAGGCTCGCGAGATGGAGCGCGAGAGAAAGAGGGAAATTGCGGCTAAGGCAAAAGAGGCCGCGGAGGAGTTCAACGCCGAGCGGGCAAGGAAGGGAAAGTGGCCCCGGTCCACACAGTAGGTCGTACGAGCAGTTGGGTGGGTTAGTCGCATATCATGCTATATGTTATGCATGTAATAAAAATCTACGCGGCATATTATTCCCAACTGTATTATGAAATTTAATATCTAGTATTTTCGCATTCCATGATTCACGTAGCACCTCATTTAACAATATTAAATGTACCGAAATTTATGTATCGCATTCCATGTTACTCACCTTCAAAATATCACTTACCACTTTATGTATCGACCGTTCTACGGTCAATCTTTCCTACAAAAAATTTACCAAAATTTTTTATGCATCTACAACTTACAATGAACATAATCTTTTATTACAACTTTATCTGATTTTTATCCAGTTTATAACTACAAAATTGCCAAAACTGAAAACAATCACGGAGATTGCAAACCCTAAAAACACAGCAAACCTTAAAAGTCACTTACCACTATTTGTATCGATCATTCTACGGTCAATTGTTCCTAAAAAAAATTTACCAAAATTTTATTGGCATCTACAAGTTATAATGAATATAAACTTTTATTACTACTTGGTCAGATTCTTTCCGAATTTACATTTACAAAATTGACAAAACATACAAATAACATGGTCATTGCAAACCTAAAAACCATACGAAACCCTAAATATCACTTACCACTTTACGAAACGATCGTTCTATGATTAATCGTTTTTAAAAAATATTTATCCAAATTTTTTTTACATCTGCAACTAACAATGAACAAAAATTATTATTGCAATTTTATCTATTTTTTTCTCAGTTTATAACTACAAAATTGCGAAACCATACAAATATTCACGAGTATTGCAGTCGGGGACATGCGGTCGGGGGAGCAAACGCGCGCTCGTGCGACCGCGGGACCGGGGACGCGCGCTGGCGGGCGCTGCACGCGCGGTCGGCGCGGGGGACGCGCGGTCACGCGAGGCGGTCGCGCGCTCGGGCGCGGCGCCAGGCCGGTCGTGCGGTCGCTGACCGCACGACCGGATGAACACTGCCCACGTGTCTCCCTCCCGTAAACGCGCGCTCAAATGGGGTCCATTTTTGGAATTTTTTGCTTTGGGGGGCCAAAAAAGGAATTTCGGTGGGCTATGGGTCCAACAGTGTCCAAATTTCTGATTGTGAGTCTTATTTTAAATCTCAGCTATGTGGCTTTTATGTTTCCTATTGCAATCTTTTTATGATTATTCAATTTGACATGTTATAGAAAAAATAAGAAAGAAACATTTAAAAAGTTGGAATTTTGGAAAACCCATATTATGAAGGGTTTCAGGTCCCTTTGCTGTTGGAATCGGATTTGAACTCATGGGCTTAGGCACAGCCCATGTTTTGGGCCCTAAACTATAAATAGAGATGAGGTTAGGGGCTAACCCCGTAGCTTTTGGGAGAAACTAATTTCGTACTAGGGTTTAGGGGGTGTCACGAGGGTACTTTGTAGTCACCATGATTCAGAAATAAAGTTTAGTTCTATTAAAAAAATCCCAACGGTGTGTTTTTTCTCCAGATTGTTTATCAGTGAGCGAAGCGAAGGAAGTCATCTTATCTCGGGCATCTTCAGTCCGTCGGCGAGCGAAGCGAAGGAAGGCAGTTTTCTCGTTCCGTGCGAAGACCAGCAGCTGTGATCACTTCGTCAAGTCTGTCGTCTGCTTGTCCTCACGTGAAGCCGACAAGCGTGAAGCAATCAAGTGATCTTATCCATCAGGACATGCATGTGAACAATGTTTTTGTTTTCTAATTAAAGTTTGTGAGTTTTTTAATTCATATATATTATTCTTTTTCTTTGTTTGATAATTTCTAAAGCTTCTCTATGCATGATATCTATCTGTGATTTTTTTACTTACATACATGAGTTAGTTTTAATTAAAAAAATTGATTACGTGATTGAGTGTTAAGCGTTTGTTTCCATCTGCGTTATCTAGCGAAGTCTGTTTTTTCAGTGCTACAGTAGATCGCTAAAGTACATTGCTACAGTACCGAATAGTAATCGCTACAGTGCCAAACAGTATTGCTGCAGTACGATCGGAAATTTTTTTTGTTGTTATTTCTATTTTTTTCAGATTGAACGATTAGAAGACATAAAATTTGAAGAAAAAGTTTCCGCTGTGTGCTGCAATCATTCATCCACTTTCTGATTGCCATCGACGATCCTATAGTATTCGTTGGTGATAGCTTCATATATGATTCATCTTAGTAATTATTTGGTTCATATTAGCTTCAATTTGTGGTACGTCATATTACTGAAATTTATGTCTATTATCATATTGAATGTTTATTCTTGAAATCTAGTTAATAGTAATGCTTGATTATTAGTTAGCGATAGTAGTTGTTGGTGATGTCTTGGGTTTTTGTTAAGCTGATCTGTTACATAGTGGATGGTTACTTGTTCGCTCCGAGGATATGTTAGTGGGTCATGGGTACATTATCCGACTCACTCCTCTTGCTTTCGTCACACGTACGTATCTCTCCCTCATCTTTTACATCGCTCGTCCCTCCTTCTAAAAGCCACTTCTTTCATACACTACTGTTTAATTTCAACCAAAAATCATAAGCCACGGTTAAAAACCATTAGCAAAAACTAATATGAACGCTACCTTAGGGCAACCATCACCTATTGAAAAACATTATGCCTCTTAGTAGCTCTTTTTTAGACGAAGATCCGACATCAAGTGAGTTTTTTTGGGTTTGTAGCTTAGCTTACTATAGTAACTAGCTTTTAAATAAAATATCTTTTCAACACATGGTCTATAAGTTGATTGTAGTAAACATTATTCTGACTTAATTTATATGTACTAAGCATCTCTCTTCGGACTATCTCTTCCAAACAATTAAATTTAAAATTTTAAATCAAAAGTTATAAGGCACATTATAAAAGAACACACCCATCTTAGTGGCAAGCTGCTGGACAAATTCCAAAAGAAAAAGGCAACGGTGGATGGCCACCAAGAGCTGAGCGATGGTGACTGATGAGCCCAGTTTGAGAACCTTTCTACACAGCGTGAGAGCTGCCTGCAGAAGAAAAGCTTAGGCAAGGGAGAAACCCATCAATCTTCTACAATCGCTTCTTACCAATCGAGCCATCCAGTAAGCCTCCTTCCGGCTTCTTCGCTTTCCTTTCATGTTTGTCAGTACATCTGATTTGTTTTTCTGCAGGTGATTGCTTACTAATTTATCGACGGGCAAAGAGTTGGTGATGGCCGACGACGTTGGTCTACCTGATCGAGAGGGAAAGAGGCAGCTCGGATAACCACAGGACCTCGCCGAACCTCCAGTCTCTCGGTACCGCTTGTGTCCTACTTATTACATGCCAAATGATATTCATTACCAAAGTGCTTCCATATCGTTATATTATATTTTTTTGCTAACATGTAGTTTAAAAATAGTTAAAAGAGTGTATTGGAGACTTGTGGCCTTTGACTCTAATTATACATTAGCAAAATTATTAAACTTATTATAAGGCCTCAAATGCAGAAATTATTTAATGGAAGTTCAATAGATAATTAATGTTCATATAGGCTGGAAGCGGGAATGACAGGAGGCTGCCCGATCTTCACGGCGTAGGATTTCCGATACAAGGCTAACTAGCACCACTTGAAGGATATGATGTGAATCACCTAATCCGACCAAGAGCACTCTAAGAAACTAGCTGCAAGTAGCCAAGATAACAGTGTAACCTCAAGATTCTTAATACCAACCACTGCTAATGCAATGACGTGCAACAAGTACTCGCGTAATCACACTAAACTTCCAATCCACACAGCCATGTACGAAGTTAGCTGCACAAATTAGCTGTCCTCAAAGAACCGCTTCTGCAATCTCACAAGAAAATCACAAGAACGAAGAAATAGAGAGATTTCTCTCAAAATTTCTGGATAGCAACTTGGCTAAATATGAACAAATGTTTTGGATAAGGTTCTGTCAAAAGTCTAAAAAAATAGAGTACATGGCTATTTACACATGGAACAAACCTTCGAGCTAAGTGTGAGACCGGCCCCAGTTGTGGTGTACGAAGAAAGCCAGTTGTTGGAAGCCATCACCAGTGGAAATTGGAAATCGCACTTAGCCCTATTTTGGCTTGTGTTTTTGCTTTCTAACTTTTTTTATTATTTCTAAATTTTGTTTTTTTCTGATTTTTTTATCTTTTTTACTAGTTTTTTCCCTGTATTTTCCGTGATGAGTTAACTTATTTTTCTATTCTTATTTTTTTAAATTTAGTTACGTTAAATAAACTATTATCAGATACAATGTAATTTTAATCAACTATAACGTAATTTTAGCTATAGATCAATTTATTTCAGTCAAACTGAGAAGCACCTAATAAGTGCTTTTCTGTTTTTCAGCTTTTGTGAGGATCTATTCTCACCAAAATAAAGAAAGGAATGCAAAAAAAAAGTGCCTTTTAGGGATCGGGAACCTCCAACAGCAACAACGATGGATGGATGCATGACATGATATTCGCCATTCTGCCCAACCAAACAACGAGGTAATCTATTATCCTCGCTTCCTTCCGCACAAACTTCGCAGCTACAAATGCACGAATCAAGTGTTCGTTCCTTCAATTTCTCCGCACGAGCTTCAATAGACGTACCTGCTGTACTATCCCTTACTTTTTTACATGTATGTTAAGCTGTTACTAGTACAAAGCACTGACTCCTTTACTGTACATACAATTTCCAAAAGGCGCTTCGTAACTGTTACATGTACAGATATCTTCTTGATTACCACGGCCCAACTTATCGCCTACTTGTCTTCATCTCAATCTCAGCAGCACCAATAAGTCTGGCTTAGCCTACCACCGATAGAGCCAGCCAAGTAAGTCTAAATTTGGCTTCTTTACTTCCTTTGGTGTCTACTAGGGGTACATATCTGATTTTTCCATGAACGGCAGGTGATCACTTAATAATTTAGTCGATCGGCGGATCGGGCCGTCACAGCAAACTTTATTTCAGCTCAGCTACCGATTGTTGTACAGAGGGTTGGTGATATCTCCGAACCTCAGATTCTATTACAAGGTACCGCTTATCTCCCCCTATTGCTTCCTACGTACTCCCATCAGAAATACAAATGTTTTAGAAAGTGTGCGGTCAAGTTTCTTTAAATTTGATTACTAATATAAAAAATTAGATTCATCATGTGAACATGGTATTATTAGATTACCATAAAAATATTTTCATAATATAATTATTTTATATTATTTTATAACATATTTATATAAAAAAGTGGTCAAAGTTGTATGTTGAACATGTTGATATCCCAAACATCGTATTCTTGAAGAGAGAGTATTATATGCGTTTACTCCATCTTGAGAAAAAAGGATGATGCTTTAGCCTAAACTAGCAGGTGGGCCACACAGTTGCTAAGCTAGATTTGTTTACAATATTTTAGTATTAAAACATAACTTAGGTGATCTAGATATCTTTTATGAAACTATCGGGATATATAGATCTTTTTAGATGAATACTTAGAAACGATAATAAACTTTTGAAGCCAAAGTATATGAGTCGAAATCGAAATATTTGATTGAAAAAAATCAATTTGAGAAATAATGATGTATGGACCTAGGGATATAATATTCAAATATGCCTCCATGGTAAAACAGCTTGATTCACACTCATAGACATGTTATATGTAAAAAGACTGCACTACCCTTGGTTCTGTGACTTGTAATTTTTTCCTGCATTGCTTAACATACTGTTTAAGCTGATTTTTTTGTTTCTTTTTCCAGCCATGCTGCGCTTTTTTATTATTTTTCGGACTTGGTAATGTTGTGCGTTTAGCTTACTGTAAACATACCGTTTTTTCGGCCATGCTGATCATTATCTTATTCGATCACGTACTCCACACGGGAACAAAGAAGGAAAAAAAGACGAGTTGACCATGTTACACATTCATATCAAGTTGCAAATGTTCACACTTAGCAATTTATGAAACATTGCATCTAACAAGCTGTCAGAACCCGGAGTAATGACTCCTGGATTCTCTGTGTAAATCGCACTAGTTCAGGATCAGCTAGTGCACACAGTTCAACAAAGATAAATATCAAACACAAATGACCAACTTATATTAAATAAAGGAGTACGGCCTTATGGCCAAGTCTTACATCAACGCCTATTGGCAAAGATAAATAAAGTAAATAACTACGGAAGCAAACTGATAAATAGCGAAGCCCAAGCCTGCCACAGACAAACGACAGTAAGACGCGGCCTACTCATCCAGATCTTCACCGTAGTCGACATCATCTTCCTCTGTATGGAGATTGCAAGGTGAGTACAAACTTGTACACTACAAATCACACGGAGAAATGTAACATAATGATAAAGGCTTCAATGGAAGGCTTATAGGGTTAGTTTGCATAAAACAACATTTAAAGAAATACAATAAATAGATTGAAATTGCTGAATTTAATACAGTAAGTAAAACATAACTTGTAATTGAAAATAATACTGTCAGTGCAGACTTCGACCAAACAACAACCTATTCACGGGCATCCCACCCGGACCATCTTTTTCAAAAGATCGCGCATGGATTCCATCCATTCACACGCTTTCATTGCGCAACTTCGATGGATTCCATGCATCCACCAGGTCTCAATCTCTCACGGATTCCATCCATCTGCAAGGTTTTCATCTCTCGTGGATTCCATCCATCCACAAGGTTTTCAAAAACATTTTTGAAAAACAAAGTCTAATCCATGAAAAACTTTTACTCAGCATGCCCATGACCGTGGGCACGGCTATCCAGGATAGATTATACACTCTGCAGAGGTTGTACAGCTTTACCCACAAGACACGATCATCCTGGTTTGCCACGCGAGTTACACATTTCCTTAGGTGTGCGGCGAGGAGTCGTGACAAGGCCTTTATAATGCAAAGCCTTCAACCTGGCCAAGCCAACTCTAAGGTTTTACCCCAGTAAGGAATCCACCAGACCGGGACCCCCCTCTTGAACCTGAGTGAGACTTCTCATGGCTACAACCACGCTCAGCCAAGTGGGACTTCACATGGCACCAACCACGCCCACCTTCAACCTACGACTTGACTCAGGTTGGGACTTCGCAAATTATTCGGCCAAAGCTGTCCCATACCAGTCATGTGGTAGTACGATAGGGCTTTGCAACAGTAGCTCACAGACCAGTTCTTAATTTGACTTAGGCCCCACCACATACCCCTGTGCACGACAGTCAACCTTACGGCTCCGACCAACAGGGCATGCCTGCACCCATCAGTCTAACAAATTGCCTAAGTCTAAACCAGTTTTTATATTTTGTTTTCAAAATATTTCATAAACCTCCTTGACTCACCAAAGTCAAGAGAACCTTTGAAAAACTTATCATTTTATGTGAAAAGGTTCGTCATTTCATGTGAAAAGGTATCCCAAAACGTATATTATAACTAAGCAGGTCTAAGCATTTGATATAATATTCTCCAGCCAATACTAGTGTACTAACTAGAATTTGATCTAGGGTGACAAGGTAAGGAATTGAATATCAATGGAGGAATTTAACAAGTAGGCATTAACTTTATTTAAAACTGAATTGAAATACGTTGAATAAAAATATGCACGCAGAATAATTTAAAACAACATAATTTTATTTTGAAATTCTGGGATCAACATTATCAAGGAGTGTGACTTGCCTTGCTCTTTAAGTTGGTGTGACTCTTCGTCGAAGAATTTTCCCAAATCGTCGAAGTCTACATGTGAAAATAACCCACCAAATTCAAATAAATTCAAAATAAATTCAAATATTTTAATTGAGGCCAAAAACGGATAGAGGGGAATTTTTGATGAATTTAGAAATTTGAATGGGCTCAATCGGAGTTAGGACGAAGGAGAACGGGCTTCGGGAAGTTTAAAATCAGAGAAAAAGAAAATTCTGGATTTTTGGAATTATTTTTCTAAAGGAAAATGGGTTTATGGTGCCAGCATTGCGCCAGCCCTAGGAATTTCTTTTTGGCTGAATTATTTTTCTACAGAAAATTATGGAGTGAGGTTGACAAGTGGGCCCTGGTCCACGTGGACCGAGCCCATGGACTCAGGAGGTGTTGAGGTGGTGGGGTGTGCTGACGGGGCAGGGGAAGCCGACGCGGTGCTGGCGTGGCACCACGTTGGCTGCCATGCAGGCGTGGTCGAGCTGACGGGGGCAGGCCGGCCGGAGGACGCACGGGAACGGCGGCGGCGACGGCGTTCCGGTGACTGACGGTGGGCGGCGGTGGGTGGAACCGAGAGAGCAGGAGGAGGGAATCTGGGGGGTGGCTCGGGGTTTACCAGGGAAGGCCGGGAATGGGCCGGCGGCGGCGCTTCTCGGGTCCAACGGCGCGGCAGAGCTCCCGTGATGCTTGAGCCGGGCGAAGGGGCGGGGGAGCTGCGCACGGGCACGGGGAGGCTAAGGGAGGCGTCTGCGAGGCGCGAGGAGCTTCGGCTCGACGGCAATTGCTCGCCGTCGAGCTCACCGGCGCTAAGAGAAGAGGCGGCCGGTGCTAGGGCAACTCGGGCTAGAAGAGGGGAAAAGGAGGGCGGGGCGGGATGGAGTGGAGAACGGCGGAGCTCAGGGTGGGGGGTTTATAGGGGGCGGAGGGCGGAGGCGGCGATGCTTTGTCACCAGAGAGATTGGGGAAGTGGGCGGCGGTTGCGGCCGAGTGCGACGATGGGCGCGAGGAGGGCGGGGAGGTGGGGCGCAACGCGTGTGGGGGAGGTTGGGAAAGTGGGCGGTGCGCACGAGGGAGAGAGGGGGAGCGGCCGCTAGGTTTGGACGGCCATTGCGGCGGTGGGCACGGCGTGAGGTGGTAGGAGGCGCGAGAGGAAGAAGATGCCGACAGGTGGGGCCAGGGGCGCATAGAGAGAGGGAGGCGACGGGCAGCTGACGGGTGGGCCGGGGTGAGAAGGAGAGAGAGGAGGGGGCGATCAGGTGGCTGCGAGGGGAAGGGGAGAAGCGGACGGTGGGAGATGGGCGAGCGGTGCGCACGGTGCATCCAGGCCGCACACATGGCGAGCGGGGGAAGGGGAGAGGTGGGATCCGGGAGGCGACGTGGGCGGGATCTGGCCGTCCACGTGGCGGCCGGAGGGGGAGGTTGGGGTTTTTATTTTAATTTCTGATTTTATGGTTTTTCAGAAAAGCCTAGAAAATTCATTAAGCCTCAGAAAAATATGAAATTAACTCCAAAAATTCCAGAAAAATGCACAGAAGTTCCTGGAGACATTTTGGACTTAATAAAAATATTTCTAACTAATGTTGGTATTACATTTTCATACCTAAAATACTTTTTATTTTCAAAATAGATTTTTTAAAACTCCAGAAAAACCCAGGAAACCAAATAAAGCCAAATAAATCCAAATAATTAATTTAAATTAGTATTTTTATAGAAAATTAAAATATCATTTTATTTGATATTTATTTTTAGGTTTTACATAAAATATTTCTCAAATCCAGCTTTTTCAAAGACAGAAATCCAGGGCAAAGCAAAATTAAAATTTAGGCACAAAAATACTTATTTTAATTTAAATTTTTTAATTAATTTTATTTACTTACTTATTTATTTTTAAAAAAACCTGGGCTGTTACACAAGCTAGGAGCTCTCAAGAAAAAAGTGACTAAATAGTTCTGTAAGCATTTTCTGAAACATAGCAGCTAACATAGCATCTTCCTGTACAAGGCTAAGCAGAAACTAGCTAACGATGCACATAGTACTACATCAGTTCTGTAAACATTTTCTCTTAACTGCTTAGCTGTTAGCAGCAATTAGAAATTTCAGATATGACTAAATTATATAAGAATCAATAATGACTTGATACCAGAGAGAACGAATTATTATCACATCAAAAAATCAAGAACGAACTTTTAGTCAATCCCCAACAGATCTACACATATCGCCAGGTTCACATGAATCCCCACATAACAAATCAGTACGTGATAGATGAGGTCGGTGGGGATGTCGCAGAGGCAGGCCGAGGTCGCGCCGGAGGGGAGGGGGCCGAGGCAGCCGGAGGTCGCACGACCGTGTGAGAGGATGACGAGGTGGCGCTTGCCGGTGTGTGGGTGGGTGGGTGGGGGTGTAGCCGAGGCGACGAGGTCGCACAGCCGGTGGGGAGGTAACTGAGGACGGGCGAGACAACGAGGCGTGGGCGGGGTCGAAGTCGCCGGTCCTGAGGTCACCGACGCCTGGAAGAGGAAGCGCTCACCGGTGGCCGTCGTGAACCACAGGGATCTCGGCCGCGGTCGCCATCGTGCTAGAGCTGCGGTGCAGGGGAAATGGATGCGGAGAGGGTTGTGTGGAATGAGTTGTTTGTTTTGCTCAATGGCCAAAAACGGGTAATTTCGCCCAAACTCCAGGTGCAAAGTTGTACTGGGGTGAGCTGCTCCCCATGGAGCAACCCTCCAACTGTTCACACAAGATGTTACTATAGCATTTTGTTCCTCCAAATTTACCTTATAAATACCTTTTTTGCAAATCTAACTCCCTCCCCAAACTCAGTAACCGCAGCAAATGACACGTATCCTACTGAGCGCCCACACATCACCGGTGGCCGAACAGTGCATGATTATCATTAATGCCGCATGATTCGCACTAATTAGCATAATTAACATTAATTAATCAATAATTACTCAATATTTTAAGTGGTATGCGGTGGCCGATGTCCTATCGAGCTCAATGAGGAGGTTATATTTGCAAAAACGGATGTTTAGAAGCCAAATTTGAAAAAAGTGGCTATAGTGCCATTTGTGTGAACAGTTCCAACCCTCCAGCCGCTCCACGATTTTCTACTAGGGACTTGCTCTGTAACCAGATTTTTTTGGAGCAGGGGTGTTTGGCATGTCTACGCCCGCTTCAACCTAGAAGCTAGGAGCCATGCCTAACAGGCATCATAACCAACTGTTATTTGAAGCTATATATGTCGTTAGTGCTGGCCAAATGGACGGCATGGCCTGGCACAGCATGGACCCAACAAATCAACATATATCACCAGGTTCACATGAATCCCCACATAACCAATCAATACATGATAGATGAGGTCGGTGGGGATGTCGCGGAGGCAGGCTGAGGTCACGCCGGAGGGGAGGGGCCGAGGCAACTGGAGCTTGCGTGTCGATGGAATCTCTTTCCAATATTACAAATATTTAGTTTTCATAGCACAGAATGTGTCGGGACCCCGGATTTCCGAACCCGGACCCTCTGTGTATTACTGCACTAGTCCCAGATCAAAGCTAGTGCACACAGTTGAACAGAAATGAATACATAACCAGCAACGCTTTATTACAATATTAAAGAGTACAGACCGAAAGGTCTCATTATTACAATTGAGGTTTCAAAACCTCGCACACACGAAACACAGCGGAAGCATAAGATAAACTCGGTGAAGACCCATCAATACGCCACAGGCAATTGACTGGGGAAGCGCGACCTAGAACTCCTGGAATCCTTCGTCGAAGCCACCAGCGAAGTAGTCATAATCACCTTCTTGAGCTTCGTAATCTTCTGCTTATTATTTTTGAGTGTAGCATGTGAGTACATAAAGTACTCCGCAAGTCTTGGGAAAAATGCAATAGATGAAAGGCTTAACAAAGGAAGGCTATATGGTTATTTTGCGCAAAGCAATGTTTTAATTTCAAATACCATTAAATAATTTCTAAAGCAACATTTTGACCAATTAAATGTTTTAACTGAAACTAATAAACATTTCATAGTGAAGGTTCCATCCACCAACACTAGATAACCAACTTTAAAGTTTCGGGTTCCATCCACCCTCTCTGGCTCCAACTGCCAGGATACCCTTCCGAGAGTTCCCTCCACTCTCGGAATAAAAAAACTTTGATTTTAAAACCAAAACCAAAAATCTACCATGTGAATGCATTCCTTGCCCGCCCTTGACCGTGGGCACGGCTATTCGAATAGTTTTACACTCTGCAGAGGTTGTACAACTTTACCCACAAGAGATAAATTATCCTAAAAGTCAACACGCTTCCTTTGGCATGAGACCCAGATAAAATATCACAAAGCCTTTACCTTACTCTAATCTAGCTAGATACCACCCGCTGAGGTTTCACCGCAGGTAGGCTAACTGCCCGAACCGAAGCCCCCTCTTGCGCCATATGAGTACAGTAAATCCCTGTCCCTCACTGTGGATAACCAGTCCATCCCTGGCACCTACTTTCCACTGGTGGCACCTAAACTAGACTATCATAAGTTAGTCAGCTAGGTCGTACCCATATAGACTTGTGGTTGTACGGTTAATGCTCAGTCTGGACAAACACAAGCGTCGGTCCTTAATTGACTAGGGTGGAACATACACTTTACAAGATCTCGTGCTTTCTGCACCAATCCAAACTAACCATCCACCCTAATCTAAACCAATTTTCACATTTTAGTTTATTTTAAAAGAACAGTGGCAACTCCAATTACCACTAATTTTCATAAACACAGGGGTATTACAATAAATCATAATTTCCCATTTTCAAGATTTCAAAGGTATTAAATAGCGAGACTAAGCATTATACTACCATTCCACTATTCACAAAGATTCAGTAATAATCTCATTATTGAGACAAATGAAATTCTAGGGTGACAAAGGTACATGGCATTCAATTTCAATGGAGGGTATAACAAGGTTGGTTTAACTAACCCTTAAGATTTGAACTAATATTTTATATAAATAGCAATGCACATAATTTAAAATAATTAAAACATTTTGAAATCATAGGTTCAAGATGATCAAAGGAGACTTGCCTTCTTGTACACTGGTTGGTCCCTCTTGCTGTGGTTCGACAAACTCTTCGGCGACGTCGGGTTCTACGCGTGAAACGATAAAACAAACAAAACAAATTCAAATAAAATTCAAATGAACTCCAAAAACTGCAAACCCAGAACCAAAAGATAGAGCTCCATTTTAGACGAATTTAGGAAAAAGAATCGGGTTGATCGGAGTTCGGACGAAGGAGAACGAGCGATCTAAAGTTTGCCGGGGCGAGAAAATGCTGGAAATTCACAGATGTTACTGTTCATCCGAGAACAGTACTTTTGGCGAGAAGGCTAGCGCTGGCGAGAGGAGGCATGGGAGGTGAATCTAACTAGCAAAATGGGTTGCTAAGGACCCGAGGCACATGTAGGAAGTGACGACACGTCAAACGGAGCACGATGACGACGTGTACGACGACAACGACATAAGGTGTGGAGAGAAGAATAATTTTCGGGAAAGGGACAAGGAGAAGTAAGGTGAGCACGGCCTAGAACGCGGCGAGGCGAAGCCAGGAAAAATATCGGTTAAGCCGAAAACTCACCGGAGGCGACGCAATCGTCGTTTGAACAACGACGGTACCGAAACACGAAAAATTCAATATCTTCGTGCTCGGTAGAGCGAATCCAAAACCGTCTGAAACGTAGCCACCTGGGATAGTTTGGCACGTTTTGACGCGAACGGATTGTTGAAAGCATTCTTGGACAGGCAGGGATGCGAAGTGCCATTTGCGACCATGGCAAGGTGTCGGGGTCAAAACTTTAGGAAATGGTTTTGGACAAATGGAAGAGAGCACGGCGTAGAACGCGTCGAGGCCAACTCAACGGTGCAGACGGCTCGGCCAACGGACTAGTGAAACGCGGTGGACAAGCTTTTATGTAGCCGACAGGCTGACATCGACATTCCGGGCAAACGGAGAGGAATTAACATGCAAGACTTGTGGCGAAACGAAGAGTAGATCGTGGGGAACGTGATGCTCACCTTGGTTTTGGTCGGGCATGCACGGACGGCCGGTGGCGACGCGAGGAACGACGACGCGCTATGGCCCACGGTGGCGATGGTGCTCCGGCGAAGTTCCGGTGAAGGCGAGGTGAGCACCGCGTAGAACGCGACGAGGCGAATTCGGGGATGTGCTCAAAAGTGGCGGGGCTCCACCGGACGAGGCGCAATAAGCCGAAGAACGCCGCTTGGAACACAAAAGAAAAACTCCGATTGCGCCCAAGAGAAGAGGAGTGAGGACTTGATATTTTCGGGGTTGAGTGAGGATGAGGAGGGGCTCACGGTGCTCCCTTTTATAGGGGCGGGGGAGGTCCGAGATGGAAGATCAAGAGACCATGTCCATCAATGGCATGGGTTAATTTCTCGCGAAACGGCTCATGAATGAGGGGAAAACGGTAGGGCAATGAAAGAGTTTGATGAGAGGAGTTGAATGCAATTTATTTCGCTAAAAACCGTTGAGAAAATCAAGAGATATCAAAGATTGAAGAAAGCTCAAGAAATGCATGGCTGCTCTCTGTGAACTGCACGAAGGAAATGGTCTGGAGGAAGAAGAAAGGAAAAGGAAGAGAGAGAAAAAAAGAGAAGAGAAAAAGAAAAAGAAAAAAGAAAATTCGGAAAAATTTTAAAAAAATTTTCTAAAGATCCTTGGAACCTGAAAAGATAAAAAAAAATTTCGGAATTAATTAACATTTATTTTAATTTTTTTAAATGTTTTTATTTTCTAGCTTTAAAATAATACAATAATTAACAAATAAAGCTTAAAAAATCTTAGAAAAATTCATAGAGCTTTCTAAAGCTATTTTGTACTTATAGAAAATATCTTCAACTGAAATTTTGATATTTCCTTTATAAAATATTTTTTTATTTAACAGAAAGACTCTCTTCTTTAAAGCAGAAAATTAGGTTAGTGATAATTTTAAAATTTCAAGCAACCAAATAACTTTGATTTTTATTTTAAATGAAATTGATTGTTATTTAAAATTTTTTATTTTTGCTTAAATTATTTTCACAAGAAAACCCCTTTTAAAAGCAGAAAATCAGGCAATTAAATTTAAAAAAAAACTTAAACAACCAAAAGCAAATATTTTATTTTAAATTAAATTAAATATTTTTTTGAAATAACAGCTGGGCTGTTACAGAATGCCTCTTATAACACTATCTCATTTTTATTTCAAGTGCCCTACAATCGCAAGAATAGGATTATGTGCAGTCCTAATGTAGTTTTCAAATGCTTTAGACTCACCAAAGTTTAAAGGTAGATCCTGCAAGGCAATTAAACGACAAAGAGATTCTCAAGCAACCTCGGAACTATGAGCCTGTTCTTTTCGGCTGCGGCTTATGGCTTTTGGCTGAAATTTTTGAATTTTGGCTGTTTGCGGTACAGACTACGGAGAGACAGATACTCACTTGCGGTTTTGGCTGGTAGGCTTTTAACGTGTAGATCGTTTAACTTGTAGACCCCGTCTTGAGAAAATTCTCCGTTTGAAAGTTAGGTACTGTAGCAAAAGCCAAAAGCCGTCGGCTTGTGAGGTAAAGAACAGGCCCTATAATCTCAATTACGTAGTGTACCATCAGGGTTGTACTACAGCTCCGTCTACCTCATGGTTATCCCTTATTTTTCTTTACATTTTTAGGCGTGTCTGATCAAGTGCCCGACTTTGTAGACAATTCATGATGAGAAATTTTACAAATAGCACATCTTATCGAAATCTACCAACAACTCTGATATACTGGGTCTACATCTCTTTGCTCCGGTACATGTAGACTGTCGGGACCAGATTTTTGAATCTTAACCCTCTGTGTATTACTGCACTAGTCCCAGATGAAAATAGTGCACACAGTGAAACAGTAATAATTACATAACCAACAATGCTTTATTACAATAATAAAGAGTACATGTCTTATGGCCACTTTATTAGAACTGAGGTTTCAATACCGCTCAAATGTACAAAACATAGCGTAAGCAAAACGAAACTCTGATGATGGCCTATCAATACGCCATAGGCAATTGACTAGGGAAACACAACCTAGTACTTCAGGTAGCCTTTGTCGAATCCACATGCGTAGTAGTCGTAGTCTCCTTAAGCTTCATAATCCTTTGAGATTTGTTTTGAGTGTAACATGTGAGTACATAAAGTACTCCACAAGTCTTGGGAAAAATGCAGTATATGAAGGGCTTAACAAAGAAAGATAATATGGTTCTTTGCACAAAGCAGCATTTTATTTCAAATACCATTATATATTTTCGAAAGCATCAATTTAACAAAGTAATTGCAATAACTAAAACTAGATAAATTATCTAGTGAAGGTTCCAACCATCAACACTAGTAGACAAGCTCTAATCGCCAAAGTTCAAGACAACGGGTTACATCCACCCGCACTGGCTCCATCCGCCAGGACACTCCTAAGAGTTCCATCCACTCCCGAGTTTCCAAAACTTTTACTTTGAAAACCAAAACCAAGATCTACCATGTGAAAGCGCACCTTACTCGTCCTTGGCCATGTGCACGACTATTCAAATAGTTTTACATTATGTAAAGGTTGTACAACTTTACCCATAAGAGATAAGTCATCTTAGTAGCTAACATGCTTCCTTAGGCGTGAGACCCAGATAATTTATCACAAAGCCTTTACCTTACTCCAATATAGCTAGACACCACCTTCTGAGGTTTCACTGCTAAAAGGTTAAATCCACCACTGTTAGAAGCTCCCTCTTACGCTGTATGAGTACAGTAAATCCCTGTGCCTCACTATGAGTAACTCCAGTAACCCTATTACCCACTTACCACTGGTGATATATAAATTAAACCTTTGTGAGTTATTCGGCTAGGTCGTACCCATTTAGATTTGTGATTATACAGTATTGTTTAGTTTGGACAATCACAATCGTCAGTCCTTAATTGACTTGGGCGGCACATTCACAATACAAGATCTCATGCTAAATCCACACCAAACCCATCTTACCATCCGCACAAGTCTAAAACCAATTTTCATCATTTTATTTTATTTGAGAAACCAATGGCATCACTTATTGCCAAACACTTGATAAAACAATTGTTTAGAGATTTGATAACATTATTTCCACTCATAGGGTTATAATGACCGAATAGCTTGTCTAAATAGTTACTACCATTTTAAAGTTATCAAACAACATTATAATCTCAATACTAAAACAAGGGAAGACTAGGGCGACAAAGGTACTTGGTTGTCAACATCAAATAAGGGTATAACAATTATCGGATTAACTAATAACCTTAGGACAGAAATTAACATTTTATGTAACATAGCAATGCAATTAAATTTAAAATTTTAAAATGATTTTGGTAAACATAGGTACGAAATGATCGAAGGAGACTTGCCTTCTTGCACATTGTCTGGAACTTCTTCCTGCAGATCGAAAAATTCTTCGGTGACATCGGGTTCTACGCGCAAAATGACAAACACAAATAAATAAATAGACAAATAAAGTCACAAAAATACAAAATATATATACTAGAAGGATGTTTATGATTTAGATGAATTTAGAAATTTGAACGAGTTCAAACAGAGCTAGGATGAGGAAATATGGGCTTCTGGAAGTGTTTTTGCTGTTGTCATAGACTGCAATGGTCGAACAAAGGCTAGGGTGGTCAAGAACTATAGTAACCAGTCAAAAGGTATGTGAAGTCGAAAACTATGGTAGTCGAAAGTCAGAACTACCACAAGTCGGAAGTTACAGGAATTGGTCAAAGAGTACAAAGTGATTGAATCTTGGTGGTCGAAACCTAGTGGTCAGAGCTTGACGGTCAGAAAGGCTTATAGTGGTCAGAAGCTTTAGAGCAGTTCGACGGTATATGTGGTCAAAGGCTTTATGTGGTCGAAACCTACGAGAATTATCGAACTGCCCAGAGTGGTTGTAGCCAACGAGGATGTCCTAACCTACCAAGGCGATCATAACACTGAGAGTGGTCGGGAGGCCAGGAGTGGTCGAAGGCTATAAGGTGGTCGGTACTCGAAGCAATAGTAACCGGTCGGTACTCGAAGCAACAATAACCAGTCAGTACTCGAAGCAACAATAACCAGTCAGTACTCGAAGCAACAGTAACCAGTCGGTACTTGAAGATTGGAAAGCTAAGAGTGATCGAACAGCCATGGTTAGCTGGTGCCAAGGTCGTGTACTGCGGTGGTCGTGAGCGGCTGCAGTCGTGGCACACTGTGGTTAGAAAGCCGGAGGCTTAGGGTAGTGGTCGCCGGTGCTCCGATACATGGAATTGGGAAAGCACTCACCGATGATGACGAATCAACGGCGGGAGTCGAAAATGGCAGATTTCGTGAAAATCTCAATTCCCGTCAGTTGGCTGCACGAAAATCAAATAAAATGATGGATGAGCAAAAGTTGGAAATCTTCACCAGAGATGAAGCTTTGCGAAGGCGGTCGGGCGACGTACACATGCAGCCCACGACATGGCTTCGACCAACCACGGAGATTTCTCTGGAGGAAGGAAGGTTCTGGCTAAATGTAAGGGAAGGTGACATGGTCACGGTGCTCCATTTTATAGCTTGGGCAAAGAATGGAAACTGACGAAATTCATGGTACCGTGCAGACGTTTCTCTGTATTCAATGGACGAGTAAATGGAAAAGAAAATGATGAATTATTGCTAGCATAAATTGGGGTAGTTTCCAAGTGAAGATGATGGGGGAAAATGGCCCTTGACTGGTTGGAGATTTGAGCCTGTTAGTTTGGACGTAAGGTAGAAGAAAATGAATAGTAGCATTGGCCTAAAGGACACAAGGAAGAAAAGAAGGTAAATGAGAAAGGAAGAAAGAAGTGTGGTGACTGGTGTTGTTCGGCTAGGGAAGTTTGCAACAGTGATGCGGGGCTTGGAGCAATAAGGAACCGAAGAAGAATTGAAAGTTTCGATTTTTAGTGAGTTTTGGAAACAGACAAAGCAAAAGGAAACAGATAAATAATTGGCAAGGAAACGGCTGGGAATTGATTGCTTGCGCAATTTGGAGCAATTTCATGTTGGCACGACGTTGGAATAAAGTTCAGTTGAAGAATTGACTTAGGGAGGAAAGAGAAGCCATGGCTCTATTTCCATCTACTGCTCCAGCACAACCTTGAAGATGAACAGTACTTTGATGAACAGTGTTGGTGTGTATTGTAGCATGAATAGTACCCGAGAGGAGAGAAAAAAGAAAGAAAAGAGGGGAAAGAAAAAGAAAAGAATAGGCCAAGAAAAATTAGATTGGACCCAGAAAAATAAAACGGACATTTTTCTGGAGGTTCGGATTTTTGGAGGTTTGAATTTGCATGTTTGGAATTTGAATTCAAATTCACAATTTCGGGTTGGAAATGGAATTTGAGATTTTTCTTCCAGTATTACCAATAAGATCCAAATAAAATCCCAAAAATTATAAATAATTAATTGAAATTAATTTTTAATGAAAACAAAATTTTGGAATACACTGCTACAGACAGCCCTATCACAGACGGTTCGGAACCGTCATCACAGACGGTTCCTGAACCGTCAGTGTTTAGGTGTCAGTGATAGTTGGTGGTTATCACAAACGGTTCCCGAGCCGTCTGTGATAAAAACATTACAGACGGTCTTGATTACTAACCGTCTGTGATAGGCGAGTATCACAGACGGTTTTTTATAAACAACCGTCGGTGATACTCGCCTATCACAGACGGTTAGTAATCAAGACCGTCTGTGATATACAGAATATCACAGACGGTTTGTATTACAAACCGTCTGTGATATTGTGTATATCACAGACGGTCTTGATTACTAACAAATACAAACCGTCTGTGATATTCTGTATATCACAGACGGTCTTGATTACTAACCGTCTGTGATAGGCGAGTATCACCGACGGTTGTTTATAAAAAACCGTCTGTGATACTCGCCTATCACAGACGGTTAGTAATCAAGACCGTCTGTGATATACACAATATCACAGATGGTTTGTATTACTAACCGTCTGTGATATTGTGTATATCACAGACGGTCAGTAGTAAAGCCGTCTGTGATAGCAGTCACACCACATACGGCACTCTTTGAAACCGTCTGTGATATGGTATCACAGACGGTTTTTAACAATGAACCGTCTGTGATACCAAGTGCATCATCCATTTTATATGTTGTTTCTTGGCTAGCCTCAGGATATGCTAGCCATGCCCTCTGAAAGCAAGCAGATTACAGATAAATGACAGATATAAGTTAATTGCAACTCATAGTAAATTACAATAAAATTCGATACACAGATGAATGTAACAATATCACATATATAGAATGAAAATTGTTACACAAAATCTGACAAATGTATTCAATTGAAGGAATTGTTTGATTTGTACAGTTGAATCCAATGTTTCAACATCTAATTATCATCATCGCCGGCGTGGAACTCTCCCCTCTTATTTATGACCTCTGCTATCAAGAATTCGGAGATGATTGCACGAATATCGACGAGATTGTCAAGATCATATGCACTTCCGTCGAAGTTCACCCGCTGTCGCTAGGAGCAATGTTAAGTCATTAATTAGCATGTGTGTGTAATATAATCAGAAAATAATAATTATTGGAAGGACCTGACAAACCTCTGGATCATTGATCTTAGTACCCATGATTTCCATCATATGGCGGCAAACGTAGAATCCACATACGTTGCCCTGTAGCTGCTGGTGGCACTGCAAAAATAGAATTACATACATCGGTATTGTCAATTCTAGAGGCATTATTACAAAGTATGATATAGGATTATTGTGTTGTAGCGGGTACCGGAAATCGCGTGTTGTGTCGTAGCGTGTCACTGGATTTGTCGTGTGTTCCTCCTTGGGCAACATATTCGGCAAACGCCCTACGTGATTCAAAAAACTTAGCCTCGGCCGTGGCAAACAAGAGAAATATTACAATAGAGTTATGTATGGAGGAAATGAGTTTACCTGTTAAGTACTTCTTGCACACGACTGAAGTCGTGGTTGCTCCTAAGGAGGGAATCAAGGTATATTACCTTGCTCCACTTTGGTACAATCACAATCAAAATCCAGTGATTCCTAGTCATATGTGTCGCCACAGTGATTAATCCTAAGTTCATGCTGCATGTAAAGTACAAATGAAACATATGTGTGGCAACTAGTGAAGCACTTACCCTTGGTTGAAGGGTACCATGACGTACTCCTTGTCGGTGTGAGCAATCAATCCCCTCGTTATGTAACCTTCCACGAAGGATGCATCTGCGTTGATAGATTGCTCGGAGACCAAGTGAGGGTCGAGGAAACCCACCGGTCGTCGCGATTTCCGGGCTTGTTGGATCATGTATCTATACATAAAGAAAGAGTAATGACATTTATCTGTATAACGTGAATGTAGAACTTCATTGTACAGTACACTTACAGTGTCCAGCATCGTAGAAGTGAGGCGTCGAGTTCGTCGAGATTGAATAGTAAGAATAAATCTTCGAATGTCACGACGATGTAGCCCAAGTCATGGAGGAAATGCGTCTCGTTATATTTCACAGTGAATGCACTCTGCCGGTTTGGCTTCATGTTGGACTTCTCCATGTACCAGGCATGCAATGTATTGCAAATCATACCAATTTGGCGTAATTGTGAATCGGGCACCAACGACACTCCTAGAATAAACTTCCATGGCACGGGACCCGGCTTAATTTTCTTCGCATGAGCCTTGGAGGCCTTGGAGCCTCGCTTATGATATGTTCTCGGTGGCGTCTCGGCGGGAGCCGATGCAACAGACTTTACTGGATTTGGAGGTGGAGGTGGAGCCACCGGAGCCGATGTGCCAGGTCCAGGGCGACGTCCCTCTTGGGCCACTGGATGTGAAGATTGTGGCACGGACATGTCGAGGACGATGTCCCTCTTGGGCCACTGAATGAATGTGTGGACGGCATCCCCTAATGTCTTAATCTCTTCGTTTGGGGGCTTCTCAAGAGGGACGGACTTAAAAATATCATTAATCATGTCCACCTGGACCTTTATGAAACCGGTGTCTACTTGTACACCGTGCACCAGCGTCCCTGGCAGCAATGGATACACCATGCCGCGCCCAGCGTCAACGGGAATAGAGCCAACAAGCCTGACTCTGAGGCTGCAAGGGATGGGCTCCTACATAACGATACAAGAGCTGAGTTAAGGCGTCCACCAGAGAGATCTATGTACCATTCTAAAGAGGTACATTACCTGAATGTCATCAATACGTAAGTGGTCGTCGCTATGTTCAGAAATTGGTGTGGACGCGCAGCTACAGCGACATTGAGGGGGACTGGGTACCGCAGTACTAGGAGTGGGTTGCGAATGGTTGCGGACTTGTCTCAGTTCTTCCCGCAACGAATCTATCTCTCCTCGAAGTGAGGCAGTCTGCTCTTGAAGTGAGGCAGATAGTTGTTCCTCAAGTTGAGCACGAAGCTCCTGTTTTATTTGTTCGCTGCGGTACGCCTTGGATCTCTTCCTACTCCTATATGTCTCGGAGTAATCTGGAAATCCTTGCCTCCAAGGTACATAAACCCCCATGCCTCGTGTGCAACCTGGGTGCTCCTTGTTTCCCAAGGCCTGTGATAGTAAATCTATCTCCCTATATTCTTCAAAGGAGCCACGAGAAGATTCGGTAGTCAATGATTGCTGCAAGAGGCAATTAATCATGTTATTTTTGAACCCATGAAGTTCAAGAGGTGTTAACAACTATGTTGTTTAACATATTTTACCAAGCGTTGGGACACTTCCTCATCTGCGGGGTTTTTGAAAGAGACACCCGAAGATGTGGTTGATGACCTCACTCTTAACCAGTTTCGAGCGCGCTCGTTTGCGATCCCGGCAAATGGCGGAGAGGCCTCCGATCGGATTGCGACCTCATCCTGCATCCTCCATTGCGGGATTTTACCCGCGTACCCAGCAGTGCCGAGTCTGTGAGGGTGCGTGTTTTGTGACTGGAGATCCTTGTGCGCCGCACTTTGTTGTACAAATTCAGGCGTCGTCTTCATCTGCACAAAGGCCTCCCATGTTTCCGGCGACATGAAAGGATACTTCGTGAAGGGCGTGACATCCTCGGCCACGTACTTCGTCACAAGAATGCTCTTAAAATTCTTCCATGCTTTTCCCATCGCGAGGAGCGCCTGCCGTTGCACGAGTCCCTGTGCTTCTGCTGGGAACTCGAAGGAATTTGTAAGTTCCTCCCATAGCTGATTTTTGTGATCCTTTGTCAAATCTTTCCAGCTTGCTATGGTGATGGGGACCCGTTGCCTTCCAATTATCCCGCAGGTAGTCCGAAATGATGACGCTGCTTTCGACGGTTCCAGAGGAGTCCCATTCGGAGAGACCACCGTGATGGTCATTCGGGCCTCTGGCCATTTCGATACTCCTCGGCCACGTTTACTTTTCGCAATCTTGGGAGCGTGAGACCCAGATGACGACGACGAAGACTGTGTGGACGCCATCTCTCTTCTAAGAAAAAACTAACTGCAGTGAGCTATGGACCCAGCTTGTCAAAGTTCTATGAATCAAGTGACACAAACCAGTGCATCAAGTTCATTGAACAAGATACACTGGAGTGTGTCACTTGCTTTATGCTCTTTGACAAAGTTCTAACGATTAACTAATTGCAGTGAGCTATGGGCCTTCTAAATAGACCTTGCAGCTAACAAGTGCAGCATATATTATTGTTACAAGGTTCTATGAAGTGCCTACAGTGAGCTAAACACCTGCAGCATATATTATATGCTACATAAAATACATGTGAAGCATATATCATAAAGCTAACATGTTGAGCATATAACATGTGAAGCATATAACATAAAATTCATATGAAGCATATAACATAAAATTCATGTGAAGCATATAACATAAAATTCATGTGAAGCATATAACATGTGAAGCATATAACATAAAATTCATGTGGAGCATATAACATAAAATTCATGTGAAGCATATAACATAAAATTCATGTGAAGCATATAACATAAAATAAGCGGCGTCGGGAGTGACCGGCGGCGTCGGGAGGGACCGGCGTCGGGAGGGATCGGCGGCGTCGGGAGGGAGCGGCGTCGGGAGGGACCGACGGCGTCGGGAGGGACCGGCGTCGGGAGGGAGCGGCGGCGTCGGGAGGGAGCGGCGTCGGGAGGGACTGGCGGCGTCGGGAGGGAGCAGCGGCGTCGGGAGGGACCGGCGGCGTCGGGAGGGAGCGGCGTCGGGAGGGACTGGCGGCGTCGGGAGGGAGCGGCGGCGTCGGGAGGGACCGGCGGCGTCGGGAGGGAGCAAAACCTAGCTAGCAGGGGCGCTGCAGGGTGGAGACAAGAGACTGCGCCAGAGCGGACTCCGCAGACCTAGCTGCGGGTATTTAAAGATGAGCTATCACAGACGGTTCTATCAATATAACCGCCTGTGATATGCACTTATCACAGACGGTTCTATCAATATAACCGTCTGTGATATCAATATTATCACAGACGGTTCTATATATATAACCGTCTGTGATATTTATATTATCACAGACGGTTATATCTATAGAACCGTCTGTGATGTTTTATCACAGACGGTTTCTTTTGATAAACCGCCTGTGATATTTCACTATAAATACCGGTAGCTAGCTAGGTTCCTATGTCATTTTACAATTACAATGGAACATAGATACATTTATGAAAAACGCAAGCATAACCATAGATATAACTATTTCTTAGTTCCTTAGTCATTTTACAATTACAATGGAACATACATACATTTATGAAAAACACAAGCATAACCAATATCATTTATTACACTTTGGCTATATCATTTTAAATAAAGCCCTTCACGATGATCGACACGCATATAGCTTGGTTCATCGCCTTGTTCTTCCTCGAGCCTGATGCCTTGTCCGAATGGAGGCAAATCATCAAATTGATTGTACTCTTCCTCATCCACAACATTCTCAACCCCGACAATCCTTCTTTTTCCCTGAAGAACTACATGGCGCTTCTTATTTGCCGGGTCGGTTACATAAAATACTTGAACAACTTGCCTCGCGAGTACGAATGGTTCATCTTTGTATCCTACACATTCGAGGTCCACGGTAGTGACGCCGTACTTGTCAACCTTTACACCCCGTGGAAGTTGGACCCAACGGCACCGAAATAGAGGAATTTTGAAAATTACGTAGTCAACCTTTGTCAGGAATGTTCAGTAAGAGACCAATCAAACTGTCACATACATTCTTCTCTACGTGCATGACATCGATGCAATTGCGAACTTCTAAGTGCTCCCAATAAGGCAAGTCCCAAAATATTGACCTCTTTTTCCACATGTTCTTCCTCAATTTACGTCCCTTTCCAAACACAACATTTATATCCTTGACCATATCATACACCTCTTTCCCGCTAAAAGGTCTTGGTACTGAGTTATCCTCTTTTTTTCCGTCAAATTGTTTCTTCATCTTGCGGTATGGGTGATACTTTGGAAGGAACCTACGGTGACGCATGTACACAGTTTTTCGGGAGTTGTTCAACCACACACTCTCCGTATAATCTAAGCAGTGCGGACACGCTTTGGCTCCTTTTATACTAAACCCTGACAGGTTACCAAGGGCAGGAAAATCATTAATGGTGCAGAACAACATGGCCCGTAGAGTGAAGTTCTCTCATTTGTCCGCATCCCATACATGTACCCCTTCATTCCACAGTGTTGCAAGATCTTCCACCAATGGGGCTAGGAACACATCAATATCGTTGCCAGGTTGCTTCGGCCCTTGGATAAGTAGTGACATCAAAATATATTTCCGCTTCATACACAGTCAAGGAGGAAGGTTGTACATGCACAGAGTCACGGGCCAGGTGCTATGTCGACTGCTCATGTTACCAAAAGGATTCATTCCATCTGTACTCAACCCAAACCTTATATTTCTCTGTTCCACACCGAAATCTACAAACATCCTATCGATGTTCCTCCACTGGGCAGAATCAGCAACATGTCTTATCATTCCGTCTTTCTTACGCTGCTCGCAGTGCCAACGCATCAATCTTGCATCCTTGCGGTTTGCAAATAAACGCTTCAAACGGGGGATTACAGGAAGATACCACATCACCTTAGCAGGAGGTCCTTGCTTCACCTCGATGCCCTTCCCATCATCAGAGTCATTTTTACGTTTGTATCGGGATGCTTTGCACACCGGACAAACATGTAAGCTAGCATACTCTTTACGGTATAGGATACAATCATTCCGACATGCATGTATTCTTTCTACTTCCATTCCTAATGGACAAAGAATCTTCTTGGCTTGGTAGGTGGTTCTCGGCAACACATTTCCCGTTGGAAGCATGTCCACTAGGAGACCTAATAATGCCGTGAAACTCTTGTCGGACCAACCATTGCTTGCCTTCAATTTTAGCTGTTCTAGAACTGATGACAACCTCGTGTATTGCGGCTTGCAGCCCGGGAACAAAGGTTTCTCCGAGTCCTCCATCAAGCCCTCGAATTTACCAAACTCTCTCTCACTATAGTTCCCTTCTGCATCACGTAACATCTGATCCAGATTATCATCCTGTGACCTATCCTCATGATCCAAATTGTCATCCTGCGACCTATCCTCATGATCCAGATTGTCATCCTGCGACCTTTCCTCATGATCGAAAGAACAGTCCACAACTGGCATATCGTTGCCTCCCTCGACTATGTCATAACTACCTTATTGTGTACTCTTCTCTTCACCGTGACTGGTCCAACATTTGTACCCTTTTCTGAAACCCCTTCGAATCAAGTGAGCTTCAATCTGCGCTGAGTTGCTAAACATCTTGAGATTATCACAATCAATACATGGGCAATACATATATTTCATCCCCTTCTTTAACATATCCAGCTCGGCCGCCCTTCTAAAGGCAGACACGCCAGTAATGTACTCTTCACTCACACGGTTCTCAATATACATCCAGCTTCGGTCCATCTACGCTACACAAGTGACAAATGGGTGTCAAAAATGATTATTACCTCTACTACTAACCTCTGATCAGATCACTAAGAATGTTAAGTAATTGAATACTAATCTCTGATCAGATCACTAAGAATGTTAAGTAATTGAGTATGCTAACCTCTGATCAGATCAATAAGAAGACGGTGATATTTTTTTACCCCCAACTCCCTAAAGTCGGCCGCCTTGCTCCACCGATGCAGCGCAATGAAGACAGATCGGTGTCGACATCCTTCAAGCAAGTACGCCAAGTAATTAATACTACGCAGAATATCACAGACGGTTCCAACTACAAACGGTCTGTGAAAATTATATATCACAGACGGTTCGTATTAATACCCGTCTGTAAATTATCACCGACGGTTATTAATATTAACCGTCTGTGATTTCTGCCTATCATAGACGGTTCGCATAAATAACCGTCTGTGATAGTCTCATTATCACAGACGGTTCGTAACACGAACCGTCTGGGATGTACATAATATCACAGACGGTTCGAAATATCAACCGTCTGTGATTTATGTGTATCACAGACGGTTCGTGTATAGAACCGTCTGTGATAGTCTTTCACAGACGGTTTACACTACAAACCGTCTGTGATAGTTACACGGGGATGAACTGTTTCGTCAGGGCATGACTGCCAACTCGAAGCATATATAGCATAGCATTCGAGGCACATCCGAGGCCTGCTGCTGTGTCTTGAGGAATGCCAAGAGTTGGTCTTCAGATGTGGCTGCCACATCTGAAGACCAGTGTGGCTGCCACATCTGAAGACCAGCTCTTGGCATTCCTCAAGACACAGATGCAGGCCTCGGATGTGCCTCGAATGCTATGCTATATATGCTTCGAGTTGGCAGTCATGCCCTGACGAAACAGTTCATCTTTCCCGACAAAATTCAAGGCAATTTTATTACAATAGTGCTCAAGATTCTTGGTTGAGCTGGTCAAGGAACATGCAAATACAGAGGCAAGCACAAAAACTCAACAACACATTCAGATCGATCTATTACAGGATAACAAGCTAACAAACCCTTCGTGGCACGATGGTTCACACTAAACAAGACACACTTACGGCAAGAGTGTGTTGTTTAGTATGAACCGGTCGTGCTGCGATGGAGGTGCTAGCTCACAGCGGAGGGGAGATGCATGCAGGAAGCTAGCTAGTGGATGAACTCACGCGTGACTAGTACCGGTGGAAAAGTTGATGGGGAGTTATTAATAAGGGCCTGGCCGTGGGAGGAACTGGTGCCAGCCATTCGATGTGGAGAGAATAGACGGGTGAGATCGAAATCCTGTGTATACGCCAATTATTGGTGACATGTGATTATTACACACCAATTATCAGTGACATGGGATTATTACAGACGGTTCTTAACAGGAACCGTCTGTGTTATCTGGCTTTTCACAGACGGTTCTTAACAGGACCCGTCTGTGTTATCTCGATTGGTATAGACGGTTCGTATTAAGAACCGTCTGTGAAAGTTAATATCACAGACGGTTGCCAGTAAAACCGTCTGTCATAACGCTTCGCGCGTGTTTCTATTGCCAGAACGCTTCGCGCGTGTTTCGATTGCCAGAACGCTTCGTGTTTCGATTGCCAGAACGCTTCGGGTTTCGATCGTCTAATTAACGTCTCTCGATCGTTATACGAAGCATCTATATCATTAATGTTTGGGTATACGAACCGTCTGTGCTAAAGGTTAAATATGCGCGCCTAATCTGGGTCTCTTCTACGTACGTACAATATGGCGCCTTCTACTATTCTTGTGATCATCTCCTTCCTCTCATCTGTTCATCACGAATTGTTCGGCCGGAACCTTACACAGGCGGCCAGCAATTTGCATCTGGAGCAGCTTCTCCGCACCCGCCCTGCTCTCCTTCCCCGACTTTCTTGCATCCGTCAGCTTGACCTGATCCTCCGCCGTCGACGGAGGCGTCTCGCTGCCGCTCAAGAAAGGGAAACAGCTCTCACCCTGGTTCTTCTCCACAATGTGCGCAATGCGGAAGAAGCTCTACTCGCATTGCACAGACTGATGGATAGCCTTGCCGCTCATGCAGAAACGGCAGATTGTGAGGAATGTTTTAATGCTATCCTGTACGACATGATGGATGCTGCTGATTTGCCCAGGCTGCACGAGGAAGTGCAGAGGACAAGGGCAATCTTAACAGCGTTCGAGAATTCAGCGGCTGATCCTCCAAGTCCCAAAGTCGAAGAAGAAGCGTACGAAGCCCAAAAGATTACAATTTGGGAAACTCTTTACCTGTGCGACTTATGTAATGAATTTCCCTCTAATTGAAATTAATAAATTTGCCTTTAATTTGTGACCTCTTGTCTCAGTAGTTCTGTAGTTAAGTTATTAGAAGCAATGTGTACTTATATATTAACCTCTGATCTAGAATATGACAGACAAAGGGACATCACAGCCGGTTCTTGTAAAAAACCGTCTGTGAACATTCTCAGACGGTTCTTAACAACAACCGGCTGTGATAGTCTACACAACACAGACGGTTTTTAATAAAAAACCGTCTGTGATAATTTCAGATTATCACAGACGATTTTTTATTTTAAACCGCCGGTGATACTAAAGTATCACAGACGGTTCATTGGTAAGGACCGTCTGTGATACTCGACCACTAACACAGACGGTGTCCAAATTAAAACCGTTTGTGTTAGTGTCAATCACAGACGGTTTTGTCAAACCGTCTATGATGTAGCCGTCTAGTATAGCCTCTTTTGTAGCAGTGATATTACATAGACATAGCAACACTTGTAGAGCCTAACGATGGTACAACCAGCTCTCCTGTTTGAGGGGGTGGTAGAGTTGTTTCATTCCCAAAGGATGCAAGATCCTTCAGAGAAATCATGAAATTGCTCACAAGAAAATTATCAAAATTTTCCATGGAGAAAAGTAGAAAATTGCAAAATACAAATAGAAAATTACACTATTATCTATTTTACACCATAACAAAGAAAAATAAGAACAATAAAAATATATAAAAATTAGTGTTGTTATCTCTTTTCTTAACTATAGTCGGATTTTGAAATTTTGGATTGTTGTTAAAAAAATATTTGAATTTCGCCAAATTATCACAAAGTGGATCAAAATTTTCACAAGAGAATTCGGAGAAGAGAGTGGTGGTTGGAAGGTGGCTAAATGAGGGGGGTTTGCTGCCTATTTATAGAAACAATTTGAGGTTTTTTTTTCATATTTTCAAACTCCAAAAGCCTATAAATGGCTAGAAAATTCAAAAATTTAATCGTTATCGTGCTTAATGGACCGAAATCATGCTAAACGGGCCGTGCCTAATATGTTATTTTCATGTCTAACATGCTAAGTGGGATAATGTGCCTGATGGGGCCGTACTCATGCTGGGTTGTTCTTGGGCTGGCACTATTCATGTTGTGCAGGGTTGGCACACTAGGCCAAGGTGGCAGCCTAAGCACGGCCCCACAGCATCATATCGTGCTTGGGCTAAGCCAACAATGTCATGTTTCGGGTTGGCCTGGTAAGCATGACCCATTTAGCCAACACTATATGCTATAATTGGGAATTAGGGTAGAAAGACGATGAACCATATAGGAGAGGAGAGAATCCGTCAAGTTTGCATCATCTACACATTACGGATTATAAAGATCAGTGTGCAGCGGTCAAGCTTTCCTCATGGTGAGGAATTTGCTTAATTAAAAACCCTTGCTCGACCTTGTAGGACTCCCTTTTTCCTTCAATAATTTGGTAATTTAATTTTGTTTCTACTTTCCACCAAATTAGCAAACCGATAAGAGTTGTGTATAATGCAGAGTTATAAAAAATAAATCAATAAAACCTACATGTTATAATTTGGAACTAGCAAAATAAGCGACATGGTCATGCAAACAACCTTCTTAATATATAGCATCTAAAGGACTTAACTTAAATTGAGATCTTTGAACTTAAAATCCGAAGAACTTTTAACTAAAATTGGGAGCTTCCAAGTAAAATATAGTACTTAACTTAAATTGAGATCTTTGAACTTAAAATCTGAAGAACTTTTAACTAAAATTGGGAGCTTCCAAGTAAAATATAGCTATAGCTTGAAAAAATTGCCCAAACTTTCAACTAAAATTTTCCCTAACTTTGAACTAAAAAATTCACACTTTTAGCACCGAAATCCAATAAAAATCAACTCAAATTCAATCACTTTCAACTTGAAAAATCATAGTCATTCAACTCAATCTATGAACTTTCACTTGGATTCCCTACACACACACACACACAAGAAACATGACGGCCCGCGCTTTCTCCATGGCGATGAGATGGGGAAGCACGAAGGTGAGGTTGGCCACAACAATGGTGGGGCAAATGGATAAGCAGAGAGGAGAGGCAAACATGCTGCTAGATGTCTATGCATGATGATAAGGGGAAGCACGGATGCGTGGTAGGCCATAGCGGTGTCGGGGAGGGCACACGGAGAAGGGAAAAGGAGAGATCGAGGTGGCAGACAGCGAGTTTGCATGGAAGAAGGGCTACGTCAGTTGATGGAGTGAACAGGTAACCCAGCCGTGTAAAAAAGGAACTAGAAATCTACAAAGCATGTGGGCCTTACAATCGACAGAAGCCATGCACTTGGAACCGAAACAACAAGCATAGGAGTTTTAGCATTTTCGGAGTTCTTAAGTAGGTCCATGAGGATGTGACGTACTCTCTCATTTCTAACTATCTATTAAGCATATCTCGCATTGGAAATGGCCAAACCCAGCCATTGCAGGTCAACCCATCTACTAAAAAAACCCATCCTTGTCATCATAGCATGCAATAAGTTTCACTATACCCGATCATCCATGGCCCTTCTCATGTTGAGCTTGATAGTTGTCAGCCGTTCCATATTGGCTCTTTTGTTCTACATGAAATGCGTGAGCTCATATGCTGGAGGGACACTACCTGTGATAATCTGACCCCATACCCATGACAAAAGAGCTTTGGCTTTTGAAAAGCAATATTAGGCAAATAAGCTTGAGTTGCTTTGCATGTACTCCCACTGTCTCACAATATTTATCCTTTTTCTTGAGATGTGTTGCTTGATGTCCATCGAGGAAAGCAAGAGTATAATTATTACAATATTTTCACTTTCTACCCTTACTTTACCTTAATATTTTCACTTTCTTTAAAGAGGTTAATTTATTGCCGTATGTTACCTAAAAAGGTTATGTATGATCATTTCTCATTATTTTTTCTTAGATTTTAGGCTTCCTTGGTCTTTGCATGGTAGCTTAGACAAATATTGTGAAAGGGCTACTTGGACAAATATTGTGAAAGGGAGGGGGTACCTACGAAATGAGCATATACAACACATTACACAAGTTTGTTAACTTTTTGCTCACTTCTAGTGATCTATCGACCATAAGGGTACTCGATTTGTAGACCAAGACAATATTCCTTGCCCTAGCTCTTCCTCCTAATTGTTAGAATTTCATTACCATGCATTTTGTGATTTAAAATAAAGTAAAGCACATCACAAACACTAAATGGTGTTTTGTTGTAGCTTGAGTGTCATGTTACCGAATGCCATCATTTACATACTCAAATGACACATTAGATTAAGTTCATAGACTTTGAACATTGAAACATCAGTTAATAAGACGGCTTCAGAAAAGTTCTTAGATAAAGTTTGTGCGATTTTCTCTAAAATTTTGTAACCAGTGGATTTATTCTAAAAGTTTTTATAATAAATTACACCATTTTTTTAATTTTTCTTCCTTTTTTCAAACAAAAACATACATTTTTGAGGGATTTGATTAAACGATTATGTGAAAGTGGCACAAAATAAACTAAGAATAATATCTTTTTTATTTTGTTACGACATGTTTGGAATTTAGATAAAGACCTGTTTCAAGCGTATTTGTTACTTGGACTGTATAGCGTTAGTCAACCAACACAGAGAGGAGAATCAGGAATAAGTTGGATATTTAAATATTTTTTTGCATTTTTAATTGAATTGTTATTTTGCTTTCCTCCTATTAATACGAACTTCTATTAAATTTAAATCACTATTTAACAGTTAAAAGCATACATACAAACTTTCCTGGTAATGTTGTTCGCCCTCCCAAATCCGTGACAAAATGCCCATGGAAAATAAGCTTCAAGGATAAATGTTGGTCCTTTGGAATAGTTTGTAGAGAAACTAAAAGTAGATGTAGCAGCAAAAGTCTTACTGTATTTCTGTTAGTATTATCTGAACACAAAATAAACTTCTATAATGCTAATTCCATACACTATTTGCCCACAGGACGAAAAGAAATATTCGGAGTCCAGTCATGATGAGCATATCGAAGACCATTGGGGTCATTAGTGGCATCACTGGGGTCTTCAGTTTCGTAAATGAGGGTGCTGGTTTCTTTCGACGGGTTAGATCTTTCATCTCATACCTGAGCTCCCAAAGGAACGGAGCACAGGATCAAATACCTCAAGATGTATCACAGTTGCAGAGTGATCTCCAAGCTGTATTGAAGTTGGAGAGTGATCTCCAACGCCTCAGGGATGATCTACCAGCAATGTACGACCTCATTGACCGAGCAGAGTGGAGGAGCCATGAAAACTGTGTGGCCGAGCTCCTTCCAAAACTCAAGGATGCAGTTTATGATGCTAATGACCTTCTCGATGAATTCATATGGTACGAGCAGAAGATGGAAGTGGAGGGTAATGTGAGCCAATCACCTTTTATTGATTTCTTTAACAATGTCATTCAAGGCAGCTTCAACAAAGTGAAAGATATCCAGAAAAGGATGAACAATCTTTCTAATCAGCTGGAGAAGATGGGCTTGCGTGAAGTGACACAACGGTTTGACAAATCAGTCAGGCCGGAGACCAGTTCCTTCCCAAATGAGGCAAAAATATTTGGTCGTGACAAGGAACTGAAGCAGGTGATGGGATTGCTTGGTGTACCTACAACTGCTAATAGGGCTCATTCCAAGCGCAAGCGAGCAAGTAGTTCAGCGAATGCATCAGCAAGCAACCAAGTTAGTTGTACGCTAGACAATAACGAAGCAAGAATATCAGGTGTTCCTGTTTTGCCAATAGTTGGAATTGGGGGTGTTGGAAAGACCACTTTGGCCCAACATATATGCAATCATCCACAAGTGAATTCTCACTTCAACCTTATAATTTGGATTTGTGTTTCAGATGATTTCGACGTGAAGAGGTTAACACAAGAGGCCATACAATCTTCTTGTGGCAAAAAGGCTACAACTGATAATTTGGATTCTCTTCAGCATGATCTTGCTAACAACATAAAAAATAAAAGGTTCTTGCTTATCCTTGACGACATATGGGACGATTCCTTAAAAGAAGATATGCAGTGTTGGAAGAGATTTTGTGCACCTTTAACAGGTGGACTTCAGGGAAGTGTGATGTTGTTGACCACCAGATCTCCAGAGGTTGCTGATGGAATGCGAACAATGGAGCCCTTTCCATTAGAGGGTTTGAAGGATGATGTCTTTTGGGATTTCTTCAAACTATGTGTGTTTGGATCTGATTGCTCAAACAATAATCCAGAGTTGGAAAGCATTGGTAGAAGCATACTTCCAAAGTTGAAAGGTTCTCCTTTGGCTGCCAAAACTCTTGGACGGCTATTACGAATGCAACTTCACCCTACACATTGGAATAATGTTCTAAAAAGTGAATTGTGGGAGCTGAAACAAAAGGAAACTGACATTTTGCCGGCCCTTCGTTTGAGCTATATATATTTACCATTCCATTTGAAGAGATGCTTTTCATTCTGCGCTGTATACCCCAAAGATCACAAATTTAAAAAGGATAGTTTATCTGAAATTTGGGTAGCAGAAGGCTTTGTGGAAGCTCAAGGTGACATTCCAATTCAACATATTGGTTGTCAGTACTTTGAAGAACTTGTAAATCGGTCCTTCTTTCAAAAAGTCCGTGGTACGTATGTAATCCATGACTTGCTGCATGACATGGCGCAACTGGTTTCAAGGCATGACTGCTTCATCTTAAAAGACACGAGTGACTTTCAAAAAGTTCCTCAGAATGTTCGTCATCTGTCAATACTCTCTAGCACAAAAGTTGACTGTTCCAACTTGCTGAGCCTATCCAAGCACACGAAGATACGCACCCTACTTTGCTACAAGCCTTTAAGGAATGCGACTTTAGCTTCTGTAATGCACTGTTGGTGTAGTGAATTCCGGCGCATGCGTGTATTTCTTTGTGCCTCTACAAATGAGTTACCGGATAGTATTGGCCACTGGAAGCATCTTCGGTACCTTAAAATCTCCAGGGATTGTCCTTTCAAGAGCCTTCCTTCGGCCTTCTGTTGCCTCTATAATTTGCAGATTTTGCATGCTACAAAATGCAAATTAGAAAGCTTGCCCAATGACTTTGGCAAGTTACTCAATTTACAGGTACTAGAATTGTCGGGCTTTCTATATCATTCAAAGGGTGAACTACATTTTAATGCAGCCAATATACCGGGACCAGGAATTAGATTTTTGAAGAATGCGAACCAAATTTGTGGAGGTTTGATTATATATAATCTTCATGCAATAAGCAAGGATCATGCAGCAGAAGCCGAACTAAAGAATAAGAAGTATCTTGACAGGCTGAGGCTGGGTTGGTCTCCGTCCTCCTGCCCAGTGCGCAACCAAGAGCACAATGAGAAAGAACTCGAAGTGCTTCAAGTTCTACAACCTCCCACCAGTCTCAAATCTCTGGAACTGTTGGGGTATCCATGTGAATCTCTTCCAAGCTGGTTTCAGCCACGAAACTTGCCAAGCATATCACAGCGCATAGACCTAAATGAGATACCTGGGGTGCTAGTAGACAACAATGATGGCAGCATTGGTAATTTCTCGTCACTGACAGACCTAAACTTTTATGAGTGCCAAAATTTATCAAGCCTCGAACAATTTCTTCAACATGTACCTGCGGTCAAGAGGATAAGAATTCACTATTGCGAAAGGTTAGTATCACTATCAACTGCAGGGTTTGCAGATTTGCATTGTCTTGAAGAACTGAAGGTGATTGGTTGTCCAAATATCAGTTCACGAAGTTTGTTGTCACCGTCCCTCAAGAGGGTTTTTGTGGAATCATATAGTAGTTTTATGTACCAGCCACCAACAAATGTCTTGGACAATATTGACTGCTCCTCCCTCACCTCCTTGTATTTATCATGTTCCCGTCTGACGTCCATCCAACTACAAATGTGGACACTTCCAGCTCTGCAGGAGTTAACGATTGTATGGTGTGGATCTCTTACATTTATTGGAGAATCTGAATCGGTCTTCACTAACCTTCCTCGTCACGGGGGCAGCAGCAGCAGCATTAAAACATTCTCATCCCTGACTGAGCTAAGCATTGTCGACTGTCATAAATTGTCAACCCTTGATGACCTCCTAGCATTTGAATATCTACCTGCTGTTGAGAAAATCCGTGTTGAGGATTGTGGAGAGTTACAGTCCCTGCCCGGTGAAAGGTTTGGGAGTTTTCCTTGTCTAAAGGATTTGGATATTGGTTATTGTCCAAATCTCAATTGGCGAAGCGGATTGGTGTTACCATCGTCTCTCCGAAGGCTCTCCTTGGTGCGTTGTGGGGATATCTCTGCCTGCTTTCCCAGCTGCTTGGAGAGCCTCACCTCCCTTGTGTCACTGGAGATGAATTCATGTGCGGGTCTAGCGTCCATTCCACGCCACCTGTGGAGAAGTAATCTCGCATCACTCCAGAAATTGTGGCTTCGGAATTGCCCAGACCTTGTGTCAATTGGTGGAGCAGAGGCAATTGCAAAAATAAAGAAGGTGTGGATAGACGGCTGTCCAAAGTTGAAGCAACCAAAGCAGCCTGTGCTTAGAGGCGGCATCTCGCCAGAGTGGAGTTAATCTTTCCCTATGGTACACTAATTTACCTTCCAGTTTTTATTTACTCTAATTTTCTTGAACACTTCCAATCTTGTTCCCCTGTATTACTGGCTACAAAAGAAGTCATCTGGCGAGGCCACATCATCAAGTAATCAACAACCATTGGATATAATCTTCACTGATTAGGAACCTTCCGATCCAATCCTTAGTATTACGTTAGGAGTAATATAGCATGCGGTTATCCCAATCATTGACGCAATATTGAACGGTGTTGCTAGCACCGGACGTTCCATCTGGATGCTAGCGCCGCACACTTGGTCGCAACGTTTCTCAGTTATGTATGTAATATTTCCTGACTATGTATGTAACAAAAATATTTAATAAAAATCTCGATATTGCACTGATTCTTGCTGATTGTTGTATGTATAAAATAAAAATATTGCACCAAAACAACAAGTACCTATCATGGCACTGATGTAGGAGAAGATTCTGGTGCTCTGCTCCTCGGTAGCTCGCTGGCCCGCCACTCCGGCGACGCCCCCACCTCGCCGGCCAGCTTTTGCTCCCAGTCGACATTGTCGACGCTGCCACCGAATCCGACATCAGGAGTAAGCTCTGGCTTCGGTGGGCGTGGCTGTGCGGGCAGCTAGGCATAGGGGAGAGCGCAGGCAAGCAAGGCAGGTGGGGAAAGCAAGTAAAGCAGGGGAGAGCGCCGCAGGCAAGCAAAGTAAGCTGTGGATGTGACTGTAGATGCCATCCGGTGGGGGAAAACAAGTGGACAAGCAGAACGTATTTGTGAATAGGGTGTCTGATTTTTTTAGTTTCGCGGTACGTATGTATAGGATTATTTCCCTTGAAGTAACGCGTCTGCCCAGGCGCCGAACGTTGTAGCGGTTATGTATTCATATACACTCCTACACTACGAGTAGAGATCCATTGACGCAATATTGAAGCCCGCAAACAACCCAATCCTGCCGCAAACAATCTCGTGACGCGGATTGGGAGTTTTCCGTTTCTGAAGTATTTGGAGATAGTTTATTGTCCAAGTCTCAACTGGCAAAAGGGATTGGTATTGCCAGCGTCTCTCCAAAGGCTCCTCTTACAGCGTTGTGGGGATATCTCTGCCTGTTTCCCGAGCTGCCTACAAAACCTCACCTCCCTTGTGTCACTCAAGATATGTTCATGTTCGTGCGTAGCATCTATTCCAGGCCACCTGTGAGGCAGTAATCTGGGGTCACTCAGGAATTGTATATTCACAGTTGTCCAGACCTTGTGTCAGTTGGTGGAGCAAAGGCAATTGCAAAAATAAAGAAGGTACACATTGATGGCTGTCCAAAGATGGAAGATGTAAAACAGCCTCTGAGCAGAGGCCACAACACTGAGGAGGCGACTAGAATGGGGTTGAATAGGTGCCACCTAAACACTAGTCCTTTTTAAACTTTTCCTTCAATGAATTCAAGGTTCTTCTATTCCAATTGATACGAAGATCAGAGCGTATACACACATACCCAATAGGATGGTCCGACTTCAACCTAGATCTTCCGAATTAACACGAGCAGAAAAAACAACAAACTACAACTGATCAAGAACTTGCACAATTTACAAACCGATGCTTCAAATGACTTGAAACTTGAAAAACAAGTAATTTAGGACCTCATGAACCTATTCCAACAAGAGTCTCTAGGTGCTTGTCAAAGTTGCTACTTTTCTCATTTGAGCACAAGAGGGACCAAAACCGGGCAAATCCGTAAAAACGGTGACTGAGAAGAGCTCGTGGGAGGAATCAAGCAAGAATCAATCCAAAAGCTCTAAAGATCTTTGCCTTTTCTATGCTTCCCACTTAGCACACCGCATATACCAACTCGACTCTTCACGATCCTCGTCTTTTCTATGATTCCCACTTAAGCCATGTAGCATCATTTGGACTTACCTGATCACATGAACCTGAGCTCTCTCGCCTAGTATCGATCAATTGTCATTGATCGCTAATGTTCTCTAAGCCACCTGCACATGAACACACCAAGCAACCATTTTTGAGCAATGTTCTCCTTAACCTGACCCACATTAGTCTATGAAAAGCAACATGCAACATGTATGCAACAACCCAACACTCTTAGAACCAACCATGAACTCATTTCTAGCAAATTCATATATGGTTCCCTCAAACATATCTGAATAGCCCAGTTTGACTTTCCGATTTCAATCTGGACTTTTTGACTTGCCTAGCACCATAATAAACCCTTTGTTACCAAAGTCCAATTCAATGGTCCGTTTCAATTCAGACCTTTCGACTATGCATACATCAAAACTTCAACTCCCTGACCATAGTCCGATTTGATAGTCTGTTTCAATTTGAACCTTCCAATTACGCATACATCAAGATTTTGACTTCCTGACCATGATCCGATTCAACATAGACCTTCCGATTATTCACACATCAAAGTTTCATCTTCGTAACCACGATCTGATTCAACATGGACCTTTCAACTTGCCAACACGCAAACTTCACAAAACAAACTCCCTAAAATTATACTCAAACTTTGACAACACTTTGACCACAAAGTCAATTACTCATCATAAACCATGATATAACATCCATATGGTCTTATAGAGTCACTCTTTCCCACTGGTACGTGCGTGTACACTAAGTTTCCCTTCCAGATTTTCTCGCACTCTTCTGATGTACTATAAAACAGTCAGTAGCGCATATATGGTGCAACTTGTTGGTGATATCACTATTTATACCCTGTTTTCAAAAGTTACTTTTTTGTTCCAGTGTTTAGTCTTCGTTGACTTGTTAATCTTTTCTGAATGCATTACGCCTACAGTATTCCAACTAGTACAAAAGACAAAAGGAACTTCCAAATAATATAGATGTCCAATTGCTGCCGAAATGTATGGTGGAATTTGAAACTCTTATTTCTCAGCTTAGGGTATTATGGTCCACTTTATTTTTTTTGTCCAACCGACTGTAAGAGGGACATACTCCAATTTAACTTTTAAAAAAAGAACCCTGCTTGGCAAATAAAACTTGCCACGTCTTGGGTAAGTCTAGAATTAATTAGAAAAAAAACTTTTGACGAAACTACCAACGATGGTGTGACCAAAAAGTTCATTTTAAAATAAGTTTAGGGAGCCTTTTTTTTATAACAAATATTATATGAAAAATCAAATTTACTATTAAAAGGATGAGCTTGAAACAGTAGGCACCGTATGTTGCATGATCAAATTTCAACAAATGTAGAAGTAATCAATTATTAGTTCCCCATACATATAGATTTTTCAATCTTGTTTCAAAATATATAAGGTGTTCTTAAGAATTTAATAATTTAATAAGACTAAGGCATGCTCATTTTTCTCTACCGCACTCTTTGGTCTTACGCCTTATAAAAAATAGAAAATTTTCCTTTCGTCACTAAGGGTCAGCTTACAGTTGGCTGCGGTATGCTGTGAAATCTAGTTAGTTATACCTATGAGAATTTTTTTTTATCAATTCGAATAAATTTTTGCCGTTACGAATAAAAAAAGATGCTTTGAACTAACTGTTATATCCAAGTAGAAAAAAACGCCACAATGCCAAATGGTGCCTAAGTTGAGTGTCATTCTTCAATTTGCCACCAAAAAAAATTGCATCTCTCTCCTTTGCCATAGCTCCTCCAGAGTGTTCTTTGTTTTGCCACTTCCGTTAGGTCCAACACCGTTGATCAACTATCATCACCCTTCTTCCGAACTCCTCTCTTCTTCAAGTCTAGCAAGATCGGTTTGCTCAAGCCACACCTGATGTCTAGAAGTGCTGTTCCTTCCTCGTATTGAAAAACCTCCAAACTCATGACAAACAAACAATGGCTCGACGAAAGTGGCAAAAGAGAAAAGCACCCAAAGGACTATTGGCAAAAGAGAGAAGTGCAAATTTTGATGGCAGAAGGAAGGGAAAATTCTCTCTAAAAAGAAAGGATATGACTACAGTCCGGCCATGCGTTTTGCAAGGTTCCCGCACGCGCACCCATTTATGGCTAAACGACAAAAAGACACGCTTTTAGACCTTGCCTTCTCTATCTATGCACCACACCCTCACCCAAGAAACACATTTTTTTCTCCATGCGTTCCGTGCTCCCATGCGCCGCCCCTCTTGGCCACAGCTCTAGTTCCCACCAGCTGCTGCATCCTTAATCTCTCTCCCTTCTCTCATGCCATTGCCACAGAAAATTTTGCTTACAATTAACAGGAGAAAAATATCCTACTCAAGGCTAAGCAGAATTGCTTGTTCGAGAATCCTTGATGATTTCTTTGTGCCAAGTGGGATTGATCATGAAACATCATAGGGAGATGCAGATATCAGTGAAGAAGAAAAAACAAGAAGGTATTGGGTAGAAAAACTAGTTCATCTCTAAGCCCTCCATTACTAAAGCAAATTTCATTGTGATGCCCTAGTTGGCCTTCAAAAAAAATGAAGCAACATGAAAAATAGAAGATGACAATATTTTGCTAAACTTATGGGAAATATATAGGGTACCATAAGCAGTAAAAAGAACAAAAAAACAGGTCCACATGCTTTTCAGGGTAGTTTTCAACACAGATATGATTTCAACTGGTTTGCTTTGTGATTTTGCCAACCTGGATTGAACCATACAAGGAGTAATCACATGTTAATGGTGCTTATCCTACACATGAACTTGCTCCAAGGAAGTCAAACTTTTAGTTTTTGATCTGTAGCTCCTGTACACAGAGGAAGAATAATTGCCTATCAATGTACCATAGATTGCTTATCAGTATAGCGAAGATTGCTAGTTTATACTAAATTGAACTACTAGTGACACATGTTAGTAGTGCTTATCATATTTTGCCAGTGATACTAATATGAAATGCTTTTCAATACAATATCGATTGCTTGTCATCATAGAATAAAATGCTATTATATAATAATTGGGCATAATGCAACATCATGCTGGAAAGATTGACACTCACTACGTACCCAACAAAGGATGTGGCACAAATTGTCACCAAAGTTCACTACAAGAAATTTGAGTATCAGTGACGAATGTAGTTATGATGAGAAACGAAAATGTCATAGATTAGCTATCATTCCGTGATGATTCAAGTGATTTCGTCATTAATATGCGGGACGGTATCTTTGACGCCTAGTTTTGTGACGAAAACAAATATTTGTCACAGAATATACAGAAAACCATGATGATTGTTTATATTCGTCATAAAAAAATTATTATTCGTGACGATTTATTGGATGACGAAAAAAGTGTTGTCAAAAAAAAGTTAGGGCGAATGGGGCCATTGTGAAGTAGCCATGAACCAACGGCAGCCGCCTCCCGCGCAGTCAAGGACATCGCGCACCCTTGCGTCCCCAGCAAGGTCGCCGCCGCCTCACCGTCTCCCCCAAGCCAGCGCTGCCGGATGCCCCGTGCTGGGCCGCCCACCTCGTCGCCTCCCGTTGAAAAGGTTGGTATGACTCCTGTGCACAATGAAAAGGCTGGCAGGAGGCTAGATGGAGAATATTAATGTGTGTTGGAACTGAAAATTGCCTGGATTGAAAGTGCAAATTATGTAGAACAGCTTGATAAAATTGCATGCTTGTGCTAGATATTGAAATTATATCTCAAAATATCAGATTAGTTGATTGGCTAAATTTGTTTTTGTTGGTTAGATCATATACAACCTTTTTAAAATAACCGTTGCAAAATGGTGGTTGTAGGATGGTAGTTCAAAAATATTCGTAAAATATTTGTGGGATCTATCTGCGAAGAAATCGGAGCTCTAGAGGTCTAAATCGGAAGAAATCTCATTAGGGAAGGACTTGACTGTAATATCTGAAAATCTAGAGGGCTAAATCGCAAATCACCGAAAACCCCAACTCCTTCTAAACCCTAGCCGCCACCCAGATCCAAACGGAGCCGGCCATTGCTTCTGTCCTTTGCCCCCTTTGCTCTCTCCTCCCCCTTCCTCTTCTCCGACGCCGGCGAGGGTCGGCCAGCTCGCCGGCGGCCAACCACCTCCACTCCCCTTCCGCCGCTCCCCACTGCTCCTCCATCCCCAGATCCACCGCGCCGCCACTACCCGTCCGCCGCCGATTTGGGTTTCGTTCAGCGATTTGCGCGCGGGAGCGAGGGCGCAGGGCAGAAGGTGGTGCTCGACCTCGAGTTCAGCGACCTCATGCGGTCCCGGAGGTGGCGGATGCGTCCATCAGCCCGCGGGTGAGCGCGCTGCGGCCGTCCAAGACCATGGCCATCACCGAACAGGCCACCGCGCTGCGGCAGGCCGAGGTGCCCGTCATCGGCCTCGCCGCCAGGGAGCCGGACTTCGACACGCCGGCCGCGACCGTCGAGGTGAGTGGCGCTCTTGGTTCTTTTCGCGGAGGGAAGGGGGGAAACCAAGGAATTGTCTCCTATTCTTGGGTTGAGAGTAGTTTGGTCTGGATAGCGGAATAATTTGGATCTTTGACGGAATGTATTTGCTTTGGGTGTTAGGTGAAAGTGCTACTATTAGTTAGCTTAACCGTAGATAGACTCAAGATGAATTGTATGTTTGCTTGATGTTTCGATTGGATCATAGCAACTTTAAATCTTTGGACAGAGTCCAGAATAATGCATTTTGCAGACATGCGTGATGTTGTTGTAGCAAGTTGGATTGAACATTTGGGTTTCTTGGTTTGGTCCTGGCTGGGATGAATGCAATCAGGGATGGCTTTACAAGGTACATGCCTAATGCCGATACTGTGGAGCTGAGGAAGGCTATCTGCAACAAGGTTCAGGGTGTGTGCGGATGCATTTTCTCGTTTGCAGATTTGCACGATCGGATAAGAAGGTTAATCAAATTCTTTGATGTTTGGTTTTGATATGCAGAGAGGAGAATGGCCTATCCTACAGCCCGGATCAGGTGCTAGTGAGCAATGGAGCCAAGCAGTGCATTACAAAAGCTGTGCTTGCCGTTTGCCCCCCTGTTGATGAAGTAAACTTTTCATCCCGTTACATAATTTTTGAGAAGAAATGTTTCTACATAGTAGCATATTAATCTTTAAAGCATCCATGAGAACAGCAGCACCAAATGCTTATCTTGTAGTCATTTTGCTACTTTGGAACATCCTTACAAGATAGTTGATTTTTCTTAGTTAAACTGCAAATATAGCTTAAGCTGGATCAAACAAGCCCTGTAATTGTTGTGTCTCCTTATTGTTCTTAGCACTGAAATATTGTGCACCGCGCTCTTTAAAAATGTTGAGTTTTTTAATCTTATTTTAGGTTTTGATACCAGCCTAAGAGAGAAACTATTGTACATACCCTCAATATGTATAAGTTACAACAGAGGTTCTATATGTCTATGTGCATACAGGCAAGACAGGCAGACGATATCTATGTGCAGGCCATGCCATGTAATATTGAGTAATAACAACTAGACCCCCCAAAAAATCTGGAGATATTTCTCAAGAAAAGATCGCTAATTAAAAAGAGATGCCACTTTGGTTCTTTCTTTGCACTGCTACCTACAGCACATTCAAAGGCTCAGCAATAAAGCCGCCTGAAAGAAATGGTGATCTGTGATGTGTGCATGGGATCAGTAGAGATGTTATTGTGCTCTGTTTTGTCATTGTGATTTATGCTATGTGACTTTGCAATTTGTGCTGTTAGTAGTAATTTCAAATTGTTATCTATGTTGGTCAGTGAGTATTGCTAGTCTCTGCATTACGAGGAATGACCCGTAATGATATATATGAAGCCATATGTGAGCTAGGAAACTTTTTTAGGCAAATATGTTCAAAGACTCTTAAGGTGGATGTTCTGCATAAACTAAAGGCTGAGATTCCAATAATTCTTTGCAAACTTGAGAAAATTTACCCACCTGCCTTTTTTGATGTCATGGTACACTTGGCTGTGCACTTACCTGATGAGGCACTACTTAGAGGTCCAGTACAATATGGATGGATGTACCCTATTGAAAGGAGATTATGTACTCTGAAGCGTTATGTGAGAAATAGGGCTAGACCTGAAAGACAGCCAATGTGACTGGTATAATCTTGAAGGAAAAAAGACAGCCATGAAAGATGATGGGTACTTTAGAAGCATCAATGTAGAGTGTTATTGGTATGAAAATGACCCTTATATTTTAGCCACTCAAGCAGCACAGGTATTTTATTTGAATGACACAAAGCTTGGTAAAGGGTGGAAAGTGGTGCAAAAATTTGAGCATAGGCATCTCTATGAAGTGAAACTAAACTGAATTGTTGTTTAAGTATGTCATATTCATTTTTTTCATTTTCTACAACCATGCAACACAATGTTTTGTTATTACTTATTAAAGAATGAGCTGAATACATATTATAGGTGTATACAAAATTTTTTCTTTGCTGTGTCTTCAACATTCAAGCATTATGCAATCTGTTTATGTTACAAATGGAGCGTAGAATTATCTTGCATGTTTATATTGTCTCTATTCAATGCTAGGATGCCATGGAAACCGCAATGGAAGAAACTCCACAGGAAGGTGAAGAACCGCAATATGCCTTCTGACAAGACATACTTGTTACTGCTAGTGACATTTGGCTAATATGGTTTTGTGATGGAACTGTGTCTATGGTGATCACTTTTGTGTTGAACCAATGGTTGTAATGGCATGTATTGGATAAAAGTCAATTAATTCTATATGCTTTGATGGAACAATTCTATGGTGATTATCTGGAGAATTATGCTACTGTTCATGACGTTTTTTTTGTCATCATGTATGTCTGGATTAAATTTTGTGGCGTTGCAAATATATTCATGATGAATAATTTCGTCAAAAATTACACGTCCTGGACCACATGTCATGACCAAAACGATTGTCATAGAATGTTTTCACTTGGTGACGATAACGGTATCATCATAGAAAATATTTTATGACACAAAGTAAATCGTCATAAATATTATTGTATGACGATCTGTTATTCGTCATAAATGTGTACTATTTTTTGACGATTTCCTAATGATCGTCACTAAGAACATTCTATGACGCAGAATCTGTGACGATCCGCGTGACGCAAGAAAATCGTCACTATTATGCTTTTATGACAAAAATTCATGCTTTTGTGACAAATACGTATCATCACCGATGCTCAAATTTCTTGTAGTGGTTATTATACACTACATGCTACATAACATACTGCACCCCTAGTAGAAGTACCCTGTTTTTATACCATTTGTTGCAAGTGTCATTTGACTCATATATTGCTTTTCGATGAATTGTAATTTGTTTTTTGTAAATGATGTAACATGCTTCCTAATCCGTATTGTTTTTGCTCTTGACAACCAAATCAGTTTGTCTACCACTATAGTATAACTTACTTTCCCTATTAGACCAAACATACCCAATTGTTCTAGAAAAATCCTAACCGTGCTAATTTGAATATTACTGTATCAGTTTCACTCTTGTTGACTAAATTAAATTGCCTGGTATGCTATAGTAACTTACTTCTTATTGATGCAAGTGTGATTTTTCTTATATATTGCTTTTGGACGCATCAGAATTTGCTTTCTGTAATGAGGTAACATGCTTCCTAAACTATTAATTTTGCTCTTGACAACCAAACTGATTTTTCTATTACTGTAATATTACTTGTTTTCCCCCATCATAGTAAGCATACATTCTATGAAAATCCTGACCGTGCTAACATGCCTATTACCGTATTATTTCTGCTCTTGTTGACCAATTGAACTACCTAGTATACTACCATAACTTGTTTCTTGTTTGGTCTGCAAAAATTTTGACCAAAATAAGCAACAAAAGAAAAATGCTTTGTCTCTTGTTTGCTAACTAGGTTGCCAGCTATAGTATGCTAGGTTGCTTCCAAATAACTATACAAGTTACACTACCAACTATTCACAGAGTAAAGGTAGCAAACATACTATTTCAATTTTGCTTATGCTAAAAAGATGTTTGGTGGCAAGGGAAAAGTGTGTACCTATATGATGTTCAATACGTTCTTCTAGTTCACATCATTATCTACATGGCTAATCCATTTGTATGTTAGAAGTGTCTTGATATTCATCGTATCTTCCTGAAGAAATGATGGAAATTGTCACTTCCAATATATTCATTAGCTGGATCATGATTAATATACCTCCCACAACGTATACTATATCTCCCACAATGTTATAAGACCCTAGAATATTATAAATAAAAAGTCTATGAATTGTTAAAGATAATTTATGATTGATTAAATTCATAGTTTGCTTTAAAAAAATATACAAATTACAAGGAAAAAACCTAGAATTCTACAGCATTGGTTTTTTAAAAAACTCTACAGCTTGCTACAAGCTATAAACTCTAGAATTTTCTGTGAGGCAGCATGGGGGATCGATTACCTTTGGTTTTTTCCTCCTTTGCTGCAACATTTGCTTCTTCCAATCAGCAAACATGTGTTATTTCCACTATATTGGATGCAGAAAACCAAGTCAAAAACCTAAATTAGAGTAAATAAATCTTTGCTAAAAAGGGTAAAATTAGAGCATCGGAAAAAGGAAGAAAAACACATGTTCATTACGCAACAAAATCTCATCGCATCCACGCTGTAGCCCTCACCATGCCATGGCACCTTCCTAACTCCCTCCCCTGCACACAACCCAAAACTTTGAGAGCCACAAACCCAATGTTTCAAGCACCAATCCATCTACGCCCACCACGCTACTCTGGTCTGCGTATGGGCTACCATGCTTTGTCGTATCACCGTACGTGCAGAACCCAGCATACTAGCCAATAGCATAGCCTAAGAATCGCCTTCTACAGATGTAGGATCGTCGACGGCAATCAGAGGGGGTGAATGATTGCAACGCACAGCGAAAACTTTTTTAGATTTTCTACCTTTTAATTTGCAAAAATCAGAAATAACAAAAAGCCCAAAAATATTTTTCTGATTTTACTGTAGCAATTTACTGTAGAATACTGTAGCGATTCACTGTAGCAAAGCACTGTAGCAATTTACTGTAGTAGTTACTGTAGCGCCGAGAAAAGATTCTGAACGATCAGCGAAAGTGCACGTTTTTTTGCTCAAACTTCTAATCAATTTTTAATTAAAACTAATCTATGTATGTAAGCAACAAAAATATCTAGACATAGACCAATGCATGGAGAATATATAGGAATCAAAAAACCAAGAAAAAAGATAATAGATGCAAATTAAAAAAACTCACAAATTTTAATGAAAAAACGAAAAAAACGTTATCCATCCCTCCATCACCATGCATGTAGCAGTCCTTCCTTTTCTTTTCCGATCAAAACACGACGCCGCTCTGTTCTTTCTGTTTTCTTCACGATCGCTCCAAAAGCCGTCCTTCAAAAATGCGTTCTTCTTGTTAGGAAACCTGAACTCTATCTAGAGTCCTGATCTAATTGGGCACCCTCACCGTAGACTATAAATAGGGACCTAGACCCCCCTCATTATGTACCCCGATGCAATCTAAAGCAATAAAGAAAGACCAGGAGTTCTCTCTACCTCTCTGTGTTCAATCTATTATTCTGTGATTCTGTGATTGATTCGTTCTTGTTCTAATCAGAGGAATCGCTCGGACTGGTCTCCAGCGTCGGTTCCTCAACACGTTATCAGCACGACTTCGCTCCGGTGAACGAGGTAATCATCGAAGCACAGGTTGAATTTTCTAGATCGCTTTTGAATCTGTATTTTCTTTTCGCGTTCTAGATTAAATTTCTACGGTGCAAATCCGCCCTAATCTACCGCGAGCAGATCTGAAATCGCCGGCACAATGTCGATCGGTAGATTACGAAAACGGGGTAGATGTTGATTGCATCATAGATTCGAAATTTTTCCATGATATTGTCTGATCCTGCATGATCACAAGCACAAGAAACATATGCATTGATTTCATATTTCTGCACAGCATTGCAGATTGGAAAAGTTTTACTTTGCATTTTTTTGTTCCCTGCATGGCTCTCTGTTCGGTTTGCATGGCATCACAGAAAGAAAAAGCCTCGCTGTTGCACCTGCATGCGCTGGCTGCCGGTCATGGAGCCTGAGGTATGCCGGCCAGCAGCCGGCGCCGCCGCCTCGGCTTCTTGCGCCCGCATGCGCCCATGCCAACCGCCGCCGCCCCGGCCATACGCCACTCCGGCCCGAACCGCCGCCCGTGGAGATGCGCCCGGCCACCGCCGCTTGTGGCTTGATCGCGCGCCGCCGCCTGCAGACGGCTCGACCGCACCCGGCTCCGGCCCCGCCGCCTCGGCTTCCCCGCCGCCCCGCATGGCGCGCCGGCCTCGCTGCCTCGGTTTTCCTCACCGGTGGCGCCCGAACGCGCTGTCGCGCCGGCCCCGCTGCACCGCGCGCCGGCCCCACCAACCGCCGCCCGCTCAGCCAACCCGGCCGACCCTCCTCCCGGCCAGCAGCCGCGTCCCGGCTCGCCGCCGAGTCTGCGCCCGGCTGGCCCGCACGCCACCGCGCCCACCTGCACCGCCCGAAGCCGGTGCCTCCACCGAGCTGCCACGCCGCCACCCGGCCTGCAGCCGTCCCCCCTAGCCCGTGCGCTTGCTCGCCTCCCGCCCCTTTTGCACCGCCGCCGCCCGGGTGGAAACCCTAACGCCTCCTCCCCTCCTGTTGTGTGGACCGGGGCAGGCCAAATGGGCCAGGGGGCAAAGAGAAGGGAGATGGGCCGCGGGGGGGGGGAGGAGATGGGCCGCGGGTGGAGAAAAGAATGAGATGGGCCGGTAGAAAAGGGCCCGGCCGGTGGGGGGGGGTTATGGAGAAATTGCATAAAAGGCCCCGAATTCTTGTATATTACCGAAAGGCCCATAATTATTTGATTCAATTCCTAATTTTGCAGAAAGGGCCTCGTAATTCCGAAAATTGCGAATAAGCCCTCAAATTTACCAGCGGGTCTAGAATTTTGCAGAAAACCCCTCGGTAAATCAGAAAATTGCGCGAATTTTTCTCTGAATTGAAATTTTTGCGTAAAACCCCTCTGGAATTGCAGAATTTGCTAAAATTTCATATTTTAGCATAAATGGGCCTCGGGAATCCGAATTTTGCATCATTTTAGCATTTGAAGCATATTTATTTCTGCCATTATTACTTTCTATATTTTTTGTATTTATTTACTGTTTTGGTTAATTGTAATTGTTTAAATTGCTTTTAATCACTGAAATTAGCAGTAAAATTATAGAAAATACACAGAAAATTATGAAACATTATGGGAAACTATTGCACCACTTTATTTACCTGTAGTAAATTTTCCATGCATGTTTACCTGCAGTAAACTTATTTTATTTCGTTCATACACATGTAGATGACTGGAATTTCGAACCGGGAGTTCGAGGAGCTGGCCCAGCATGGCCAAAACTATCTGACATGGGCATCCGATGTCGAGATTGTGCTTGGGGGCCGGAAGCTCGGCGCAGCTATTGGGATAAGCGGACAGAAAGACGCTAGACCCACACCTGAGGAGAATGATCAGGCACCATCTCTGCTCAACTCTCAAGAATGAGTATATGGCAGAGAGAAATGCGCTAGCACTCTGGACCGCACTCAAGAAGCGGTTTGAGAGGCTCAAGTACACCATTCTTCCTCAAGCAGAGCAGGAGTGGATCAGACTGAGGTTTGCTGACTTTAAAACGGTCGGGGAGTACAATTCTGCCTTGCACAGGATTTGTACAAACCTTAAACTCTGTGGCAAGGAGATCACAGAGGACCAGAAGATCGAGAAGACACTGTCCACTTTCCACCCCAGTGCTGTACAGGTTGCCCGCAACTATCGTCAAAATGGCTACAAGGAGTATGCCGAATTGATTGATATGATGCAGGTAGCCGAGGCTCAGGACGAACTTCTCCGCAAGAATTACGTCTCGCAGCCACAAGGCAGCTCCGCTGGCCATGAAGCCAACACTAGCAGCCTCAAGGTGCGAAAGCCCTTGATGAAGAAAAGGGGGGAAGAAGGGTAAGATCGTTGCCTAGAAAGGCAAGTCAGATGCTCCAAACGACAAAAAGGCTAAATAGAGTGACAAGACCTATGGCCAGCAAAACCAGGGTTGTTACAAATGTGGCAAGTGGGGACATTGGTCGCGGATATGCAAAGCACTGCAACATGTCATTGATGCCCACCAAGCTCAGAAGAAGAATGGCAAAGGGCAGCCTGAAGCCCACTTTGCAGTCATTGAGGGAGAGCAGCCTGAGCAGCTGCCGGAGATGATGGAGGTTGAGTCCATCCCGGCAGCAGCACCCCCTTACGACTTAGAGGCAGCCACAGCCATGATCTCTCTTGAAGAGAATGTCACTGCTGAGGAAATAGCCGAAGAAGTCAATGATTTTCTAGTTGATTCCGTCTGATGCACAGAATGCATGAGACGTTAATTGTCATTTATTTTGTGTTAAATGGACAAGTTTAGAACTTGCATGGTTGGTGCTTTAGGATTTTACTTTCTCATAATGGTTGGATGATTTTGGAATAAAGCATTCATTTATTCAGTTTATGATGGCATGTTATGTTCTGATATTTGCGTATTTTATTTATGTGTTGAATGCCTTCTAATACATGTTAATTAAATACGTTATATTAGAACACGTGTGGCGCCCTATGGAGGAAGTATGCCTTGCCGACAGCGGCACAACGAATACCATCTTAAGAGAGACTAAGTATTTCCAGTCGATCCGTAAGAGCACTGGCAGCCTTACGACAATCGCCGGAAGCGATGCATGTATAATCGGTTCCGGAAGAGCCACAATTATACTTCCCATGTGCACAACTTTGGTCATTGAAGAAGCCTTATTGTACCCAGAATCGACTAGAACTCTCCTAAGTTTTAAGGATATTCGCGCCAATGGTTTCCACGTTGAGACTGACGAAGAGTACGGTAAGGAATACCTGCTCATTACGAAGCGCGAAGAGAATGGCAAAAGAATATTAGAAAAGCTTCCTTCACTTGAAACTGGGCTATATTATACCACAATTAAAGCGCCTGCAGCGTACACTGTTCCGAAAACAGTGTTTAGAAGCTCTGAACTCTTCTGTCTCTAGCATGATAGATTAGGCCACCCAAGTCTTAGGATGATGAGAAACATAATAAATAACTCACATGGGCATAATATTAATGTGAAGAATTTCCCGAATCATGAAGATTTTGTGTGCCCTGCATGTGCCACCGGGAAACTAATTACTAGACCCTCCACTCTGAAAGTGAAGGATGAAGTCCCTGCATTCCTGGAACGCATCCAGGGAGACATTTGCGGTCCCATTCAGCCCGTCTCAGGGTCGTTTAAGTATTTCATAGTGCTCATTGACGCTTCTTCGAAGTGGTCATATGTGGGTTTGTTGTCCACAAGAAACCACGCCTTTGCAAAATTGATCTCGCAGATCATTCGCATCAGAAATGTGTTTCCAGATCATCATATCAAATCCATTCGAATGGACAACGCCGGAGAATTTACTTCAAAGGCATTTGATGATTATTGCATAGCGATGGGAATTGCAGTTGAGCACTCGGTACCGCATGTCCATACTCAGAATGGTTTGGCAGAGGCTTTAATTAAAAGAATTAAATTTATTGCCCGACCCCTCTTGCATAAAAGTAATTTGCCAGCTACATGTTGGGGACACGCAGTCCTTCATGCAGCGAATCTCATCAACCTTAGACCTTCGGCCTACAACATCCATTCACCTATGCAACTAGCGCAAGGGTCACCACCGAAAGTTTCCCATCTTAGGAGGTTTGGATGTAAGGTTTATGTACCGATACCACCTCTGCAGCGAACTGCAATGGGCCCACTCCGCAAGACTGGGATATACGTTGGTTATGAGACTGCATCCATAATCAGGTATTTGGAACCCATGTCGGGAGATTTGCATACTGCCCGCTTCGCTGATTGCATTTTTGATGAGGATAATTTCCCGTCATTAGGGGGAGGAAATCAACCCGTTGATGAAAAATATCGGGAAATTACGTGGGAAGCCACGAGAATTCATGCACATGACCCGCGCACTAGTGAAACTGAAAAAGAGGTCCAGAAGATCATTGACTTGCAAGCATTAGCAAATCAACTGCCCGATCACTTTAGTGATTTGAAGAGCGTGATTAAGTCGCATGTGCCTGCACGCAATGCACCGGAGAGGGTTGAAATACCAAAGAAAATTGAAGGTATCCCTAATCCCGTCCAGAGGCCTCAGAATAAAAGGACGAGAACTTCGGTTCCTCGAGTCCAAAGTAACTGGGGACGCCCGGCGAAAAAGGATAAGAGAGATTTATCACAGCCGATCATTGAAGTCCCCCAGAATGAGAAGGGGAGCCAGTTGAGACCTGGCACAAGTATGACACCTTCAGAAAAGGGCATACCGGATCTGAATATCCCCATCGGCATGGATGTGTGCGCACACATCAGAGCCGAAAAACTAAAGGGACTTGCCACCGCAATTGAAAGAAGCGATATGCAAGGTAAAGCTCTAGTAGAAGCAATCGCTCCAGAAGAAGCAACTCATGAAGAAATAGCTATAAATTATGTGCACACGGGAGTCCCTGAATAGGACAACAGCTAATATCGATATCTACTTCGCAAAGAAAATTGCCACCATCATCGATCTTGATCCCGAGCCTGCATCGCTCGCTTAATGTAAGAAAAGATCAGATTGGGAAGATTGGAAGAAGGCAATAGCAACTGAATTGCTATCTCTGAATAAAAGAGAGGTGTTTGGGCCCGTATGCCGCACACCTCCCCACATACACCCCGTTGGGCACAAGTGGGTATTTGTTCGAAAGAGAAATGAAAGAAATGAAGTAGTGAGATACAAAGCAAGGCTGGTAGCCCAAGGTTTCACTCAACGTCCTGGAGTTGATTATGAAGAAACCTATTCCCCAGTCATGAGTGGAATTACCTTTAGATACTTGATCTCAATGGCAGTGAACTTGAATTTAGAAATGAAATTGATGGATGTTGTGACTGCATACCTTTACGGTAACTTGGATTCGGAGATTTACATGAAAGTCCCTGAAGGAATTCCTCTCCCGAACCAAGACAGAGCAAATAGAAATCTGTACAGTGTGAAACTCAGAAAGTCACTGTATGGACTGAAACAATCTGGAAGAATGTGGTATAATCGCTTGAGCGACTTTCTCTGCAAGAAAGGCTACACGAACAATGAAGACTGTCCTTGTGTATTTATACGGCGATCCCAGAATGGATTCTGTATAATCTCTGTGTATGTAGATGATCTGAATATCATCGGGACAGCCGAAGACATAAAAAAAGCAAGCTCCTACTTGGAGTCAGAATTTGAAATGAAAGATTTGGGCAAGACCAGGTTTTGCTTAGGCCTGCAGCTTGAGCATGTCCCTGAAGGAGTCTTGGTACATCAGTCGACCTACACCCAAAAGTGCTTGAAAGGTTTGGCTTTGAGAAGGCATTTCCCTCGAAAGTACCGATGATCGGTAGGTCTTTACAGCAAGAAAAAGATCTTTTCCGACCAAGGGAAGAGGGGGAGGAAGTCCTAGGACCGGAATTCCCATACTTGAGTGCAGTGGGAGCACTCATGTATTTAGCAAACTGCACTAGACCAGACATTGCATTTGCCGTGAACCTCTTAGCAAGGTATAGTGCAGAGCCCACCAAAAGGCATTGGCTGGGCATAAAAGACATTTTCCGATACCTCCAAGGTAGCAAAGGCCTCGGATTGTTTTACAGAAAGAATCAAGATCTGAACTTGATTGGCTATGCAGATGCTGGGTATCTGTCAGACCCGCATACCGCTAAGTCACAAACAGGCTATGTATTCCTGTGTGGTGGAACTGCAATTTCATGGAAATCGTCTAAGCAAAGCCTGGTAGCTACTTCGACGAACCACTCAGAAATTATAGCACTGTATGAAGCCGCACGAGAGTGCGCTTGGCTCCGCCGAATGGTTCACCACATCCAGCAGTCATGTGGGATGAACGTTGTGCAAACCCCCACAATTATCTATGAAGATAATGCCGCTTGCGTTGCACAAGTGCAAACGGGCTACGTGAAGAGTCATCTCACAAAGCATATCAACCCCAAGTTCTTCTATGCACATGAATTGCAAACGATGGACGAGATTAAAATACTGCATACTAAGTCATGTGAAAATCTCGCAGATTTATTCACTAAGTCACTCCCCGCATCTAGCTTTGAAAGGTGCGTGCGTGGAATTGGAATGATGAGACTTAGAGAAGTGCAGAATTCAGGGGGAGAATTCTCACAAGCCCGCTAATAAATCTTGATCATGAAGATTAAGTACCCAAAAAAATAAAGTCATGCAGACTAAATGAATTTGGGTGAATTGTACTCTTTTTCCCTTGATGAGTTTTCCATGAAGTTTCTCAACCAAGGTTTTTAATGAGGCAATTCGTGCATCGCAGCATCACATGTATCATGTACTCTTTCTCCAAATTTTTCCCACTGGGTTTTTATGGAGTTTTGACAAGGCATGAGCATATTGGATGAGTGCCCAAGGGGGAGTGTTAGGAAACCTGGACTCTATCTAGAGTCCTGATCTAATTGGGCACCCCCACCGTAGACTATAAATAGGGACCTAGACCCCCCCTCATTATGTACCCCGATGCAATCTAAAGCAATAAAGAAAGACCAGGAGTTCTCTCTACCTCTCTGTGTTCAATCTATTATTCTGTGATTATGTGATTGATTCGTTCTTGTTCTAAGCAGATGAATCGCTCGGACTGGTCTCCAGCGTCGGTTCCTCAACCCTTCTCTTTTTCTCTCCACGGCTCCTCGGTCGCTCGGTACAATTTTTCTCTTTGCACCCCGTTCTTTTTATACAGCCAACTATGAATCCTAATCCCACTCCAACTAGGCCTTAAAATCCTAATCCAACTCCAACTAGGCCTTAAAATCCTAATCCAACTCTAACTAGGCCTGGCCCTTTTTATCTCAACTAGACTTTTGGCCCACTAATTTTCAAGGGACCCGAAACTCTTCCTAACACGGGGTTTTCACACTCACGACTTTTCTAACGCGTCACGTGTCGAAGCCTCTAGGACCGCACCTCCTGTAGCTTCTCCACGTATCATCCACCTTTGATCTCCATGCGCCCCAAGCATGAGCTCGATCATCTCGTGACCTCCTTGACCGTCTGAACCTCGGATCTCCCCATTCTAGTTCCGGTCCACCTCGTCACCGACCATGATCGCCTCCATGCTCAACCTGCACATGCAAAGACCAAAGAACAATTTTCCGGCACAAGTTCGTCTCAACTTGACCAACATCAGTCCGCACACACGCAACACAACTCGCATAACACCGCTAAACAAAATCACCAATTATTCATCATAACAAATTAACCATTGTCAATTATTCATCACCAAAATATCATAAACCTAACCCACATGGTCTAACAACAGAAAATCAAGATAGCAAAAAAATAGAGTTTCAAAGCCTAACAAAATTCAAGTATTTTGTACTCAACACATCCTTTCCTTACTATGACCAAATCAGTTCTCCTAAGGAAGTTGAATAGCTCTCAACATCTTGTAACCATTCAATTAGATGAGAAAGAACATACAACTCCACATTTAGAGAAAGGGGATCAAGGCTACTAGTATGAGCTTGATTGATCATAAGATGAGCCATCATAAATCAAACCAAGCAGAGATTGCTAGCTAAAGCCCAATCCATCAATAGCTTCCAAACTCTAAGTTGTTTTACCCATAGAAATTCACATCTCGAGCAATACAGCTTAAGATACAACAAACCACCTACCCAACCATGAGCATGCAGAAATCCTAAGGGTGCAATACAATTTGCAGCAAAGCAACCATAGATAGACTGGGATGGTGAGGTGGGTTTGGGCTTTGAAAAACTCACCAGGAGATGAGACTTGAGATGAAGGGAGGTGTGAAAAGAAACCAAAGTGGCAACACGAGAAGCCCCGCATAGTGAGAAGACTTGCCACCGACTACCCTCACATCCTGCTTTGGCTTTCTTGTGCTGCCATCGCCCCATGTACCCTTACCTCGCCTTCTTTTTTTGATGGGCTGGCAGGAAGAAACCTGGGCCAAATATATTAATAAAGGTATAACAAGATCAGTGCACAAGAATAGAGAGAAAGTTCTCTGAAAACCAGAGGAAAAGTACCTAGCAATCTCAAACTATCATGCTAAGGTAGCACCAAAAGGTTAAGCTGAAACACATCCGACAGCCTTCCATGAGAAGATATATTCCTTGATAGTCTAGAGCACATCGGTTGTAGGATGGCATCTTCCCTCAAAAATTCTAGCATTACACTCTTTCTGTAAACTCCAGTGAACGAGAATGATCACCATGTAAAAGTCACGTCAAAGTGGTTTTGAGATTAACTTTCTTGTGGTAAGCCACCAAACTTGGGAGCTAGATATTATAGCAGAGGGGATCATGAACTGGACTCACCATCTTCTAAACCTTGCCCAGACCTCAATTAAGAAGATACAGCCAATGAATAGGTGTTGCAACTCTTGTCGAGGTGATTGTAAAGAGAACAACATCCATGATTGGACTAGCTGCGCCATTGGATGTTATCATTGGTGAGGCACTTCTCATGAATGATCAACCACATAAAAACCTTACATTGCGACGGCGTTTTAGATTTCCAGATGCACTTGTGATAAGTGAAGGTTGTTGAAGCGGCCAAGAAGAGCTGATAGGCAAAACAAGCCGAGTACTTGCTGTCAACCAAGTGTCTCCAAGTAATTTCATCAATCATGCCAATGTGGAGCGAAGTGCTAGCAATAATGTCCCACAACTTCAAGTACTGCGCCAACGCCAGCAGTGACAAGCACCCTCTCAAGTCCTTAGTCCATGAATTGGTAGCAAAAGCCTCTGCGATAGACTTGTTCTTTTTTTTTGACAAAGGAGAACAGGGCCGACACCACATCAGCAACCGAGCGCCCGCCTTTGATCCAATGATCATGCTAGAATCGCGCACGCTTGCCATCACCCAGCCGAATAGTTGTGGCTTTCCTGAACATGGGCAGGATGTCAATATCTTCACCGGTCGATACACCGTGCCATGGCTTTGGCTCAGGATGCCAGCTGTTCTAGTGCTAATGAAGGCGAAGCACAGCATTGAATGTTGCCAGATCATGGATCCCCAGCCCCCACATCGGAGTGGTCTGTAGACTTTTGACCAGGCCAATAAGCAATGACAGCTGTTGATGGAGTTAGACCCCTTCCAAACAAAAGCATGGCACTTATGGTTTAATAGTTTGATCACCCACTGAGGAAGCTTGAAGCCCATCATGAAGTGAATGGCAGTGCCATCAAGACTGATCTGGTGAGCACGATGCGGCTGCCTAGAGTTATGAGTTTTGGTTTCCACCCAGTTAACTTTTTCCAGAACTTGTCAATGAGTAGTTGAATGTCACTCTTCCTAAGAGAACGAATTCAGAGTAGGAGACCTAGGTACGTGATCGAGAAATGAAGCTATCGACACTACAACACAGCCTCAACTGCTGTCTTAGTATTGTCATCGCATTGAATGGTCATGATGGAGCTCTTAGCTAGGTTGGAGGTGAGACTAGAAGCCCTTCCAAAGATGAACAAGCCACCTCACAATCTTGGGATGAAGGATTAATGATAAGCACATCATCGTTTGCATAGATGGAGATGTGTGGCTCCGTCAGCAAGCGATTGAGGGGACTTAGCAACCCCTGACCCGTGGCCCAACTCGTCACAGCCTGTAGGAAATCCATAGCCAAGATGAATAGGGTGGGGCAAAGCGGGTCTCCCTACTGCACTCCCTATGCAAAGGACAGGGTTAGACCACAGCCATCGTTGAACAGTATCGACGTTGTGGCCGTACAAAGGATGACAATGATCCAACAATGCCATCTGCTACTGAAGCCAAGGTGTGCCAGGATGCTCAACAAGAATTCCTAGGCTAAACTATCAAAAGCCTTTGTAATATCAATCTTGAATAGGACTGCGGGAATTTTCTTCCTATGCAGTGTAACCGTAGTATTACGGACCAACTTGAAATTCTCGTGGATACAACGCTTTGTAATGAAAGCTGATTGCACTGATGACACCAATTTGGTTATGATCTTCACAAAGCTATGAATTAAACTAATTGGACGGAAGTCCTTGACAGCTTCAGGGTCATCCTTTTTTGGAAGCAGCGTAAGATTGGCAGAATTGAGCTTGTGAAAGTTTTGAGCATTTCCTCTATGGAATTTGGCGATGGCATTTAGGATGTCTCCCTTGATGGTTGGCCAACAAAGCTTGTAAAATAGCCCTAAAAATCCATATAGCCTGGTGCCTTGTCCGATGGCATTGCCATGATGGCAATTTTGACCTCCTCCTCCAAGAAGGGGCTTCAAGAACATTAGCTTGGGAGGGGAGGAGGGAAGGTAGGCTAACCGCATGCAACCTCAACTGGTGAGCTACCGGTGAGGGAGAGCCCATAATCTCCATGAAGTAATCTCCCAACATCTCCAACTTGTCCTCTTGACTCGTGGCAACGCAGCTACCATGTGAAAGTCTAGGGATAAACTTCTTGTGGCACCGCGCATTGGCCTTCATGTCGAAGTACTTTGTATTGGCATCGCCCTCATAGAGGTGCATGATTTGCACGCGCTGAAGTTGGCAAATGCGCTCCAGAGACACCAGAGTAAGGCATTTCCCTTTGAGGAGAGCACGAAGCCTAAGCTCATCGCTGGAGAGAAGGCGATGGTCTTGTGCTTGATCAAACTGAAGAATGATCTCATGGGCGATCTGGAGGTACAGACTAAGGCCTCTAAGCTTGCAATGCCCCCACTTTCCTAGTGCCATGGTCGTCTGGTGTAGCTTGGTGTCGAGAACGACATATGGGTCCGTACTATGCACTCATGGCAACCATACCATGGGAACAACTTCCTCAAAGCCCACAAGTCTAGTCCAGAAAGTCTCAAAGTGGAAATGTCTAACACAAAAAATAGGAGCATGGCAGTCCAAGATCATCAGGTAGTGATCCGAGATCGAGGAATTAAGAGCTTGCAGCTGGCTCGTCAGTTAGAGATCGTCCCATGAGTTTGATAAAAAAACTTGTCAAGCTTTACCAACATGGGACATGACTGTTTACTATTCCAAGTGAAATGGCATCTAGCAAGAGGCATCTCCGAGAGGGCCAACGAGTTGAGCGCATGCCAAAATCTACTCATAAGCATTCGGTTGTTATGATTATTGTTCTTGTCAGCAGGGTCACAGATCAAGTTGAAGTGGCCATTAAGCATCCACGGGAGCTGGACATTGGCCCTTATGGTGGTTACCTCTGAGATGAAATAGACCTTGTTCGCCTCCAACTGTGGCCCTTAGACAGAGGTAAAATACCATTGAGCATTGTCCGCCAAGGCCCTAACAATGGCTGAGATGGTGAACTCTCCTTTTTGAAAAGATGATAGCGTCACCACATTTGGGCTCCAAGCTAAAACAATGCCAGCACGGGTGCCATCCACTGGGAGAAAGTCAAAGCCATCAAAGCCAGTGCCGAGAGTTTGAGTCACAAATTTTGGTCAACAATTTCTAGTTTTGATTCTTGCAAACTTACAATAGCTACATTGGCTGACTGGATGAATAGACCAACTACGTTTCACCTAGATAGGGAGTTAAGCCCCCTCACTTTCCAAACTAGCACACCAAGGTTTGACATCATGGAAAACAATAGAGCTGCAACACACCCACTCGAAATGGCAATTTAAACTTACGTCGGCGCCTCCTCAGGCAATGCGAGGGCTTGAGCGTCCACCTTACCACCATCATCCTCCTTCTCGAAGTTGTCCTCACAATCGTAGAGCGTTGCCACCACTCTTAGATAATGAGGCGCGAGCGGCTCTGAGAAAAGTTCAATGTATTCTTTGAAGGCTTTATTAGAGACCTCATCCTTTTCTGCCATAATGCCCCAACGATGCATGAGCACCTCTTGTGCTCACTGTACTGTAGTGTAGTCTTTGCTTTGCCATCAGAGGAACCGGAGAGGCATGAGCTCCAGTGAGGTGTGAAATCTAGCAGGACCACTTTCTACCTCCTTCTTGATGCTGACATCGCGGGAGGCGGTGGGCAGGTCATCGAAGCACACCCTAGTCCTGTGTTGCCAAATGCTGAGTAGACTCTACCGGCCAAGATTACAAGAAGGCCCAACTTCAGGCTTGGACGAAAGAAATTGTTGCGAAGCCACCACATCCGGGTAGCCGCAGAAGAGGAAGCTTCGAGTAGCTAGAGGGGTGGTGCTAGTAGAGATAGCTAGATGGCCCTGTGGCATGCATCAAGGACCTCACAGGACACATTGTGGGGCCCTCTCTGTAGGAGACGAGGAGGTTCATTGAAGGCCATATGTGTGCAGCACTGGGACCCCACCTTGGGCGGTGAGTGTGGCTTGGAAGTTGGAACCAGCATCGAAGTGAGCTGGCACCAGTGTCACAGGACACGTGGTGGATGGCTTGGGGAGAGGTTCCTCAAGGGCACCTCTGGCACAACGCAGCCATGAAGATGACGTGCGGCACCTCCCCATAGCCAAGTCATCTATTAGAGCATCTCCAACAGTATGAGCTAGTTACTAACTCTAAGACAACTTTTCTAATGGTACTAGCTTTTAGCACATAGCTCATAACATAAATAACCTCACATGACACTCTCACATAATCTTGGAATGTGTGTATGAGATTAGCTCTTGATCAAGAGATAACTTTTCTTTCTTTTCTATTAAAATATGAAATAATATATTTAGAGTTAGTTCATAAGTTACTATTGAAGATACTAAGGCAGGTAGGGACGCTAACGTGGCTGGGTCAACAACGTCCTCATGAGGTGTAGAAGATGCCAGCGTGATGATGAGGGGTGCTAGACAATTGGTGACCGAGGTCGCCCGCAGAGTCGGTGGCACCGTTGAAGAGGTGTCCACCGCCCACCTCGCACGTACCTTGTCCCATGCCGTCCACCTGTCTAGGGAAACAAGGGAACTGGTTGAGTCTGGAGACATCTTCATTGACACCGGTGAGGTCAGAGCCCATGTTGAGTGGCGTGGGGTCCAACACTTCCTGGACGTGCACCAAGATGTTGTAGGAAGTGTGCACATCTCAGTAGGGGGATCGGAAGCGGCGGTGAGGAGTCAAAATCAATCACTGGCAGCAACTAATATGGACATCTCTCCCACGGATACAATCATACCTACGCATACAATTCATTCATGGCAAGTGTTATAAGGACCATTTACTCGAGCTCATACTTACTAACTTAATTACTAGGTAAATTCATTCCTAGGTTTATATATTACTGAGAATAGACCATTATCTAATGCAAGTGATTTAATTGTGCTTAGAAACATGGAAAAGGATGAAGGAGAGGCATGTGGAGTCATGAATATGCATGGAAGGCATAATGGAGGTCACTACATCACTTTGGTTCTGAGTCAAGCAAGAGTTCGAGTTAGGCTCATTCTGGATTCGGATTCGGACTGCTGCGGTAGTATTAAGTTTAAACGGACATAACTTCTTCATACGGACTTCGTTTGGGACGTTCTTGGACTTCATGGAAAGCTTATCAAGTCTACTTTCCAACGGATCTAACTTCATCTTTAAATTGCATCTGAGCTAGCCGCAATCATCAAAAACATTCATGTCTATTTCTGAGCCCGAGTCAAAAGGGTGTTGCGCCACCTCCACTTGGGCCCATGAGCCTTGTAACCCTAGGGGCATACGCCCACTTCCCTGGCCACCACCCCTAGTCATCTCCCCATATAGGAGCCGCTGCCTTCCTTTGCTAGAACTGGAATTTTGTTGAATTTAGGTTTAGCCATTGTGCAAACTTTTGTTCTTCAGTTATGTCGGATGACCACCTGTCAAGACAACCTTTAGGATCCCACCTTTGTTTTTCAATACCATCTACACTTCAATCTTATTCATAATATCAGATTACCTACATCTTATTCTTATTAGTTCTTCAATTACTCGTAGGGATTGAACTTCGTGTTCAGGTTGATCGTGCTTCCCGTTATGTGAATAATATCTCGGAGTTGGCTTAACGATTGCTAAGGTGCATGCATCATTGTACGGTTGTAGTTGAATTGCGAGTTAGCTCCACCAAAATTAATAGTTAGCAATTTCATCGAAAGATCAGACACCTCACCTGCATTAGCAACGATGGGCTATCCGGCTCTAGAACAGAAACGCAAAGCTTCTTTGAACGACAGCATCTCAACAGCTGAGCATTTATCACGGCATTGGGCTCCCACGTGTGTGCGGGTAGGCCATCTAAGCTCACCTTAGAAAGGAACATCAGCTTACGCCAATCAGCATTGATCTGCCTATTCCACCACAAGAAGGTGATTGATGCTCTAGCACAGAAGACCAGACCGGAGCGAGCCAGAGTAGCAGCATAATTGACCATGGTTGCGAAGGTAATGAGGAAGTCATGAGAGTAGTGGTTCTCCACTAGAATGCGCTGCCGAGGAATGTTGCAGAAACATTCTAGAGCATTGACCATCTACTCAAGAGACACCGGCGGACATCGGTCATGGATGGAGGACACCAGAGCAACCGAGGAGAGGAGCGCCTCCTACCATGTCATGCCCTCCGTCCATGAAAGGAGGTAGGTGTCTAACTCAAAACAGGAGTCGAGTTCTCCCGCTCGAACATCATACATGAAATCAGCCCCTGAACGCGCCATCTGAGGAGGGGACTGGGACAAGATAGGGGCTGGAGGGGTTGGAATGGGTGCGGGGGTTGGACAAAGTGGTTGACGATAGGGAGGCGTAGGAGGCAAAGGCGCAGATGTGGTAGTGAAGGGGCGAGGTTACAAGGGATTATCGCTGGTGGTGGCACTATGGTGGCCTGGGCAAGAGTGAGCGAGGTAGCCATGGAACCACAATTGGAAACAACGGATGTCACCAGAGCATTGAGCTTTTAGATGGCCGAGGCCGAGGCACGTATAGCATCGACAACACAACCATCGGGGAATAGTGCACTCACAGCCAACGGTGGGAGCGTGTGAAGGTTGCTACGGGCGACGGCAAAATTGGCTCGAGACCATCGTCCAGCCATCATTGACATCAACTGGGCGAGCCACCGCAGCAACAACAAATGACGAATGTAGACTCTATAAACTCAACCCTACCTGGAACTGTAGACTGAAAATCAGAGACAGAGAGGTTTTTCTGAATCTTGCCGAACTATGTATAGTCTAACAGGTTGGGGACTTTTTGGTAGGAAAAACAGAGCTGAAGTTTAGAGAATGCAAAGGCAATTTTTGTGCTGCGCAACCAACCACAGCTTTTCAGTTTTCCTTCCATTTATTATGTAGAATACAAAGGAAAATAGTTACATGTAGTTTGTGGCCCATTTCTTCCTCTGGATCAGCCATGATCTGAGAATACCGTTCCACCAAAAACAATAGTAAACTCAGCTAACAAAGAGTACTACCTCCTATTACTATAACTTCTAGAAAGCAATAAAACATTGCCGACTATGCAGGGAAACTACAAAGAGACATGCAACACTACAAAAACATAAGATGCAGTAAAATTACCAACAATCACTCCCTAATTTTGCTGCACTTCAACCATCCCAAGCTTGCTCCTTATTTCCATAAAGCGAACATGCCCAAATGACTTTGTCAAGATATCTGCCAATTGATTTTCTGAACTGACAAAGTCTAACTCAATCTTCCTTTCATCAATACACTGTCTAATGAAATGTTACCATGTATCAATGTGCTTGCTCCAGTCATGTAGCACCGGATTCTTGGACAATGAGATTGCCGATCTGTTTTCCACTTGCAGCCTGAACTTGCTTGGTTCTATCAACAACATTTTAGAGAGCAGCCTGCTCAACCAAATGCCTTGACAAGCCACTTGGTAGCTGCAATATATTCAGCTTCACAAGATGATAACGCATTGCCAACTAATTCTATCTCCATTTAACATGAACAGCACTCTCGAAGTACTTTTTCTATCATCTACGTCTCCTACCATATCGCTATCACTAAAACCAACTAGCTATAGTTCTCCATCATTGCGTCTTCTGTAGTGGCAGCCAAGGCTCTTGGTTCCCTTAATATAGTGAAGAATGTGTTTTGGAGCTATCATGTGTTCAGTAGTAGGCCTTTCCATGAAGCAATTCACATAACGCACTGAGTAAGTTATATCAGGCCTTGAGTGTACTAGGTATCTCAACCTCCCGATCAGATTTCCATATAGTGTGGCGTCTACCAGTGAACCTTCACTTTTCTTGCTTAACTTTAGCCTTTCATCCATGGGCACCTGACTTGGATTGCACTCCCTTATACCGGCCATCTCCAGTATCTTTTGTGTATATGCAAATTGACAAATAGTGATGCCTTCATTGAACTGATGCACTTTCAAACCCAAATAATAAATTATTTGCCCAAGATCACTCATCTCAAACAACCTCTTCATTTCCTCCTTGAACTTCTGAATTTCTTGTGGTACTGGCCCAACAATGATTAAATCCTCAACATAAAATACCAACTAGCAAATAAGAGAGACTTGTACCTCTCCTGTACAAAGCATGATCAGAGGAACTCCTCTCAAAATGGAGGAAAGTGAGGGTCTTGTCCAGCTTCGCATTCCATGCTCGTGGAGCTTGCTTTAGTCCATACAATACCTTGTTAAGCCGCATTACCTTGTGAGGATTGTCTTTGTCTCCAAAACCTAGTGGTTGATTCACATAAACTTCCTCCTGCAGGTCTCCACTCAACAAAGCCGATTTTACATCCATATAATGTATCTCATGCTCCTTTGCTGCAGCAAGAGCAATTAGCACATGTACTATCTCCATCCTCACCATAGGGGCAAACACTTCCTCAAAGTCCACACCATGCTGCTACACATATCCTTTAGCAACCAATCGGGCTTTGTACTTCACAATGTTTCCTTGAGCATCCCTCTTAACTCTGAATACCCACTTCAAACCGATTGGCTGGTGGCTTGGAGGGAGATCCACAGTACACCAAGTCTCATTATCCTCTATGGACTTGATTTCTTCCACCATTACTTGCTTCCAACATGTGTGCTTCTCTGCCTCTGAAAAGGTTTTAGGTTCTTCGGCTGCTAGAAGACACATCTCGCTGAAGGACTCGGCCAAATCCTGTACAACAGTGTTATCATAAAGATTTGCCAATGTTCAATACCGACAACGCTCATCAGCCGTGGTAGATAACTGTGCACTCGGTGGAGAAGAAAACTTGACACCGGCTGGTTCAGTCTCAGGTGTTGTAAATAATCTTGTTTTAGAGTCATGTGCAAAATTTGGGTGTAATCGAAGTCGAATTGCAGCCGCAATTCAGAGTCGTAGGTGGAAACCTAGTCGAAGTCATATTAGAATCAGAGTCGGAGTAGGTGTTGAGAACCCGTGTTGAAGTAGGACAGCCGGGTATAAAAAGAGGCTTAGAGCCATGTATTCGATGAACGAAGCTATTGAGAAAATACCAAAAAGAGGGAAACACACAAAGCATTGTTTTGTCGTGTGATTGTGCAAGGCGTGGTCGGAAGGACTCACGATCACCGCAAGCGTGATCGGGAGGAGTTACGACCACGGCAAAGTTCCAGCAGGGAAGGCTACGACCACGGTGAAGGTGGTCGTAAGGAGTCAAAGGTGGTCGTAACGAGCTACGACTACACCGGGAAGGCCAGAACGTGGTCGGAAGCGACTCTGACCACGTTGAAGGAAGTGAACGTGGTCGTACGGGTGTTCGACTACGGTGAACAGTGATCGCCAGCATCACTGCGTGATCGTAGAAGGTTTCGATCACGGTATCTCGAGCGGCTGAAGGAAGGCAGCGGCAGCGATATCGCAGAGCGGTCGTAAATTGCTACAGTAAATTTACGACCACGTTGAAAAAGCGATCGGAGGAGATTGAGGCGTTCGGAATTGGTCGTAAGTACTCTGAACCAATCGTATTTGATTCTCACCGGTCGTAAACAACTCTAACCGGTCGTAAAAGGTCCTGGGAGGTCGTAAGACCTTACAACAGTTGGTATCAGAGCCGTGGTTAAACATGGCTGACACGGCGAAGCAGAGCGTGTCGCTGCAGTACCCGATCCTCAGTTCGGACAACTATCCTGTCTGGGCGATGAAGATGAAGGTCAACATGATCGCGCAAGGCGTCTGGGGTGCGGTCGAACCAAAGGAGAAGGACAAGGTCCTCGATGATCGTCTCGACAAGATGGCGATGGCAGCGATCTATCAAGCTGTGCCCGACTCGATGATGCGGCAGCTAGTCGGCAAGGAGACGGCGAAAGACGTCTGGACTACTCTGCAGATAATGCACCAAGGAGTAGATCGAGTGAAGGAAGTTCGACTTCAAACATTGAGGAGTGAGTTTGAATCATTGAAGATGGGAAAGAACCAGACTGTGGAGGAGTTCTCTGGGAAGTTTAACGAAGTCGTAAACGAGATCAAATCTCTCGGCGACGACTTGAAAGACGAGGTGGCGGTGAAGAAGTATCTACGAGTACTACCAGAGAAGTTTCTCTCGGTCGTAACTACACTCACGTACTCGCAAGACCTCTCGAAGATGAAGGTTGAGGAGGTAACTGGAGCGCTCAAAGCACACGAGCAGCTTCTGAAGAGTTATCAAGCCGACAATGAAGGACAAGGGCCTTACAACCAACAAGCATTGTTTGTAAAGGAAGACACGAAGAACCGAGGAGAATCGACATCAAGGGGCGGTCGTGGTCGTGGTCGTGGTCGTGGCACATCGACCGGCCGCGGTGCATCTCATGGACGAGGTCGAGGCTTCGATCACAGAGGTCGTGGACGAAGTGGTCGAGGAGGTGGTCGTGGAGGCGGCGACCGTCAGACCGACAAGTCTGATGTCCAGTGCTACACGTGCGAGAAGTTTGGGCACTACGCAGCCGAATGTCGGAGCCACATCCAGTGCCATAACTGCAAGAAGTATGGTCACTATGCTGCGAATTGCCGGAGTAAGAAGAAAGTAGAGGAAGCAAACCTGGCTCAAACGGATGAGCACAAAGAGCCGACATTGCTGTTGTCGCTCTGCACTGCAGACGAACCGACAATGGTTCTATTAAACGATGAGAAAGTGTTTCCGAGTCTGTTGGAGAAAGGAGAGCAGACTCAAGAGCGGACGGCAGACTGGTATCTCGACAACGGAGCCAGCAACCACATGACGGGTACGTACTCGATGTTTTACGAATTAAATAAGAATGTGCTTGGAAGAGTACAGTTCGGAGACGGCTCGACCATTCAGATAAAAGGGAGAGGCACGATCCTGATGCAGTGCAAGGATGGAAGCCAGAGGAGATTGTCGAATGTATACTACATTCCAAGTCTACAAAGCAACATTATAAGCCTTGGACAATTGACTGAAGAAGGTTGTCGGATTGAACTCAAAGACACCTATCTGAAGATGTACGACCACACTGAGCGACTGCTGATGAAAGTACAGAGAACGGTAAACCGTCTGTACAAAATTCACATTGAAGCATGCAAGCCGAAGTGTATGAAGACTACAACCGATAATGCGGCCTGGCTATGGCACGCAAGATTCGGACATCTGAATTTCCAGAGTCTCAACACGATGGCGGGAAAAGAGATGGTGGTCGGATTACCGACAATCGACCACCCGGAGCAAGTCTGCGAAGGCTGTCTGGTGGCGAAACAAACTCGTAGCGGTTTTCCACAGCAGACGAGTTTCAGAGCTTCGCAACCACTCGAACTGGTTCACGTAGATCTGTGCGGACCAATCACACCTCGTACAGATGCCGGGAATCAATACTTCATGTTGATCGTGGATGACTATTCAAGAGCCATGTGGGTGTACATGCAGAAAAGCAAAGATGAGGCAAAGACGAACTTTCAGAAGTTCATAACTCCTGTCGAAAACGAAGTCGAAAAAAAGGTGAAGTCGGTCAGGTCAGATCGAGGAGGAGAATTCCTCGCGAAAGAGTTCGACTCGATTTGTGAAGAGAAGGGTATTGCAAGACTCTTCACGGCTCCGTATTCACCTCAACAAAACGGAGTCGTAGAAAGAAGAAACCGGACCGTGGTCGAAACGGCACGAAGTCTGTTGAAGAGCCGATTCCTGCCCGGGAGATTTTGGGCAGAAGCAGTACGACATGCTGTCTATCTGCTAAATCGTGCGACCACGCGATCACTGGATGGAGTCACTCCATATGAACAGTGGTCGGGAAGAAAACCCAATGTCGAGCACCTAAGGGTCTTCGGATGCTTAGCCCATGTGAAGCCATCCACTTATCTCAAGAAGCTAGACGACCGGAGCAGACGGATGATTTATCTTGGCTCGGAACCAGGCACCAAGGCGTACAGGTGCTATGATCCGGTCGAAAAGAAGATTCATGTGAGCAGAGACGTGGTCTTCGAAGAGAACAAACATTGGGAGTGGGAAGAACACGAGGACATTGAGAAAGACATGTCGAAGTGGGTAACCTTCGAAGTCGAAGAAGTCGATGCTGACAATACGGAAGAAGCTACGACCACATCTCAAAGCCAAAATTCGACCGGTGCTGATGATCAGGAAGTCTCACAAAATGAAGAAGAGTCTGATGAAGAAGATTCGAGCGATAGAATACCGAAGATGAGAAGCATAAGTGAGATTTATGCACAAACTGAACCAGTGCAGTCTGAAGAGCTACTGCTTTACACGACTGCAGAAGAACCTGGAAGCTATGAAGAAGCAAAGGGAGATACATACTGGAGAGCAGCTATGCAGGAAGAGCTGAAGTCGATTGAAGAGAATGACACATGGGAACTCACTGATCTGCCAAAGGGTCATCGAGCAATCGGTTTAAAGTGGATCTTCAAGGTAAAGAAGGATTCCAAGGGAGAAGTCGTAAAACACAAAGCACGACTTGTGGCGAAAGGGTATGTTCAAAAACAAGGCATCGACTACGAAGAAGTCTTTGCCCCAGTAGCTCGTATGGAGACTATACGACTACTTCTTGCGTTGGCAGCAAACGGTGGATGGGAAATTCACCACATGGATGTGAAAACGGCGTTCTTGAACGGAGACATTAAGGAGGAGGTTTATGTCTCTCAACCGCCGGGTTTTCAATCCAAGGAGCAAGCCGAGAAAGTCTTGAAGCTGAACAAAGCTCTCTACGGACTTAAGCAAGCACCACGAGCATGGAATTTGAAGCTTGACAAAAGTCTAACGGCACTCGGGTTCAGAAGAAGCAACTCTGAACATGCTGTGTACACGAGGGGAGATGCGAAGAACAGACTGATCGTGGGCGTTTACGTGGACGATTTGATCATTACTGGATCAAGTTCAAAGGAGATTATGAGGTTTAAAGAAGAGATGAAGAGGCTGTTCAAAATGACCGATTTGGGACTTCTGTGCTACTACCTCGGCATTGAAGTAAATCAAACCGACAACGGCATAACACTTTGTCAGTCGGGATATGCTCGAAAGATTCTGGAGAAGTCGGGTATGGAAGAGTGCAATCCATGTCAAACCCCAATGGAGAATCATCTGAAGTTGAGCAAGACAGGCCCAGGATCACCAGTTGATGCCACGACTTATAGGAGCATTGTCGGAAGTCTACGGTATCTGGTGCACACCCGACCAGACATCTTGTTTGCGGTCGGATACGTAAGTCGTTTCATGGAGAAACCGACTCAGGAGCATATGAATGCCGTGAAACACATCCTAAGATACATCAAAGGTACTTTGAATCTCGGGATTCAGTACAAGAGAGGAGGTGGAAAGTCGTTGCAGCTGACGGGCTACAGTGATAGCGACATGGCGGGAGATGTCGACGATCGGAAAAGCACGACAGGCGTAATGTTTGTGCTTGGGGAGAGTCCGGTCAGCTGGCAATCACAGAAACAAAAGGTGGTCGCTCTGTCCTCCTGTGAAGCCGAGTACATCGCAGCGAGCGCAGCATCTTGTCAGGGGGTCTGGCTCGCTCGACTGTTGAGTGAATTGTCAGATGAAGAAATTCAGAAGGTAACGCTCAGGGTTGATAACAAATCGGCTATTTCACTGAGTAAGAATCCGGTTCTACATGATAGAAGCAAACACATAGACACAAGATATCATTATATCAGAGATTGTGTCGAAGAGGGGAAGATCGATATCAACTATATCAGAACCGAAGAACAGAAAGCAGACATATTGACAAAGTCGCTGGGGCGAATAAAGTTTTCAGAGATGAAGAAGAAGATTGGCATGATCGAAGTCGAAAAACAAGATTAGGGAGAGAATGTTGTAAATAATCTTGTTTTAGAGTCATGTGCAAAATTTGGGTGTAATCGAAGTCGAATTGCAGCCGCAATTCAGAGTCGTAGGTGGAAACCTAGTCGAAGTCATATTAGAATCAGAGTCGGAGTAGGTGTTGAGAACCCGTGTTGAAGTAGGACAGCCGGGTATAAAAAGAGGCTTAGAGCCATGTATTCGATGAACGAAGCTATTGAGAAAATACCAAAAAGAGGGAAACACACAAAGCATTGTTTTGTCGTGTGATTGTGCAAGGCGTGGTCGGAAGGACTCACGATCACCGCAAGCGTGATCGGGAGGAGTTACGACCACAGCAAAGTTCCAGCAGGGAAGGCTACGACCACGGTGAAGGTGGTCGTAAGGAGTCAAAGGTGGTCGTAACGAGCTACGACTACACCGGGAAGGCCAGAACGTGGTCGGAAGCGACTCTGACCACGTTGAAGGAAGTGAACGTGGTCGTACGGGTGTTCGACTACGGTGAACAGTGATCGCCAGCATCACTGCGTGATCGTAGAAGGTTTCGATCACGGTATCTCGAGCGGCTGAAGGAAGGCAGCGGCAGCGATATCGCAGAGCGGTCGTAAATTGCTACAGTAAATTTACGACCACGTTGAAAAAGCGATCGGAGGAGATTGAGGCGTTCGGAATTGGTCGTAAGTACTCTGAACCAATCGTATTTGATTCTCACCGGTCGTAAACAACTCTAACCGGTCGTAAAAGGTCCTGGGAGGTCGTAAGACCTTACAACATCAGGTGCTGCATACCCTTCTGTTGCTAGTGATGAAGACTCATTTGTGAAGTGTGGACTCGGTATGGAATGAGGGCTTGGTATTGCCATTCCGGTTGCATCTTCACTCCCATCTCCAGCTGCATCTGCACTCCCAGCCAACACAAGAGGATACATTGTGTATTGGGCAGTGAATATGTCGATCCCTTGGATTATTTGGTACTTGATCATCCTCTAAGGCCTTCCAATCCCAACTAGACTCTTCATCAAACACAATGTCGTGGGAGATATGAAGTTTATCGTAGACTGGATCATACATCCAATAAGCTTTGCATCCCAGTTCATATCCAAGAAGAACCATTTGCTTACTTCTATCCTCCAAGTTCTTGAGATTAGGTTTTGGATTCTTCACATAACCAATGCACCCAAATGTTCGAAGGTGATGTACAGACGGGCATCTTCCATACCAGGCCTCCTAAGGGGTCATACCTTCAACATTGTAAGTAGGAGCACGATTCAGCAGATATACGACTGTGGTGACCGCCTCCCCCAAAATTGACCTGGCACACCTTTTGCTTTGAGCAAGCTCCTTGCCATCGCGACAACCATTTGATTTCGTCTCTCTACCACACCATTTTGTTGTGGTGAAAATGGAGCTGTCATGTGACGTTTGACTCCCTAGTTTGTTCAGAATCGGCCAAACTCCACCAAGTTGAATTCCCCTGTGCAGTCTGTGCAGAAGACTTATAACTTTGCACTGCTCTCTCGTTCAGCTCAGCATGGAAAATTTTGATGGTCTTCATTGCTTGGTCCTTGGAACTCAGCAAAGTGATCCACATATACCAAGTTAGATCATCTACAAGGAGAAGAAAATACTTCCTACCCCCTAGAGTGGCTGGCGCAATAGGACCTGTGACCACACAGGTCACCATGCACCAGTTCGAGAGCCTTCCTTGCGTGATAGTGTGCCTCATTTGGAAATGGTGTTCACCTCTGTTTTCCCACAAGGCAGGTATCACAGATCCCCTCCACATGTTGTATCTTGGGAAGTCCTTTTACCATCTTTTGTTGATCCAAACTTCACAAAGACTAGAAGCTAATATGCCCAAACTGAGCATGCCACACCTAGGCTTCCTCTCTGCAGCTAGCTTTCAAACAGACAGGTTGTTCTAATACAAGGTTTAAAACATATAAACACCCCTTTGTTGATCATGGATGGTCAGCACCCCACCTACAACATGAATTTGACACCCATGTTCATCTAGATGTCCGAGGCTTACAATATTATTTCAAAGCCTCAGGATGTAATAGACCTTTGTCAATATTTGATGATCACCATTTGCACAGGTGAAGACCACCATTCTATGGCCACAAATCTCCATTAGAGACCCATCTCCGAACTTCACAGTCCCCACCACTCTGGTGTCTAGTTTGGCAAACAACTTCTTTGAGCCGGACGTGTGATTTGTTGCCCCTGTGTCAAGGAATCACTCATTGTCACAGCTCCCTTTTGGAGTGTCCAGGTTCACCTAAGCATGAATCTCATTCAACCGCACTTCTTCAGTTATTTTCTCAACAGCCTTTGTGAGCCCATAAACTTGTGCCATTTGGAGGATTGGCTCATCATCTTGACCCTGTGACAAATTCACTTGTTCCTTGCACTGCAGGCATGGTGGTTTGTGACAATCCATAGCGAAGTGCCCAAAGTTATTGCAATTAAAACATTTTACCTTGGGCTTATCACATTTAGGAGCTGTGGTGCCAATGTCCCTCCCATTAGCGGAGCCTCTTCCATGACTTGAGTGCTCGTCGCTATTTTGGTACTGGTCATAGAAGTTCCTACCTCCAGATGATTGGGATGAACCTCCTTGTTTGCTCTTGGCATGAGCAAGGCATTCTTCCTCCGTGAGCAATAGGTGCCCAGCTCCATTTGCCTGTTTGCTACCACTCCATCGATCTTCAACAGCCTTCAACCTTTCGGTGAGTTCCTCAATGGTCATAGTGCTGAGGTTGAGGAATTGCTCGATTGAAATGGTCACTTGAAAATACCTCTCCAGTACCACACGCAAGAACTTCTTGATCACCTTTTATTCTTCAAGATCATCACCAAGGATGCGCATGTTGTTGACAAGACCAATAAGGCACATGGAAAAAATCATCGACCATCTCGTTTTCCTTCATGCAAACAACTTCAAATTCCCTACGCAGCACTTGCAGTCGTGCCTCTCGGATGCGGTCGACACCCATGCACATCATCTGAATAGCCTTCCACGCTGATCTAGCCGTATTCTTGGTTACTAGTGAGGCCAACATCGCTGAAGGCACCACTTGGAGAATGGCAGCTAGCACCATTCGATCCACATCGTACTCGGCGCCGCCTAGTTCAATCGCCTCCCAAACTCCTTGTGCCGGAAGGTTAACCCTCATAAGCAGTGCCCAATCATTGTAATTGGTTCACATGAGTACGAGATATCTCAGCGACACCCCCATCTCCCCTGGCACCGTCTACGCCACCAGGTCCTAGCCACCGCCTCCGCCGATGACCATCGCACGAAAACCATTGTTGCTGCCAGCACCTTGGTACCAGTGACCACTGCCATCGGAACTCCTCGTTGGGATAGGGGACACGGACCTTTCTCCATGCACCATCGCCTCAGAGTTGGTAGAGAACCACTCTGATACCACTTGACGAATGCAGACTTTATAAACTCAACTCTGCCTAGAACTACAGACTAAAAATTAGAGACACAAAGGCTTTTCTGAATCTTGCTGGATTGTGTATAGGCCGTCAGGTTGGGGATTTTTTGGTAGGCAAAACAGAGCTAAAGTTCAGAGAGTCCAAAGGCAATTTTTGTGCTGCGCAACCAACCACAGCTTTTCGGTTTTCCTTCCATTTATTATGCAGAATACAAGGGAAAATAGTTACATGCAGTTTGTGGCCCGATTCTTCCTCTAGATCAGCCATGATCCAACAATACTGTTCCACCAAAAACAAAAGAAAACTCGGCTAACAAAGAGTACTACCTCCTACTGCTACGGCTTCTAGAAAGTAATAAAACAATGCCGACTATGCAGAGAAACTACAAACAGACATGTATCACTACAAAAACATAAGATGCAGTAAAATTACCAACAGCAAAGGAGCGAGTGTGGCATGGGCCAGCATGGTCAGGAGCGGTGGCTGTATCTGGCCGCCGGCCGTCGAAGTGAATGGCCGACGGTTGGGGTGTTGGGTAGTGGTTGAGTCGCTGTTCCATATCCAGGATGCTACAACTTCTTTCCATCATCCAACCATCATCGACGTCAGCCGGGCGAGCCGCCATCACAGTAGCAAAGGAGCGAGGGTGGCCTCGCCTTCTCACTTGCGTCTTGGGCCACCTCGTGTTGGTGCAAGGGTTCCCCTGCACCAAAGCCAGCCTAAACCACCAGATTTGCGGTTTTGTGCCCTTTCGTCATGCCTCGCCGCACTCGTGACACTGCATGCGCTCCTCGTCACTCGCATGCGCCAACTCTCTCTACCTCATCGGCAGCTCATGCCGGCCCAAGCTAGCTTGGAATGAAGTTGTGTAGCGGAAGGCAGAGGGGATTGAGGAAACGCCACAGAACCAGGGGCGCATATCCTTGATTATATATATGCATACAACAGCTATACATGGTAGAAGATAATCTAGTCAATCAGCTATACAGGGAAGGCCTATACATGGTAGACACTGATTATTTCCAACACCCCCCGCAGTCGCATGGGGCGGCACGCCAACATGAAGACTGGAACGGAAGTCCGCAAACAGAGGAGAGTCCTTTCGTCATAATATCGGCAAATTGATACGAAGAAGGAACATGAAGCACACGGACATGGCCAAGAGAAACCTTCTCACGGACAAAATGAATATCAATCTCAATATGCTTGGTCCGCTTATGCTGCACCGGGTTGGAGGACATGTAGACTGCGGAAACGTTGTCACAATAGACAATGGTGGCACTCGAAAGCGGAGAATGAAGCTCCTGTAGCAATTGCCGCAACCAGCAACATTCGGCGACAGCATGTGCAACAGCCCGATATTCCGCCTCGGCACTGGAGCGAGAGACGGTTGCCTGACGCTTGGAAGCCCAGGAGATCAGATTGTCACCGAGAAAAATACAGAAGCCCGATGTAGAGCGACGACTGTCCGGGCATCCGGCCCAATCGGCGTCGGAGTAAGCGGTGAGAGATGACAGCGAAGCGGAGGCATGCAGAGAGATGCCGTAGTCCTGAGTACCTTGAACATAGCGAAGAACACGCTTGAGGAACTGAAGATGAGGTTCCCGCGGAGCATGCATGTAGAGACAGATCTGCTGCACGGCGTAGACAATATCAGGACGAGTAAGAGTGAGATACTGAAGAACACCAGCAAGACTCCTGAGCTCAGAAGGATCAGCAACAGGAGCACCATCATGAGCAGACAACTTGGTCCGAGTATCAACTGGTGTTGTGCAGGGTTTGCAGTTAGACATGCCTGCACGGTCAAGCAACTCACGAGCATACTTCCGCTGAGAAAGAAAAAGACCATCAGCGGTGCGAGTGACAGAAATTCCGAGGAAGAAATGAAGATCACCCAGATCCGTCATGGAGAACTCACGACTGAGGGATGCTGTAATGTCCCGGAGCAAACTCTCAGAGGAAGCAGTGAGTATGATGTCATCCACATATAATAGCAAGTAAGCTGTACTGGTCCCACGACGAAGAACAAACAGAGAAGGATCAGCCAAGGAAGCAGTGAAACCAATGGTGGTGACATACTGAGCAAATCTCTGAAACCAAGACCGAGGCGCCTGCTTGAGCCCATATAGAGAGCGGTGCAACCGACAAACATGAGACGGACGAGAGGGATCAACAAACCCGGAAGGCTGCTCACAGAAAACCGTCTCAGTAAGAGATCCATGAAGAAAGGCATTCTTCACATCCAGTTGATGAATGGGCCAAGAACGGGAGACAGCGAGGCTGAGTACAGTCCGAATAGTAGCGGGCTTCACAACAGGACTGAAAATCTCATCAAAATCAACACCAGGTTGTTGAGAGAAACCGCGAACCACCCATCGCGCCTTGTAATGAGCGAGGCGACCATCAGAATGGAACTTGTGCTTGTAAACCCATTTACCACTGACAACATTAGCACCAGCTGGTCGAGGAACCAAGGACCAGGTCTGATTTGCCATGAGGGCCTCGTATTCCTCCTGCACAGGGCCGGCTCTGGGGGTAGGCCGGAGGGGCGCCGGCCTAGGGCCCCGGGCCAGGGAGGGCCCACCCCCCAGACTATGGCCGGGCTACGGGCCTACTCCTGCATCATGATGCTCCACTCGCGCCGCAGCCCAGAAGGCAGAAGCGGGAAGCCTGCATGGCTCAATGGCTGCATGCATGCGTGCGTGCGGGAAGCCTGCATGGCTCAATGGCTGCATGCATGCGTGCGTGCGGGAAGCCTGCATGGCTCAATGGCTGCATGCATGCATGCCCAGAAGGCAGAAGAACGCCGCGCCGTCGCGCACTCGCGCCGATTCGCCGAAGTGGCGAAGACTCTGCACGCTGCGCCGGAAATCCGGAATCGTGGCCGTGAGGCGTGAGGCCGTCGCAGCCCGAGACAGGCGAGACTCCAATACGGGCATACGGCAATACTCCATCCGACCATCCGTGAGGAGATAGCAAGACTAATATGCGTGTGAAATTTGTCTTGTTGCCACGCGTGTCAAAAAATCTGATGGTGGATGGAATTGCTGTCTGGGTACCGGCTTGGTGGGTATGGAACCATATTATGGATCAAATTGCGGGAACGTTTAGAAGTATAAATTTCGTAGGATCAAATTTAGGCCATGTTTTAAACAGCTTTGTATCGGACGTATGCGTCCAAGCAATATCGTTAAGTTTTATATGATTTCAATTGAAGATTCTAGCTAGTCTCGTTTAGAACATGGGAAGCAAGGAATCTCATATGATTCTACGGAAATTATACTAATTCCTGCAAAATATCCAAATTAACATGCCCTCGATGACTTAATTAGAAAGAAAAAATATCAACCAACAATGGCGGACTCAGAATATTTAGAATGAGTGTTCAGAGTTAACAAAATATTGTTTAATAGAAAAAGTAAAGATTGAATGGCTTGGCTATGTGCTGCATTGAGAAGAATATCTTGGACAACATTGATCTCGATGTTATTATTAATGATTTTGCATCAAGAAGTGCTAGAAGAAGTTCCTTTTTATGAAAGACATTGGATATTTGTCGCTCCTATTTGAGGTAAATTAATTCTTACTAGTTACATTTGGTTTATGAACTAGTTAGTACCTAATTAGTTTATCATGTTAGAACTATTGAGTTGTGTCACTTTAGACAATATAAAATTTAAACTGCATATTTTATAAGTAGAAAAAAAAATTTATAGTAAAGGGCCCATAGAACCAAATTCGCCCTAGGGCCCTTGAAAACGTTGAGCCGGCCCTGCTCCTGCATAGCGCGAAGCCAGTGGGAATCTTGAAGTGCTGCTCGGTAATTCTTTGGCACAGGAGAAATGGCATCAGTAGTAACAGATAAATTTAGGCGATCAATAGGCTTGACAATACCAGCTTTTGCTCGGGTAGTCATGAGGTGAGGTCCAGGCGCTGGACGAGCCATGGGCACATCCGTGAAGTCCGGCAGAAGAGAGCGGTTCAACGCAGTTGGCTCGGAAGAAAACTCCGAAGAGGATGAACCACTCAGGATACCCAGGCCATCAGGAGTGGAGAATCGCCGCTTCGGTCCAAGCGCAGAAGAAGGCAAGGCAGGCACGAAATCGGCAGCGCGGTGCGTGTACCAGAAAAAGTAGAGCGCCGGAACCCAGGCGAAGTCTTTCTTTTCGTCGGTCCCAGCGAAGGAGACAGCAGCACGTTCTCTGCACCCGAGAAGTGTACACGAGTTTTTCAGCAGCCTCAGGCTCCTCTCTACTCCGTTCCACGATTTTTTTTTAATAAAAGGATGGAGTTACTCTTTCCTTATGGGTAACACCAGTCTGTGCCAGCTCTTGCATATTCTTTGACTTTTACAAAGTTACTTGTATAGGTGACGTAAAATACTAACATTTCAGGGAACTGTTTACATAAATATCACTATAATTATTTTTTTAAATTGACATTAAAATATCTGTTTTTATAAACTAGTCTCCTCTAAAAACCTATCAAACTCGCAAGACACCCCTAGCTTAGCAGACATACTGTGGAGCCCCCATACGCGACATCAGACCAGCGCTACTGTGTACAGTGAATTAGTGTTTTAATTAGTGCTAATCATACTTAATTAGTACTAATTATGTACTAATCATGAACTAATTATCTAATTAATTAGTACTACTGTGCATGGCTTGCTACCGTGCTGGGATGGTTCGGCAGGCTCGAACTCTTCTAGATTAGTAGGTTTACAAATGAAATTAAATTTGTAAAAATGGATATTTAGAAGACTAAATTAAAAAAAAACTATATAGCCAGTTATGTGAACAGTTCTGCACTTTAGACCATGGTCATAAAACCAGATTTAGTGAAGATATCTATATGTGTATCGTGTTTCAAAAAAAAATAATACTTTTAGGTTCAAATTTTAATCGGTTATATTACCATAGACATGCTAATCTTTACTGTGTGTCTTATTATATCTATAATTAAAATAGTGCAACTCTGAAAGTAGATGTTCAACTAGCCGCCAAATGTATGCCATGCCATTTTTTTTGTACTACGACTCTTTTTTTTATCTAAGGCGATAATATGACTTATGTTAGTCGGAAAATCTGTTAAATGCCAAACTAGCTAGCTCATCTTGCAGTGTCACTAAATTAACTTATTTTCATTTTATCAGACGAACTAACTTGCCAAGCTATACACAAAAGCTATATTGGGAGACTATCACTGAGAAGTGGGAGCATAATAAGGAGCATTCCACATTAGCTTAAGCTTTTAAATAAATTGATTATATATAACTCATTGTGGTATCAATCTAGAGTTTGAAACCTAACTAACATAATATTTAAAAATAATTGTGACCTACTTCGAGTCTACGTTTTAAACCTAAAAAGGCCTATATATAAGGGAGAGTGTTAGAATATATCACCCATCATTTCTCATTAATTTAAACTTTTAGACAAATTGATTAGTGAATACAATTCAATAAGACTTACCTGTAAATCAAAGCTTCTTTGAAGGAGTTGTACACCTGCCATTTTTCTTACTGTGTTCATGTCTAAAACGACATTTTTTTGACCGGAGGAAAGTAATCGGTAGACTTGAGGACGGTGACAGAGCCAGCTTCCTTGAAATGATGCTCCCGAGCCTTTCATCTCTTCCCCTTCCTGTGCATTAATTTGGCTTGACCGTGGAGGAAGTGAAGGTAAGAAGCGAACCAACCCCGGCAATCCGCTGCACCAGCCAGCAAGTCTAAACTTGGCTTCTTTGCTTCCTTTAGTTTCTACTAGCCTCGTAGGTGCGGTGCCACGCCACGCCAGCCACCATGTGTACCGAAGTAAAAGAGACGATAATTCGTGAGGGGTTTTTTAAAAAAAATCGAGAGCACATGCGTAGTTTCTTTGTGTGAAGTTTTTCGTCCATATGTATGGTAGTTGCTGTGCAATTTAAGTACCTCAACTATTTTGTGAAAACTCCGAGAACAATAGAGCATTTCTCATTTCATTTTGTAATCATGGCACATTACGGATCGAGTCAGTCATTCCTTCTACAGTTCACTTCTACGTAATGTATCCTAATCTACTTATCCATTATTCAACTTGAATACATCCTCCTGCTTAATTTTTTTGATAATGATATATTCTATCGCTATTTGATGTATTCCGTGGTATAGCTTCATATATAATTCATCTTAATAATTATTTGGTTCATATTAAGTTTAATTTATGGTATGTCATATTACTAAAATTTATATCTATTATTATGTTGAATGCTTATTCTTGAACTCTAGTTAATGGTAATGCTTGATTATTGGTTAGCGATAGTAGTTGTTGGTGATATCTTGGATTTTTGTTAAGCTAATGTATTACATAGTGGAGGGTTACTTGTTCGCTCCGGGGATATGTTAGTGAGTCATGAGTGCATCATCCGACTCACTACTCTCGCTTTCATCACACGCACGTATCTCTCCCTCACCTTTTATATCGCTCATCCCTCCTAAAACCACTTCTTTCATACACTAATGTTTATTTTCAACTAAAAATCGTAAGCCACAAAAAAAATCATTAGCAAAAACCAATTCGAATGCCTCCGAACTATCTCTTCTAAACAGCTAAATTTAAAATTTTAAATTAAAAGTTATAAGGCAAGCTGCTGCACAAATTCCAAAAGAGAAAGGCAACGATGGTTGGCCACCAAGAGCTGAGCGATGGTGACTGATAAGGCCAGCTGGGGTTGAACCTTTTTACACAGCGCGAGAGCTGCCTGCAGAAGAAGCTTAGACAAGGGGAGAAACCCAGCACTCTTCTACAATCGCTTCTTACCAATCGAGCCATCCAGTAAGCCTCCTTCCGGCTTCTTCGCTTTCCTTTCGTGTTTGTTAGTACATCTGATTTTTTTTTTCTGCAGGTGATTGCTTACTAATTTATCGACGGGCAAAGAGTTGGTGATGGCCGACGACGTTGGTCTACCTGATCGAGAGGGAAAGAGGCAGCTCGGATAACCACAGGACCTCGCCGAACCTCAAGTCTGATTACATCTCACGGTACCGCTTGTGTCCTTCCTATTACATGCCAAATGATATTCATCATCAAAGTGCTTCCATATCGTTATATTATTAATATTTTTTTGCTAACATGTAGTTTAAAAAATAGTTAAAAGAGCATTGGAGACCATATAAATGACCAAAGTGCATGTAGCCTTTGACCAGTAGTTTTTTCTAATTATACATTAGCAAAATTATTAAACTTATTATAAGGCCTGAAATGCAGAAATTCTTAAACTGAAAGTTCAATAGATAATTAATGTTCATATATGCTGGAAGCGGGAATAATAAGAGGCTGCCCGACCTTCATGGCGTAGGATCTCCGATACAAGAATAACTAGCACCACTTGAAGGATGCGATGTGAATCACCTAATCCGACCAAGAGCACTCTAAGATAACTAGCTGCAAGCAGCGAAGATTACAGCGTAACCTGACGATTCTTGATATCAGCCACTGCTAATGCAATGACCTGCAACAACAAGTATTCGCCTAATCACACTCTAAGCTTCCAATCCACACAGCCACATACAAAGTTAGCTGCACAAATTAGCAAAATTGTGTATTGGAGACTTGTGGCCTTTGACCAGTAGTTTTTCTAATTATACATTAGCAAAATTATTAAACTTATTATAAGGCCTCAAATGCAGAAATTATTAAACTGGAAGTTCAATAGATAATTAATGTTCATATATGCTGGAAGCGGGAATAATAAGAGGCTACCCGATCTTCATGGCGTAGGATCTCCGATACAAGAATAACTAGCACCACTTGAAGGATACAATGTGAATCACCTAATCCGACCAAGAGCACTCTAAGTAACTAGCTGCAAGCAGCCAATATAACAGTGTAACCTAACGATTCTAAGGGTATGTTCTTTAATGGCTTCTAAAATCGGTTTTTGGCTTTTGTTACAGTACCTAACTTTCAAACGGAGTATTTTTATAAGATGGGGTCTACAAGTTAATTCAGTACACATTAAAAGCCCAACATCTGTATCAACCAAAATCACAAGCGAATATGTCTTTCTCGTAATCTCTATCACAAACAGCTAAAATTCAAATTTTTCAGTCAAAACCTATAAGCCACAGCCATATCAAACAGACCCTTAATACCAACCACTGCTAATGCAATGACCTGCAACAAGTATTCGCCTAATCACACTAAACTTCCAATCCACACATCCACGTACGAAGTTAGCTGCACAAATTAGCTGTCCTCAAAGAACTGATCTCACAAGGAAATCACAAGAGCAAAGGAGTAGAGAGATTTCTCTCAAATTTTCTGGATAGCAACTTGGCTAAACAAGAACAAATGTTTTGGATAAGATTCTGTCAAAAGTCCTAAAAAATAGAGTACATGGCTATGTACACGAGGGACAACCCTTCGAGCTTAGTGTGAGACCGGCTAGCTGTGGTGTATGAAGCAATCCAGTTGTTGAGCCATCACGAGTGGAAATTCAAAATCACACTTAACCCTATTTCGATTTGAGCTTCTGGTTCCTAGCTTTTTCTTTTTATCATTTCTAAATTTTTTTTATGTCTTTTTAGTTTTTTTGAGCTTTTTTGCTGGTTCTTTTTTCCGTATTTGTTTGCGTTTTCCGTGATGTGCTAACCTGTTTTTCCTATTTTTAAAATTTAGTTACGCCAAATAAATCACCATTAGATGTAGTGTAATTTTAGCCAATTATAATACAATTTAAATTATAAGTCAGTTTATTTCAGTTCAATAGAGTGGCACCTAAAAGTGCTTTTCTACTTTTCAGCTTTTGTGAGGATCTATTCTCACCAAAATAAAGAAAGAAATGGAAAAAAAAGTGCTTTTCAGGGATCGGGAACCTCCAACAGCAACAACAATGGATGGATGCATGACATGATATTCGCCATTCTGCCCAACGAACCAACCAACGAGTCAATCTATTATCCTCGCTTCTGTAACATCCCAAAATTTGCTTTCTGGAAAAATTTAATTTCAAATTAATTATTTTAAAGTATTTGAGTTTTATTTGAATTTCCCCTGAATTTCTGTTTTTGAAAAGCTAGATTTGAAAAGTATTTTAAGAAAAACCTAAAATTATTATTAAATAAAAAGATATTTTGAATTTCTATAAAAATCCTAATTAAAATTAATTATTTGGAGTTATTTGGCTTTTATCTGGTTTCCTGGATTTTCTGGAGTTTAAAAATGTATGTTTGAAATTAAAAAGTATTTCAAATATGAAAATTAGGTACCAAAAGTAGTTGAAAATAATTTTATTAAGTCCAAAATATCTCCAGGAGCTTCTGTGAATTTTCTGGAATTTTTGGAATTTATTTCATGTTTTTCTGAGCTTATTTGAATTTTCTAGGCTTTTCTGAAAAATCTGAAAATCAAAAATAAAATCAAAACCTCTCCCCTCTCCTCCGGCCGCCACGTGGACGGCCAGATCTTCTCCACGTCGCCGCCCGGATCCGCCTCCCCCTCCTCCCGGGCCAACAGGTGGCCGGCCCAGATCGGCCGCACCCCACTCGCCCGGCCCATCCACCCGTCCGCCCCATCTCCCCGCTCGGCCGTCCGATCCGTGCCTCTCTGCGTGGCGACATCGGAGCCATCAGCTCCATTCCCCCTCTCGGCCCCGCTGACAGGCCGGGCCCGCCTGTCAACTTCGTCCCCGTCCGCGCGCCGTCTCCCTCTTCCCGCTCGGCCGCGCCATCCCCGCCGCCCCTCGCCCCTCGGGTCTCCTTTCCTTTCCCGCCGCCCGTGCGACCCGCGCCTTTCCTTCTTCTTCCTCCCACGATTGCCTTCCTTCTACGGCGCCGCTTTCCCCTTTTCTCCCCGCAATCGCCGCCACCTCTCCGCCATCTCCGGCGACAGATTCCCGCCGGATCTCCCCTCCCCGACCCCTATAAAGAGGCCCCCGAGCAACCCCGTCCCTCGCCCCACCTCGCTCTGCCCCCTCTCTTCTCTCCGGAGCCCCCGAGAGCTTCGGCGCCGTGCACGTTCATCTCCGCCGCCGCCTCCGACCTTCGGCGAGCAATTGCCGTCGAGCTGCCCGTCCCCAGGCCTCGCCACCGCCTCCAAGAGCTCCGCCGCGCCCGTGCGAACCGCCTCCGCTCCTCGGCCGCACCTCCTCGCCGTCGGAGAGTCCCGGCCGCCTTCAACCGAGCCGCGCCACCGCTCCTCCTCGTCGCCGGCCACCTCCGCTCGCCGCGGAACCCCGCGCCAGGTAGTGCCGAGTTCCCCGCGTGCCCCTCTCCCTCTTGCGCCCCTCGCCGCCGCCCGCCGGAGCGCCGGCGAGCGCACCGTGCCCGTGCGCCACCCCGACCGGCCGGCCACGTCAGCGCTCGTGCTTGCGTGGCTGCAGACATGGCGCCACGCCAGCGCCACCTCGGCTCCCTCTATCCCCGTCAGCGCCACCTCAAACACCCCGCCACCTCAGCGTCTCCCCTCGGCCGTGGACCCGGTCTATAGACCTCGGGCCCACATGTCAGTCGGCCCGGCCCATGGATGACGTCATGCTGGCGCAGTAAACCGGATTTTTCAGTTGGAAAATAATTCCGGCCGAAAAGAAATTCAGTGCTGACGCAATAATTTCAATTTCCTTTAGGAAAATAATTCCAGTAATTCATCTTTTTCCATTTTCTCTGAATTTAAACTTCCCGGAGCCCGTTCTCCTTCGTTTTAACTCCAAATTGAGCCATTCAAATTTCTAAATTCATCAAAAATTCTAAACTATCCATTTCTTCCATCCTTTCAAATATTTGAAATCTATTTGATATTTCAAATATTTAAATTTTAAATTCCAATACCTAGTTTAAATTCAAAGCCTCAGTTCCATTCCAAATTTCCTGTGCACTTTAAAAATTCAAAATCAAATCTTGCCAAATATCTATAAAATCCATTCTAATTTCCTTGGTCCAAATATTGTCTCAGTAATTTCTTTTTCCAACCAATCGTCCAGATATTCGTTCTCCCTCGTGTGAACTCCGAATCCGTTGATTCTTTCTCCTAAATTCATCTAAAATCATAACCTATCCAAATATGGCCTCTATTTGAGTTTTTGAGTTTATTTGATTTGATTTGTATTTATTTGTTTTGTTGCTTCGTCTTTCCTCGCGTAGATTCCAACGTTGTCGACGATCCCTCTTCACAGCAGCAAGAAGACCCAGAAACCCTGCAAGAAGGCAAGTCTCCTTTGATCATTTTGAGCCTATGCTTTTGAAATGTTTTTAAAATATTTTAAATTATGTGCATTGCTATTTACTTAAAGTCACTAGTTCAAGTCTTTAGGAATTAGTTATTCCAACTTTGTTATGCCCTCATTTGACATTGATTGCCATGTACCTTGTCACCCTAGAACTTCCTTTGTCTCAATAATGAGATTACTATTAATCTTTGTGAATATTAGAATGGTAGTATAATGCTTAGTCATGCTATCTAATATCCTTTGGAAAATCTTGAAAATGGGAAATTATGGTTTATTATTAAATCCTTGTGTTTGAAAGTGAAGTGGCAATTGGAGTTGTCACTGTGATTTTAAAATAAAATAAAAATGTGAAAGTTGGTTTAGATTAGGGTGGATGGCTGTTTGGGTTGGTGCAGTAAGCACGAGAACTTGTTAAGTGTATGTTCCACCCTAGTCAATTAAGGACCGACGCTTGTGTTTGTCCAAACTGAGCATTAACCGTACAACCACAAGTCTATATGGGTACGACCTAGCTAACTAACCTATAAAGGTGTAGTTTAGATATCACCAGTGGTGTATTGAGTGCCAGGGTGTACTGGTTACTCATAGTGAGGGACAGGGTTTACTGTACTCATATGGCGCAAGAGGGGGCTTCAGATTGGGCGGATTTAACCCTTCTGCGGTGAAACCTCAGCGGGTGGTCTCTAGCTATACTGGAGTAGGTGAAAGGCTTTGTGATATTTTATCTGGGTCTCATGCCAAAGGAAGCATGTTGACTATTAAGATAATTTATCTCTTGTGGGTAAAGTTGTACAACCTCTGCAGAGTGTAAAACTATTCGAATAGCCGTGCCCACGGTCAAGGGCGGGCAAGGAATGCATTCACATGGTAGATTTCTGGTTTTGGATTTAAAATCAAAAGTTTTGTATTCCGAGGGTGGAGGGAACTCTCGGAAGGGAATCCTGGCGGATGGAGCCAGAGAGGGTGGATGGAACCCGCAGTTTAAAACTTGACCAATGGTAATTGGTTAGCTAGTGTTGGTAGTTGGAACCTTCGCTAGAAAGTTAATTCTGTTAAAACATTTACTTCATTAAAATAATGCCTTCGAAAATAATTAGTAGTAATTGAATTTTAAAATGTTGCTTTGTGCAAAAGAACCATATGGCCTTCTTTGTTAAGCCTTGCATCTATGCATTTTTCCCAAGACTTGCGGAGTACTTTATGTACTCACATGCTACACTTAAAAATAACATCTCAGAGGAAGTTGAAGCTCAAGAAGGTGACTACGACTACTGCTTCGCTTGTGGATGCGACGGATTCTTCCCGGAGGACTAGGTCGCGCTTCCCCAGTCAATTGCCTGTGGCGTATTGATGGGTCTTCACCGAGTTTATCTTTTGCTTCCGCTGTGTTTCGTGTGTGCGAGGTCTTGAAACCTCAATTGTAATAATGAGACCTTTCGGTCTGTACTCTTTAATATTGTAATAAAGCGTTGTTGGTTATGTATTCATTTCTGTTTAACTGTGTGCACTAGCTTTGATCTGGGACTAGTGCAGTAATACACAGAGGGTCCGGGTTCGGAAATCCGGGGTCCCCACAGAGATGGTATCAGAGCCAATTTGACTGTAGGACGTGACCTAGTTAGAATGGTCGTTAAAAGAAGAACTTCAAAAATTATTTTATAAAATAAAAATTTAATATTGTGCTATCCTTGTCTTTTCTTGTCTTTCTATCCTTACCTTCGTCATGGCGTTCTTCCTTATCTATCTGCTTATTTCCTTTTGGAACGGTAATTGTACCCCCCCTTCCCTTTGTAATTTCTATAGACGGCTCAGTAAGGCTGCGTCTAAGAAGCACTTGGAGAAGCTCGTCATCATGAAGGAGCAAGGACTAGCTCTTTATTTGTAATACCCAAGTAAAGTCCTACGATTTTAGAACGCTTATATATTATTTGCTTGTGTGTTAGATGGACTGTACCAAGTCTTTGTATACTTGTAGTACAGCCATCCTTAAAAAAAACTACTATTTTGATTTCAAGTTTAGTTTCCTCTAAGTTGTTGCTTGCTTCTTTCTGTGTGTTGGTTTGGGATGTGGTTTAGTTTCCCCCTAAAATCTCTTACCTATGCTAGTTCCCTCTTATCTTTTGCTATCCCCGAAAACCGCTTCAGATGGTGAACACGAGGAGCAACCCTGGCAGCAGCCGTGACGCCAACAACCAGCCGGAGGACAACATTCCACCACCTCCTGCTCAGGCCCCCAACTTGGAGCAAATGATGGCTATGCAGCTGCAGTTACTTCAAGCTCTCGCCCAGAACCAAGTGCAGCCAGCCCAGCAGGCACCCAACCAGGCACCCCAGTCTAAATTGGGGGAATTCATGAGGACAAGGCCTCCCACTTTTGCTGGATCAGTGGATCCCTTGGAGGCAGATGATTGGATCAAGGATGTGGAAAGAAAATTGGTCCTAGCTCAGTGCAACGATAACGAAAAGGTGTTGTATGCTGCCCATCAGCTCAAGGGAATTGCTGCTAATTGGTGGGAGAATTACTGCGCCGCCCATCAGAATGTGCAAGCAATCACCTGGGATGAATTCGTTGAGGCTTTTCGCACTGCGCATATTCCTACGGGAATCATGGACATGAAGAAAAGAGAATTCTACCAACTGCAGCAGGGAAACCTCAGTGTTTCCGAATATCTGAACAAGTTCACCCAGCTGTACAGGTATGTATCTGAAGAGATCACATCGGAGGCAACGAAGATCTGGAGGTTCATGCAAGGACTCGACCCCAACCTCAAGGTGCAGTTGGTGTCCAGGGATTTTCCAACATTTCAGCACATGGTAAACAAGGCCCTTGTCCAAGAAGATGCCCAATATCAATTGCAGGACTATCGTAAGAGAAAGATGGCTTTTCAGACACAGTATAATGCAAGCAGTTCAAGACCCCGAATGCATCCACCCCAGTTCAACGAAGCTCCAACTGCAACAGATGCACCCAGAACTCCAGGATCTGCGCCTCATTCAGAGATGCAAGAACCCTACATCTTTACCGGAGTCCGACCTCAGAAAAGCAACACCTCAGTCTTTGGAGTGCAATGTTTTCGATGTCACGAGATGGGGCATTATGCAAGCAATTGCCCACAGAAGCCTCAGATTAACACCCCAATTCCTTTCAATTTGGGAAATACACCAGCGCGAACTCCAGTTGTAGGACAAGGACGGGGAGTATCTCCAACTACAGGAAAAGCTCCAAGAACTTCGCAATCACAAGGAAGAGGACGAGTTAACCACATCACCACAAAAGGTGCCCCAGGTGCAGCAGTCATGCTTGGTAAGTTCCAATTTGGTTCAAAGAAAGAGGCAGCTTGAGAGCACAGCAAAGAATCAAGAGTTGCGTTTTCCTCTCCTTTCTTGTTCCCAGTCCGTCCGAATCTCGGGGTCGAGATTCTTTCTAAGGGGGGTAGATTTGTAACATCCCAAAATTTGCTTTCTGGAAAAATTTAATTTCAAATTAATTATTTTAAAGTATTTGAGTTTTATTTGGATTTCCCCTGAATTTCTGTTTTTGAAAAGCTAGATTTGAAAAGTATTTTAAGAAAAACCTAAAATTATTATTAAATAAAAAGATATTTTGAATTTCTATAAAAATCCTAATTAAAATTAATTATTTGGAGTTATTTGGCTTTTATCTGGTTTCCTGGATTTTCTGGAGTTTAAAAATGTATGTTTGAAATTAAAAAGTATTTCAAATATGAAAATTAGGTACCAAAAGTAGTTGGAAATAATTTTATTAAGTCCAAAATATCTCCAGGAGCTTCTGTGAATTTTTCTGGAATTTTTGGAATTTATTTCATGTTTTTCTGAGCTTATTTGAATTTTCTAGGCTTTTCTGAAAAATCTGAAAATCAAAAATAAAATCAAAACCTCTCCCCTCTCCTCCGGCCGCCACGTGGACGGCCAGATCTTCTCCACGTCGCCGCCCGGATCCGCCTCCCCCTCCTCCCGGGCCAACAGGTGGCCGGCCCAGATCGGCCGCACCCCACTCGCCCGGCCCATCCACCCGTCCGCCCCATCTCCCCGCTCGGCCGTCCGATCCGTGCCTCTCTGCGTGGCGACATCGGAGCCATCGGCTCCATTCCCCCTCTTGGCCCCGCTGACAGGCCGGGCCCGCCTGTCAGCTTCGTCCCCGTCCGCGCGCCGTCTCCCTCTTCCCGCTCGGCCGCGCCATCCCCGCCGCCCCTCGCCCCTCGGGTCTCCTTTCCTTTCCCGCCGCCCGTGCGACCCGCGCCTTTCCTTCTTCTTCCTCCCCCGATTGCCTTCCTTCTACGGCGCCGCTTTCCCCTTTTCTCCCCGCAATCGCCGCCATCTCCGGCGACCGATTCCCGCCGGATCTCCCCTCCCCGACCCCTATAAAGAGGCCCCCGAGCAACCCCGTCCCTCGCCCCACCTCGCTCTGCCCCCTCTCTTCTCTCCGGAGCCCCCGAGAGCTTCGGCGCCGTGCACGTTCATCTCCGCCGCCGCCTCCGACCTTCGGCGAGCAATTGCCGTCGAGCTGCCCGTCCCCAGGCCTCGCCACCGCCTCCAAGAGCTCCGCCGCGCCCGTGCGAACCGCCTCCGCTCCTCGGCCGCACCTCCTCGCCGTCGGAGAGTCCCGGCCGCCTTCAACCGAGCCGCGCCACCGCTCCTCCTCGTCGCCGGCCGCCTCCGCTCGCCGCGGAACCCCGCGCCAGGTAGTGCCGAGTTCCCCGCGTGCCCCTCTCCCTCTTGCGCCCCTCGCCGCCGCCCGCCGCCCGCCGGAGCGCCGGCGAGCGCACCGTGCTCGTGCGCCACCCCGACCGGCCGGCCACGTCAGCGCTCGTGCTTGCGTGGCTGCAGACATGGCGCCACGCCAGCGCCACCTCGGCTCCCTCTATCCCCGTCAGCGCCACCTCAAACACCCCGCCACCTCAGCGTCTCCCCTCGGCCGTGGACCCGGTCTATAGACCTCGGGCCCACATGTCAGTCGGCCCGGCCCATGGATGACGTCATGCTGGCGCAGTAAACCGGATTTTTCAGTTGGAAAATAATTCCGGCCGAAAAGAAATTCAGTGCTGACGCAATAATTTCAATTTCCTTTAGGAAAATAATTCCAGTAATTCATCTTTTTCCATTTTCTCTGAATTTAAACTTCCCGGAGCCCGTTCTCCTTCGTTTTAACTCCAAATTGAGCCATTCAAATTTCTAAATTCATCAAAAATTCTAAACTATCCATTTCTTCCATCCTTTCAAATATTTAAAATCTATTTGATATTTCAAATATTTAAATTTTAAATTCCAATACCTAGTTTAAATTCAAAGCCTCAGTTCCATTCCAAATTTCCTGTGCACTTTAAAAATTCAAAATCAAATCTTGCCAAATATCTATAAAATCCATTCTAATTTCCTTGGTCCAAATATTGTCTCAGTAATTTCTTTTTCCAACCAATCGTCCAGATATTCGTTCTCCCTCGTGTGAACTCCGAATCCGTTGATTCTTTCTCCTAAATTCATCTAAAATCATAACCTATCCAAATATGGCTTCTATTTGAGTTTTTGAGTTTATTTGATTTGATTTGTATTTATTTGTTTTGTTGCTTCGTCTTTCCTCGCGTAGATTCCAACGTTGTCGACGATCCCTCTTCACAGCAGCAAGAAGACCCAGAAACCCTGCAAGAAGGCAAGTCTCCTTTGATCATTTTGAGCCTATGCTTTTGAAATGTTTTTAAAATATTTTAAATTATGTGCATTGCTATTTACTTAAAGTCACTAGTTCAAGTCTTTAGGAATTAGTTATTCCAACTTTGTTATGCCCTCATTTGACATTGATTGCCATGTACCTTGTCACCCTAGAACTTCCTTTGTCTCAATAATGAGATTACTATTAATCTTTGTGAATATTAGAATGGTAGTATAATGCTTAGTCATGCTATCTAATATCCTTTGGAAAATCTTGAAAATGGGAAATTATGGTTTATTATTAAATCCTTGTGTTTGAAAGTGAAGTGGCAATTGGAGTTGTCACTGTGATTTTAAAATAAAATAAAAATGTGAAAGTTGGTTTAGATTAGGGTGGATGGCTGTTTGGGTTGGTGCAGTAAGCACGAGAACTTGTTAAGTGTATGTTCCACCCTAGTCAATTAAGGACCGACGCTTGTGTTTGTCCAAACTGAGCATTAACCGTACAACCACAAGTCTATATGGGTACGACCTAGCTAACTAACCTATAAAGGTGTAGTTTAGATATCACCAGTGGTGTATTGAGTGCCAGGGTGTATTGGTTACTCATAGTGAGGGACAGGGTTTACTGTACTCATATGGCGCAAGAGGGGGCTTCAGATTGGGCGGATTTAACCCTTCTGCGGTGAAACCTCAGCGGGTGGTCTCTAGCTATACTAGAGTAGGTGAAAGGCTTTGTGATATTTTATCTGGGTCTCATGCCAAAGGAAGCATGTTGACTATTAAGATAATTTATCTCTTGTGGGTAAAGTTGTACAACCTCTGCAGAGTGTAAAACTATTCGAATAGCCGTGCCCACGGTCAAGGGCGGGCAAGGAATGCATTCACATGGTAGATTTCTGGTTTTGGATTTAAAATCAAAAGTTTTGTATTCCGAGGGTGGAGGGAACTCTCGGAAGGGAATCCTGGCGGATGGAGCCAGAGAGGGTGGATGGAACCCGCAGTTTAAAACTTGACCAATGGTAATTGGTTAGCTAGTGTTGGTAGTTGGAACCTTCGCTAGAAAGTTAATTCTGTTAAAACATTTACTTCATTAAAATAATGCCTTCGAAAATAATTAGTAGTAATTGAATTTTAAAATGTTGCTTTGTGCAAAAGAACCATATGGCCTTCTTTGTTAAGCCTTGCATCTATGCATTTTTCCCAAGACTTGCGGAGTACTTTATGTACTCACATGCTACACTTAAAAATAACATCTCAGAGGAAGTTGAAGCTCAAGAAGGTGACTACGACTACTGCTTCGCTTGTGGATGCGACGGATTCTTCCCGGAGGACTAGGTCGCGCTTCCCCAGTCAATTGCCTGTGGCGTATTGATGGGTCTTCACCGAGTTTATCTTTTGCTTCCGCTGTGTTTCGTGTGTGCGAGGTCTTGAAACCTCAATTGTAATAATGAGACCTTTCGGTCTGTACTCTTTAATATTGTAATAAAGCGTTGTTGGTTATGTATTCATTTCTGTTTAACTGTGTGCACTAGCTTTGATCTGGGACTAGTGCAGTAATACACAGAGGGTCCGGGTTCGGAAATCCGGGGTCCCGTCCTTCCGCACAAACTTCGCTGCTACAAATGCACAATCAAGCGTTCGTTCCTTCAATTTCTCCGCACGAACTTCACTACACTTACTTGCTGTACTATCCCTTACTTTTTTACATGTATGTTAAGCTGCTACTAGTACAAAGCACTGACTCCTTTACTGTACATACAATTTCCAACAGGCGCTTCGTAACTGTTACAAGTGTTAGAGATATATGTATAGTTTGTTATTCCCCATTGTTATGAGGGGTTCTTTGCATATTTACCTCCTGTACTTTGTGTATATATACTGGCCCATTGGCCTCATATGAATACAAGCGCTATTCATAACATGGTATCAGAGCCAAAACTAGGGTTTTGGCTTACCTAGGGTTCCGCGCGCCCGTGTGCCGCCTCTGTCGCCGTCGCCGACTCCCGGCCTCCGCCGTCGCCGGCCTCGGCGCCTCCCCCGCCCGGCCTCGGCGTCTCCGCCCCCCGTCGCCGCTGCCGCCTCTGCTGCCGTCGGCCCCGCCCGACTCCGCCCGAGCCCGCTCGTCTCCGCTCCTACCCGGTCGCCGGCCGCCGGCCTCCTCTGCTCCGCCGGCCGTCCTCCGCTCCCACCCGGTCGCCCGATCCGCCCGCGAGGCTGGTCGGCCGCCGACCCGGACGCCGCCTTCCCGACCTCTCCGCTCGAGCCGCCTCCCCAGGCCGCGCCGCCGCCTTCCGGACGCCGCCGCCTTCCCAGGCCGCGCCGCCTCCGCCCGAGGCCACCGTTGGTGAGGCCGCGCCGGCTCCCCCGCAGTCGCCGGCTGCAGCCGTCGCCGGCTCCCCCGCCGCCGCCGTCGCCAGCTCTCCCGCCGCCGATCTAGTTTTTGGCCAGGGGAGCGGTTACTCGGTTTTGTAAACCGATTGAGAAAAAAAAAGAGCGAAAAAAGAGAAAAAACGTCGTTCTAACCGCCGCGCCGTCCAGCGCCGCCTGTTAGACTTCGTTGCCTTGGTCGCCGCGCCGTCCAGCGCCGCCTACCAATGGGCACCGTTTCCCTCCCTCGCTGCCCGGTGATTTTTGATGGTGTTAATTACACCGACTTCGTGTCTCACATGCGCATTCACATGCGTGGTCTTCGTCTCTGGGGCGTCCTCTCTGGCGATGTCACCTGCCCGCCTTGCCCTATTCCTCCGACGGAGCCTACGCCTGTTGCATTGCCTCCGACAGCCGATAAGGCTGCTGCTGATGATGAAGGTGATGATAAAGCTGCCTCTGCCTACCAGGAGGCTCTGGATTCCTACAAGGATCGTCTGACCGTCTACACTCAGTGGTACGATGACGACGCTCGGGCTGCTGCTGTCTTCATCGCCAGTGTCCAGCCTCAGCTTTCTTCTGAGGTTGTGGGACTCGCTTCGGCTTTCCAGATGTGGACTCATCTTCGTCAGCGCTACGAGCCCTCTGGTGATGCCCTGTACCTGTCCGTTGTCCGCCAGGAGCACTCTCTTCAGCAGGGTGATGCTACTGTTGACGCCTTTTACGCTCAGAGCTCTGCTGTTTGGCGTCAGTTGGACTCTCTCCGCACTGCTGGCTGTCGTACCTGTCCGTGCTGCCTGGAGGTACGTGCTGACCTGGAGTTTCAGCGGGTTTACGAGTTCCTTACTCGCCTTCGTCCTGAGTTCGAGCAAAGGCGTGCCCAGCTACTTGCACGCCACCCTCGTGTCACTCTCCTGGAGGCTCTTACCGAGATACGCGCGGAGGAGACTCGTCCGAGTGGTGCTGGTCTGATGCCACTCTCCTCTGTGCTCGCCGCTCGTCCGTCTGCTACACTGCCTCCTCCAGCGGCTACCACAGGTGGTGGTGGCCGTCCTCCGTCTGGAGTTGGCCGTCCTCACTGTTCCTACTGCGACAAGGATGGCCACACTGAGTCCCAGTGCTACAAGAAGAAGCGGCATCTTTCACGCCGTTCTTCTACTGGCACTAGTGCTTCTACGACGACGTCTGCCTCAACTTCTTCAGCAGCTTCTCTCACCGAGCAGGAGATAGCCAGACTTCGACGCCTGCTTGCCGCTTCAAGTTCTCCCTCGACAGGTTCTGCAGGTTCTGCTACTGACTCTTCGGGCACTGAGAGACCACCTCCTACACAGTCAGGTACCTCCCCGTGGATTCTTGATTCTGGAGCATCTTTTCACATGACTCCTGATCCTTCCACTCTGTCTTCTATTACACCTCTTGATTCTCCTGTCAGTGTTCTTACTGCTGATGGTACATCTCTTTCTGTCTCTGGTCGAGGATCTCTTAGCAACTCATCTTTTCATGTTCCTTCTGTTGCTCATGTTCCTCGCCTTACCTTGCAGCTTCTTTCTGCTGGGCAGACTACTGACCTTGGTTATCGGGTTATTCTCGACTCTGACTCTTGTTGTGTTCAGGACTGCCGCACGGGAGCTCTGGTTGGTTCTGGCCCTCGGCGCCGTGACTCACAGCGTCTTTGGGAGCTTCACTGGCTTCACCTTCCTTCCGCTGCCACCATCGCTGCCAGTCTCTCCGCTTCTGCCACTTCGTCTACCGGCTCTTTCCAGCAGTGGCATCACCGTCTTGGCCATCTATGTGGATCTAGTCTGTCGTCCTTAGTTCGTCGTGGTCTTCTGGGGTATGTCTCAGGAGACGTGTATTTAGATTGTCAGGGCTGTAAGTTAGGTAAACAGATTCATCTTCCTTATCCTCATAGTGAGACTGCGTCTCAGCGTCCTTTTGATCTTGTTCATTGAGATGTTTGGGGTCCGGCTCCCTTCGTTTCGAAAGGGGGTCATCGTTATTATATTATTTTTATAGATGATTTCTCTCGCCACACATGGATATATTTCATGTCTTCTCGTAGTGAGGCCTTGCCTATCTATAAACAATTTGTCACTATGATACACACACAGTTCTCCACTCCTATTCGTGTCTTTCGTGCTGATTCTGCTGGCGAGTACCTCTCTCATCACCTGCGCAGCTTCCTTGCTGAGCAGGGCACTCTCGCTCAGTTTTCTTGTCCTGGTGCTCATGCTCAGAATGGTGTCGCTGAGCGCAAGCATCGTCACCTCCTTGAGACGGCTCGTGCTCTGATGATTGCCGCCTCTATTCCACCTCACTTTTGGGCCGAGGCTGTTTCCACTGCCACCTATCTCGTCAACATTCAGCCCTCTTCTGCTCTTAAGGGTGCGATCCCTGTTGAGCGTCTATGTGGTCTTCTTCCTGACTACTCTGCCCTTCATCTGTTTGGCTGCGTTTGCTACGTTCTCCTCGCCCCTCGAGAACGCGCCAAACTGACCGCTCAGTCTGTTGAGTGTGTCTTTCTGGGGTACAGTGCCGAGCACAAGGGCTATCGGTGCTGGGATCCTGTTGGTCGTCGGATACGGGTTTCTCGGGATGTGACTTTCGACAAGTCTCGTCCATTCTACCCACGTCCTGCCTCTCCTTCGGCTTCCTCTGTGGAGTCTCTGTCTTTCTTGACCTTTCCAGATACTCCTATATCTGTTTTGCCCTCGTCCACCTGTCCTACTGAGTCTCCACATATTCCCCCTGTGGCCTCTCCGCCGTTGTCACCGCCTGTGTCGTCTCCTACGACTCCCCAGGCTCCTCCCACTATCGTCTACACTCGTCGACCTCGTATTGAGAATATTTCAGATGAGCCATCTTCTCCTGATGTTCCATCTTCTTCTGATGCTCCATCTTCCCCTGATGGGTCATCTTCTCCTCGCTACGCTCTCCGCGATCGCCAGTCGATTCGGCCTCCTGCCCGTTTTGCCTTTGCTGGCGCAGCTACTCGTGAGCCTGTCTCCTACCGGGATGCTGTTACTCACCCTGAGTGGCAGCTTGCCATGGCCGAGGAGATTGCTGCCCTCGAGCGTACTGGTACTTGGGATCTTGTTCCTTTTCCATCTCATTCTCATCCCATCACATGTAAGTGGGTCTATAAGATTAAGACTCGCTCTGATGGCTCTCTTGAGCGCTATAAGGCGCGTCTTGTTGCTCGTGGCTTCCAGCAGAAGCATGGTGTTGACTACGACGAGACTTTTGCTCCTGTGGCCCACATGACCACTGTTCGCACTCTTCTTTCGGTGGTGTCTGTTCGCCACTGGTCTGTTTCTCAGCTTGATGTCAAGAATGCCTTTCTTAATGGCGAGTTGCGTGAGGAGGTCTACATGCATCCGCCACCTGGGTATTCTGTTCCTGAGGGCATGGTCTGTCGCCTTCGTCGCTCTCTCTATGGCCTTAAGCAAGCCCCCCGTGCTTGGTTTGAGCGCTTCTCCTCTGTGGTCACTGCTGCTGGTTTTTCAGCTAGTGATCATGATCCTGCGCTTTTTGTCCACACTTCGTCTCGTGGTCGGACTCTTCTTCTCCTGTATGTTGATGATATGATCATTACGGGAGATGATTCTGAGTACATTGCCTTTGTCAAGGCTCGTCTTAGTGAGCAGTTCCTTATGTCGGATCTTGGTCCTCTTCGTTACTTCCTTGGGATTGAGGTTACTTCCACTCCAGATGATTTCTTTATGTCCCAAGAGAAATATATTCAGGATCTTCTTGATCGCGCCTCTCTCATTGATCAGCGTACTGTTGAGACTCCCATGGAGCTCAATGTTCACCTCCGACTCTCTGATGGCGAGCCTCTTTCTGATCCGACTCGCTATCGTCATCTTGTTGGGAGTCTTGTCTACCTTGCTGTTACTCGTCCGGATATCACTTATCCAGTTCATATTCTGAGTCAGTTTGTTTCAGCTCCCACTCAGATTCACTACAGTCACCTTCTTCGAGTTCTGCGATACCTTCGTGGGACTATCTCTCGCCGTCTCTTCTTTCCACGTTCCAGCTCGTTACAGCTTCAGGCCTATTCGGATGCTACTTGGGCCAGCGATCCCTCTGATCGCCGGTCTATCTCTGCTTACTGTGTTTTTCTTGGTGGTTCTCTTATTGCCTGGAAGACGAAGAAACAGACTGCAGTGTCCCGTTCGAGTGCAGAGGCTGAGTTGCGAGCTATGGCTCTCTTGACAGCAGAGATTACTTGGCTACGGTGGTTACTTGAGGATTTTGGTGTTTCTGTCACTACACCGACCCCTCTCTTGTCAGACAGTACAGGTGCTATCAGTATTACTCGTGATCCTGTGAAGCATGAGCTCACCAAGCACATTGGTGTTGATGCTTCTTTCATGATGACTTGTGTGCATGATCAGGTGATTACTCTTCAGTATGTGCCTTCAGAGCTTCAGATAGCGGATTTCTTCACGAAGGCCCAGACTCGAGCACAGCACAGCTTCTACCTCTCCAAACTCAGTGTTGTTGATCCATCATGAGTTTGAGGGGAGGTGTTAGAGATATATGTATAGTTTGTTATTCCCCATTGTTATGAGGGGTTCTTTGCATATTTACCTCCTGTACTTTGTGTATATATACTGACCCATTGGTCTCATATGAATACAAGCGCTATTCATAACAACAAGTACAGATATCTTCTTGATTACCATGGCCCAACTTCTCGCCTACTTGTCTTCTTCTCGATCTCAGCAGCACCAGTAAGTCTAAACTTGCTTCATTACTTCCTTTGGTGTCTATTAGGGGTATATATCTGATTTTTTTAATTAACGGCAGGTGATCGCTTAATAATTTCACGGTGACTGGTAAGTCAATCGACGGATCGGGCCGTCACAGCAAAGCTTTATTCAGCTCAGCTACCGATTGTTGTACAGAGGGTCGGTGATGCCCCACGGCCGGAGCTCTCCGAACCTCAGATTCTATCACAAGGTACCGCTTATCTCCCCCTATCGCTTCCTACGTACTCCCATCAGAAATACAAATGTTTTCGAAAGTGTGCAGTCAAGTTTCTTTAAATTTTATTACTAATTAAAAAAAATTAGATTCATCATGTGAAAATCGTATTATTAGATTACCATGAAAAATATTTTCATAATATAATAATTTTATATTATTTTATAAGCATATTTATATAAAAAAGTGGTCAAAGTTGCATGTTGAACAACATATTGATATCCCAAACATCGTAGTCTTGAAGAGAGAGTATTATATGCGTTTAACTCACCAAGCTACTCCATCTGGAGAAAAAAGGATGATGCTTTAGCCTATAAACTAGCACGTGAGCCACACAGTTGCTAAGCTAGATTTGTTTACAATATATTAGTATTAAAACATAACTTAGGTGATCTAGATATCTTTTATGAAACAATGGGGATATATAGATCTTTTTAGATGAATACTTAGAAACGATAATATACCTTTGAAGCCAAAACATATGAGAGGAAATCGAAATATTTGATTGAAAAAATCAATTTGAGAAATAATGATGTATGGACCTAGGGATATAATATTCAAATATGCCTTCATGGTAAAACAGCTTGATTCACACTCCATAGACATGTTCTGTGTAAAAGACTGCACTACCCTTGGTTCTGTGACTTGTAATTTTTTTTGCGCATTGCTTAACATACTGTTTAAGCTGATTTTTTTGTTTCTTTTTCCAGCCATGCTGTGCTTTTTTATTATTTTTGGGACTTGGTAATGTTGTGCGTTTAGCTTACTGTTAACATACTGTTTTTTCGGCCATGCTGATCATTATCTTATTCGATCACGTACTCCACACAGGCAACAAAGAAGGAAAAAAAAGACGAGTTGACTATGTTATCAAGTTGTAAATGTTCAGACTTAGTTCATATCAAGTTGTAAATGTTCTGACCTAGCAATTTATGAAACATTACAACTAACAAGCTAGAAGCTTTCAAGAAAAAAAGTGACTAAATAGTTCTGTAAGCATTTTCTGAAACATAGCAGCTAACATAGCATCTTCCTGTACAAGGCTAAGCAGAAACTTGCTAAAGATGCACACAGTATAATACTACATTAGTTCTGTAAACATTTTCTCTAACTGCTTAGCTGTTAGCAGCAATTAGAAATTTCAAATATGACTAAATTAAGAATCAACAATGACTTGATACCGGAGAGAACGAATTATTATCACATCAGAAAATCAAGAACGAACTTTTGGTCAATCCCCAACAGATCTACACATATCGCCAGGTTCACACGAATCCCAACATAACCAATCAATATGTGATAGATGAGGTCGGTGGGGATGTCGTAGAGGCAGGCCGAGGGCGCGCCGGAGGGGAGGGAGGCAGCCGGAGGTGCGCGTCGGTGGGGAGGAAGCCGAGGCAGGTGAGGGCGATGAGGTCGCGCGGCCGTGTGAGAAGATGACGAGATGGCGCTCGCCGGTGGTGGTGGTTGGGGGGTGGGGAGTAGCCGAGGCCCGCGGATGACGACGAGGTCGCGCGGCCGGTGGGGAGGTAACTGAGGACGGGAAACTGTTCACACAAATACTACTTTAGCATTTTTTTCAAATTTATCTTTTGTAAATTTAGCCCCATCCCCAAGGTAGCCACAGCAGAGACACGTGTCATCTGCCGCGCTACAGCAGCTCGGCAGAACCTACCGAGCAACTATGGCTCAGTAGTGTCCTGCTGAGCCCCCCACATCAGCGGGTGGCCGAACAGTGCATGATTAGCACTAATGCCACATTTTTTGCACTTATTATCATAATTAACGCTAGTTAATCACTAATTACTCAATATTTTAAGCGGTGTGCGGCAGCCAATGTCCCATCGAGCTCAATGAGGGGGGTTAGATTTGAAAAAAATTTGGAAAAAATGGTTACAATACCATTTGTTTGAATAGTTCCAACCCTTCTGCCGCTCCACGATTTTCTACCTAGGGAACTGCTCCACTCCCAGATTTTTTGGAGCAAGGATATTTGGCATGGCTACGCTCACTCTAACCTGCAAGCTAGGAGTTAAACAGGCATCATAACCAACTGCTATCTGAAGCTATGTATGCCGTTAGTGCTGGCCAAATGGATAGCACAGCCTGGCATGGCCCACTTAGAATGTTAGCCTAAATGGGCCATGAAATGCCAGACTATGGGCCGAGCCATAGACCCAGACATGACCCACTGAGCTGATAGGTGATGCTGTGCCAGCCCGAGGCCATTTAGCTCACCGGGCCAAGAAGGCTCGTCTAGCCTATTTCAGCTTGAAATTTTTAAAAAAGTTGTAATAATTCAAAAAATATGTAGAATTCAAAAATACAAAATAAATTTTAGAAATATAATAATAAGCTTTATTAATGTTTAAATGGCTATATCGTTAGAAACTTTGCCAAGTAAAAAAACTCAACTTGACAAACCTTGGCAAAGAAAAAAGAGTACAACCCATTGCTCTATAGTACATGTAAAAATAAGAAAAGGTACAATGTACATCGATGCTCTAAGCGTCATCGTTTAGATAAAGATTGTTAAACGTGGCTGCCAACTCTGTATTCCGTACAGAGTGTTGAGCTCGCAAATCAGCATGTTATAAGTCTTTCACTGTTAGAAGTACTTTCTACCATCTCACTTGCAAGATTTGTTCTTCTTTCAAATATTCTTCTAAAAGGACTGGAAGTGGACTCGGGAGAAACCATCGAGACAGGAATAATTAACACATGCTTTGGTAATATGGATACCATCAGATATGTTATCTTATGCATGTGCCACTATTCGAAAATATTGAAGTCCTCTTCCCAGTGATCTATGGAAAGCAGATAGTTTCTCACTGCTACGATGGTTGTGTATTGCTCTAATACTTGAAGTTGTAGAACTTGATCTTCGAGAAGAACCTAATGCACCAAAGATTTTGCCCCCATATATTTGTTTTCTTACCTGTGGTGGATGCTGTTGGAGGTTGTTGCAAGCGAACTCTCTGACACTTTAGTTCGTTCTTTTGATAAATATCGAACAATTTAGTACGAACATCTGAAAAATAGTTAGAATAGTCTATCCCTGCAGCGTCACTCAAAAGTGCAAGAACATTAGTGAATCCTTGAATTTTAGCTTTTGGATCTAAAATAAATGCAAATACGTATAAATATAGAATCTCTTTTCAATATTACAAATATTTAGTTTTCATAGAACAGACTACGTCTTGTAACACTATCTAATTTTCATTAGCTTTCAAGTGACCCCCAATCGCAAGAATATAATGCAAAATTAAAGGAGATGTTGGATAATTCACTCTAGATGAAGCAATAGTAAAATCGTAAAAGAGTTCAAAAAATGATAGTAACTTTTCAGCGACATACCAATGCTGCTCAGTCAATAGTGTGTTACTGTCATGGCAGTGATAGTGTGCATAAATAAAAATAGAAAATGTACTCCTGTAGAGTAAGAGGTGTTATAGCATCGTATAAGTAGAGTTTCACTTTACCAGCATGTTCAAACCAAACTTTCTTGGACATACGTTCATCGCAATGCAAAAGTTCTTATATACTGCTATTCATTGATTAGAATGATTAACAAAAAAATTGCATCGTAAAAAGCTTGAATATACAGATCCAACCTCTTTAAACCACATTTAACTATAAGATTAACAATATGACAGGCGTATTACTGATGTAGCAAGAAGGATTCATCATATGTACTAAATAGGGCCTGTTTGGCTCTGCAGCTTATGGTTTTTGGCTGAAATTTTTAAATTTTGGCTGTTTATGGTACATATTACAGAGAGAGAGATACTCACTTGCGATTTTGGCTGGTACAGATGTTGGGCTTTTAACGTGTATATCGCTTAACTTGTAGACCCTGTCTTGAGAAAATACTCCGTTTGAAACTTAGGTACTGTACCAAAAGCCAAAAGCCGCCAGCTTTGGAGGAAAAGAACAGGACCATAATAGAGCGAGAATATCCATTGTTCTGGAGTTTGCTACAATATTGTCCAAAGTAATCGCAAAAAATTTATTTGTAAGATCAAAATTTTTCACAACTTTGATAATACATTCTACAATATTCTCACCCATATGTGCTACATCAATTAGTTTAAAGCCTATAATTCTTTTTTCCATTACCCAGTTATCATTAACATAATAAGCAACTTATCATTAACATAATAAGCAACTACACTAAGATAATATTCCCTAACCTGACAATTCCATATGTTCGTGGTCAACGCCACCGAAAATATACAAGTCTCAAAGAGTTCATTCTCGAGTTGTTGTCTATCTAAAAACTAAAGAAAATCTAGAATTATGTGCAATCCTAATGTAGTTTTCAAATGATTTAGACTCTCACCAAAGTTTAAAGGTAGATCCTATAAGGCAATTAAATAACAAAGAGATTATCGAGAGCAATCTTAGGACTATAATCCTAGTTAAATACCATACCATCGGGGTTGTATTACAGCTCCGTCTGCCTCATGGTTATCTCTTATTTTTCTTTACATCTTTAGGCGTGTCTGATCAAGTGGCATGTTCCACCTGTAGACCTTATAGATAATTCATGATGATAAATTTTACAAATAGCACATCTTACCTGAACTTCGGTTTCAACTTGCTTCATTATGTTATTGAAATTGCTAACATCTCCTTGCTCCGATGCTTGTAGACATCACGACACTTGTAGAGTCTGACGATGGTACAACCGCCTCTCCTGTTAGAGGGGGAGGTGGAGTCGTTTCACTCCCGAAGGATGCAAGACCTGAAGGATGCATGATCCTAAATCGCTCATGGGAAAATTATCAAAATTTTCCATGGAGAAAAGTAGAAAATTGCAAAATACAAATAGAAAATTACACTTTTATCTATTTTACATCATAACAAAGAAAATAAGAACAATAAAAATATATAAAAAATAGCATTGTTGCCACTTTTCTTCACTGTAGCCAGATTTCAAAATTTTGGATTTTTGGCAAAAATATTTCAAAATTTTCCAAATTATCACAAAGTGAATCAAAATTTTCACAAAAGAATTCAGAGAAGAGAGTGGAGGTTGGAAGATGGCTAAATAAGGGGGTTTGCGGCCTAATTATAGGAAAAAAGTTGAGATTGTTTGAATTTTATTTATATTTTTAAACTTCAAAATGGCTATAAACAGCTAGAAAATTCAAAATTTTGATCATTATCATGCTTAACAGGCTGAAACGTGCTAAACAGGCCATACCTAATGGGGTAAATGCTCTAATGTTCCTGACAAACCGTGCTCATGCTGGTTGCTCTTGGCCTAGCACTATTCATGTCATGCAGGGTCAGCATGTTGGGTCGGGGTGGCAGCCTAAACACGGCCCCATGGCATCATGCTATGCCAGCCCAGCCCATTGCTTTCATGGGTCATGCTATGCCTGGGCTAGGCCAACAGTGTCATGCTTTGGGCTGGCTCGACAGGCATGACCCATTAGCCAGCACTATATGCTGTCTTTGGGAATCAAGGTAGGAAGACGATGAACCATATAGGAGAGGTGAGAATCCGTCAAGTTCGCATAATCTAAACATTACGGATAACAGATCAGCGTGCAGCGGTCAAGCTTTTCTCATGGCTAGGAATTTGCTTAATTAAAAACCCTTGCTCATCCTTGTAGGACACCCTTTTTCCTTCAATAATTTGATAATTTAATTTTGTTTCTACTTTCCACCAAATTAGCAAACCAATAAGAATTGTGTGTAATGTAGAGTTATAAAAAAATAAATCAATAAAAATCTACATGCTATAATCTGGACCTAGCAAAATAAGCGAGGTAGAACTTTTTTTTCCTCTGATTAATGTGGTTGAGAGCAAATGTGATGGTTTATTTTGCTATCGTTTTAAAAATATAATAGATAGATACAAAATACATGATGTTCTAGTTTCAACTAGTAGAATGGCCTACGCAATTGCGTGGCTAAATCTCTAAAAAAATCATGCAAACAACCTTCTTCATATATAGCATCTAAAGGACTTAACTTAAATTGAGATCTTTGATAACTTAAAATCCAAATAACTTTCAACTAAAATTGGGAGCTTCCAATTCAAACATGGCTATAGCTTAGAAAATTTTCCCCAACTTTCAACTAAAAATTTCCCTAACTTTGAACTAAAAAATTTGCACTTTCAGCACCAACATCCAAAATAAAAAAATTAACTCAAATTCACTCACTTTCAACTTGAAAAATCATAGCCATTGAACTCAATCTATGAACTTTCACTTGGATTCCCTAGACACACAAAAAAAACACATGATGGCTCGCATCGAGTAGGAGCACCAGAGATCCAGTGGCGATGAGAAGGGGAAGCACGAAGGTGAGGTTGGCCACAACAATGGTAGGGCAAATGGATAAGCACAGAGGAGAGGCAGACATGCTGCCAGATGTCTATGCAAGATGAGAAGGGGAAGCACGGATGCATGGTAGGCCACGACAATGTCAGGGAGGGCACACGAAAAAGGGAAAAGGAGAGATCGAGGTGGGAGACAACAAGCTCGCATGGAAGAAGGGCTGCGTCAATTGATGGAGCGAACAGGTAACCCCGCCGTGTAAAAAATGAATTAAAATCTACAAAGCATGTGAGCCCTACAACCGACAGAAGCCATGCACTTGGAACCGAAACACAAGCATAGGAGTTTTAGCATTTTCGAAGTTGTTAAGTAGGTCCTTGAGGATGTGGCGTACTTTCTCAATTCTAACCATCTATTAAGCATATCTCGCATTGGAAATGGCCTAGTACCCTCAATTGCCCTGGCAGCTTTAGCTTGTTTTTGCAAGGCTGAAAGTCCCTCTGCACATTTATAATAAATTATAAAGTCTTTGATAAAGTTTATGTGATTTTCTCTAAAATTTGGTAACCAGTGGATTTCTAAAAGTTTTTATAATAAATTACACAGTTTTTTTTAATTTTTCTTCCTTTTTTCAAACAAAAGCATACATTTTTGACAGATCTGATTAAATGATTATGGGAAAGTGGCACAAAATAAACTAAGAATAATGTCTTTTTTATTTTGTTACGATATGTTAAAACTTTGATTCAGGAGAAAACGCACACACGCAAATAAACGGAGAGAACAAATGAGAATTTCTGAATTTCTCTATTCTTTTATTTGCTCCCCTTTTTCTTACTTTTCTTACAAAACTGGTTACAAGTCTTCTCAATATATAGGCTAATACTCTCCTACTAGCATACATATTCGGACTTCAAGTTGGACACAACTTCAACTTGAGTTACACACAGAGACGAACTCTACTGCGTCTTGGACTCTAAGTCAAGATTTTTCTAACAATCACCCCCTTAATCTTGACTCAACATACTCTAGATTTAGTCTTAATGCATTATGAACTATCGGTCATGCTTCCACATGAAGTGTTCTACATGCAAGCTACATGTAGGAACTCAACTCAACCGATACGGGTCATCCAGATGCAAAGCTTCTAAGACATTGAGGCAGTCGGTCTCACTATGATGTACTAAACTCATACTTGATACAGAACAGTGACACATCTCCTCAACGTTCCGATTTCTTTTCACCTTACTTGAGTTTGGACGGCGACACATCTTCTCGATGTCCCTGACTCAACTCACCATCAGAGCATTGTTGATTCATCATCGCTGAGCACTTCAGCAACAAACGCTTTCTTCATCCTCGGCTTGGGGCATTCTAAAGCAAAGTGCCCATAATCGCTACAATTATAACACATTAGTTTTGCCTTATTAAACTTCCGATTTTGATGGCCTTGGCCACCACCACTGGAAGTGTTCTTGCCTTCACGCTTCGATAATCGGATCTTCCACTCAGCACGAGTCAACAAGACTTGTTCATCGCCGTTGTTACTATTATCGTGGATGCGTTCCTCATACGCCTTGAGATGACCGATGACCTCCTCCATAGTCATTGTCTTTAGGTCTCCAAATTGCTCTATGACCGAAGAAATCGGGAGAAACTATGAGGGAACAACACGAAGGAGTTTCTTCACTATGTACAACTCTTCCACCTTCTCGCTAAGAGCACGAATCTTGTTGACGATGACCATTAACCGGACGGTGAAGTCATTGATCGACTCTGTTTTCTTCATATGCAGCACCTCGAACTCGGTCTTGAGAGTTTGTACCTTTGCTTCCTTCACACGATCGTCACCAAGATGCATCGTCTTCAACGCCTTTCACGCGGCTTTGGCCGTCTCCTTTTCGGTCAATGGGAAGAGTGTCTCCTTTAGGATGCCCTGATAGATGGCCGCCAATGCCATCTGATCTTTGCGCACATCGACATTGGCATTCTCGATCGCGTCCACACTCCTTGAGCCTTCATGTACACCTTCATCTTCATTGCCTAGGCTGCATAATTGCTCGTCATGAGCATCGGATAATGCAGCGAGACAGCGGAACTCTCCTTCGCTATCATACTGGATGGTGCTTCATTACCGGTGATACCACTTCCCGGAGAACGCGATATGATCTTAAGCACGGATCAAGAATTCAGGCTACTTTGAAGCGGCTCTTGGACCGAGGGAATGGAGGGAAAAAAACTGTGCTATTTTTTTTTCTTTTTTTCTCTTAGTGATTTTTTCCCTTATCTCTGCGTCGACTTGAGGTAGGCCATGTACACCTTTTATTAGCGCTACTGTTGCTGATCTTTGAGACGGACGTGCCTTGGCTTCAGATACGGATGTCGAATACGTTTCGGCTTCTGTTTTGTGTGTCGCACGAAACTAGGCGTAGAGAGAAAATATTTCTGTGTTCGCATGCACTGGATGTGACGGTAGAAGGACAGCCGACTGCTCCCTTGCGTCACGCCTTGGTTGATGCCTCAGAACTGACGTGCTGCATAGGGAAACAAAGTCTTCTTTTGTTGGTTGTGCTGGAAACAAAATCTTGTCCTCTCTCTCTGGTGCTATTCAGGGAGCTATTGCTGTGTTGTTTTTCTTGCTCCTTTTTCCTGTGTTACGTCAACTTTGGATTGGACTGTGCTGTGTCAACTTTTTCCTGCCCAAAGCAAAAAGACAACAGAAGCCACTTGTCTTTAGAAGCCTGTTTCTTGGATTTATCTATGGCACACTAGCTTCTGTCTTGTCTCAGGTCCCACTCTCTTGAATTCTTGCTCTATCCTTGGCGCAAGAATTCCTGGCCGAAGAGGGGACTCCTGAAATGTGATGACGCGCGGAGCAGATGCCTCGGGAGTACTGCCTGAGATGAGTGTAAAATGGAAATCGCCGAGATGATTTTTTCAACGATTCGGTTCTCGTCTAGGTTCTGATACCACTTGTTAAAACTTTGAGCCAGGAGAAAACACACACATCGCAAATAAATGGAGAGAATAAGGGAGAATTTTTGAATTTCTCTATTATCTTATTTGCTCCCCTTTTTCCTAACTTTTCTTACAAAACTAGTTATAAGTCTTCTCAACATATAGTCTAATACTCTTCTACTAGGATACGTATTCAAACTTCAAGTTGGACACAATTTCAACTTGAGTTATACATAGAGACGAACTCTACTGGGTCTTGGACTCTAAGTCAAGATTATTTCTAACAAATTACATAGTTTTTAAAATTTTTCTTCCTTTCTTCAAACAAAAGCATACATTTTTTGACGGATCTGATTAGATGATTATGTGAAAGTGGCACAAAATAAACTAAGAATAATATCTTTTTTATTTTGTTACGACATGTTTGGAATTTCGATAACCTGTTTCAAGCTTACTTGTTACTTGGACTGTATAGCATTAGTCAACCAACAGAGAGAAGAATCAGAAATAAGTTGGATATTTAAATAATTTTTTGTAGTTTTTTAATTGAATTGTTATTTTGCTTTCCTCCTATTAATACGAACTTCTATTAAACTTAAATCGCTATTTAACAGTTAAAAGCACACATGCAAACTTTCCTAGTAATGGTGTCCGCTCTCCCAAATCCGTGACAAAATGCCCATGGAAAATAAGCTTCAAGGATAAATGTTCCTTTGGAATAGTTTGGAAGGATAAAATATACTTCTGTAATGCTAATTCCGCTCACTATGTGCCCACAGGACGAAAAGAAATATTCGGACTCCGGTCACCATGAGCATATCGAAGACCATTGGGGTCATTAGTGGCATCAATGAGTGTGTTAATTTATTTCAATGGGTTAGATCTACCGTCTCATCCCTGCGGTCCCAATGGAACGGAGCACAGGATCAAAACATTCAAGATGTATTGCAGTTGCAGAGTGATCTCCAACACCTCAGGGATGATCTACCAGCAATGTATGACCTCATTGATCGAGCAGAGTGGAGGAGCCATGAAAACTGTGTGGCCGAGCTCGTTCCAAAACTCAAGTATGCCGTTTATGATGCTGATGACCTTCTCGATGAATTCAGATGGTACGAGCAGAAGATGGAAGTGGAGGGTAATGTGAGCCAATCACCTTTTATTGATTTCTTTAACAATGTCATTCAAGGAAGCTTCAACAAAGTGAAAGATATCCAGAAAAGGCTGAACAATCTTTCTAATCAGCTGGAGAAGATGGGCTTGCGTGAAGTGACACAACGGTTTGACAAATCAGTCAGGCCGGAGACCAGTTCTTTCCCAAACGACACAAAAATATTTGGTCGTGACAAGGAACTAAAGCAGGTGATGGGATTGCTTGGTGTACCCACAACTGCTAGTAGGGCTCATTCCAAGCGCAAGCGAGCAAGTAGTTCAGCGAATGCATCAGCAAGCAACCAAGTTAGTACACTAGACAATAACAAAGCAAGAATATCAGGTGTTCCTGTTTTGCCAATAGTTGGAATTGGGGGTGTTGGAAAGACCACTTTGGCCCAACATATATGCAATCATCGACAAGTGAAGTCTCACTTCGACCTGATAATTTGGATTTGTGTTTCAGATGATTTCGACGTGAAGAGGTTAACACAAGAGGCCATACAATCTTCTTGTGGCAAAATAGCTACAACTGATAATTTGGATTCTCTTCAGCGTGACCTTGCTAACAACCTGAAAAATAAAAAGTTCTTGCTTATCCTTGACGACATGTGGGATGATTCCTTGAAAGAACATATGCAGTGTTGGAAGAGATTTTGTGCACCTTTAAAAGGTGTACGTCAAGGAAGTGTGATGTTGTTGACCACCAGATCTCCAGAGGTTGCTGATGGAATGCGAACAATGGAGCCCTTTCCATTAGAGGGTTTGCAGGATGATGTCTTTTGGAATTTCTTCAAACTATGTGTGTTTGGATCTGATTGCTCAAACAATAATCCAGAGTTGGAGAGCATTGGTAGAAGCATACTTCCAAAGTTGAAAGGTTCTCCCTTGGCTGCCAAAACTCTTGGACGCTTATTACGAATGCAACTTCACCCTACACATTGGAATAATGTTCTAAAAAGTGAATTGTGGGAGCTGAACCAAAAGGAAACTGACATTTTGCCGGCCCTTCGTTTGAGCTATGTATATTTACCATTCCATTTGAAGAGATGCTTTTCATTCTGCGCTGTATACCCCAAAGATCACAAATTTAAAAAGGACAGTTTATCTGAAATTTGGGTAGCAGAAGGCTTTGTGGAAGCTCAAGGTGACATTCCAATTCAACATATTACTTGTCAGTACTTTGAAGAACTTGTAAATCGGTCCTTCTTTCAAAAAATTCATGGTACGTATGTAATCCATGACTTGCTGCATGACATGGCGCAACTAGTTTCAAGGCATGACTGCTTCATCTTAAAAGACACGAGTGACTTTCAAAAAGTTCCTCAGAATGTTCGTCATCTGTCAATACTCTCTAGCACAAAAGTTAACTGTTCCAACTTGCTAAGCCTATCCAAGCACACGAAGATACGCACCCTACTTTGCCACAAGCCTTTAAGGAATGCAACTTTAGCTTCTGTAATGCACTGTTGGTGTAGTGAATTCCGGCGCATGCGTGTATTTTCTTGTGAATCTACAAATGAGTTACCGGATAGTATTGGCCACTGGAAGCATCTTCGGTACCTTAAAATCTCCAGGGATTGTTCTTTTAAGAGCCTTCCTTCGGCCCTCTGTTGCCTCTATAATTTGCAGATTTTGCATGCTACAAAATGCGAATTAGAAAGCTTGCCCAATGACTTTGGCAAGTTACACAATTTACAGGTATTTGAATTGCAGAGTGAACTATGTTTTGATGCAGCCAATAAACAGGGACCACGAATTAGACTGTTGAAGAATGCGAATCAAATTTGTGGAGGTTTGAGTATGTATAATCTTCATGTGATAAGCAAGGATCATGCAGCAGAAGCCGAACTAAAGAATAAGAATCTTGATAGGCTGAAGCTAGAATGGTCTTCGTGCTTGTGCCCGACGCGCAACCCTGAGCACAATGAGAAAGAAGTGCTTCAAGTTCTACAACCTCCCACCAGTCTCAAATCTCTGGAACTCTGCTGTTATCCATGTGGATCTCTTCCAAGCTGGTTTCGGCCACGATACTTGCCAAGCATAACATCACTTGCTTTTAGTGATTGTCATGGAATTGAGGGCATTTCATTTTCCGACATAGACCTAAATGAGATACCTGGGGTGCTAGTAGACAACAATGATGGCAGCATTGGTAATTTCTCGTCCCTGGCAGACATAAGCTTTTATAGGTGCCAAAATTTATCAAGCCTCGAACAATTTCTACAACATGTACCTGCGGTCAAGAGAATAAAAATTCACGATTGCGGAAGGTTAGTATCACTACAAACTGCAAGGTTTGCAGATTTGAATTGCCTTGAAGAACTGGAGGTGATTGATTGCCCATTTATCAGTTCACAAAGTTTGTTGTCACCGTCCCTCAAGAGGCTCTTTGTGCGGGAGGGATCATGCAATGCTGATACGTACCAGCCACCAACAAATGTCTTGGACAATATTGACTGCTCCTCCCTCACCTCCTTGCATTTATCATCTCCCCGTCTGACGTCCATCCAACTACAAAGGTGGACACTTCCAGCTCTGCAGGAGTTAAAGATTGAAGGGTGTGGATCTCTTACATTTATTGGAGAATCTGAATCGGTCTTCACTAACCTTCCTCGTCACGGGGGCAGCAGCAGCATCATTAAAACATTCTCATCCCTGACTGAGCTAAGCATTGATGGCTGTAATAAATTGTCAACCCTTGATGACCTCCTAGCACTTGAATATATACCTGCTGTTGAGAAAATCTGTGTTGCCGGTTGTGGAGAGTTGCAGTCCCTGCCCGGTGAAAGGTTTAGGAGTTTACCTTTTCTGAAGGATCTGGAGATTCGTAATTGTCCTAATCTCGATTGGCGAAGCGGATTGGTGTTACCATCATCTCTCCAAAGGCTCTACTAGAGCATTGTGGGGATATGTCTGCCTGCTTTCCTAGCTGCTTGGAGAGCCTCACCTCCCTTGTGTTTCTGACGATGATTTCATGCGCGGGTGTAGCGTCCATTCCACGCCACCTGTGGACAAGTGATCTCGCATCACTCCTGGTACTGTTTCTTGAGAATTGCCCAGACCTTGTGTCAATTGGTGGAGCAGAGGCAATTGCAAAAATAAAGAGCGTGTGTATAGAAGACTGTCCGAAGTTGAAGCAACCAAAGCAGCCATTCCAGAGGCTATGCTAGATTTCACGAAAATGAAGTCCTATGGTACGTGTGTACTAATTTACCTTCCAGTTTTTATTCACCTTAATCTATATAAATAAAAATAAATGGTAAAATTCAATACATCTCTTTTGTTTTAAGGGTAAAAATAATCCCACAATAATCTAAAAAAAAGAAAATCGTAGGAATTATCTCATTAATAGATAGATAGAAAAGAAGGATCTACACCGCTTATTTTTACGAGACAAATTATAACGGTGCATATTAATCATAAATAGATGTTAGAGTTGTATAACAAATAGAAATGTTATGTTGCAGTATTAATTGTGCAGAAAATTCGACTAGTTTTCTTGAATACTTCCAATCTCTTTCACCTATATTATTGACTACAAAAAGAAGTCATCTGCTGAGGCCACGTCATCAAGTAATCAACAACCATTTTATATATAATCTTCACTGATTAGGAACCTTCCGGTCCAATCTTTATTACGTTAGGAGTAATAAAGCATGTGGTTATCCCGATCACGCACTCGCGTCTCTCTCGATTGGCCCAAGTAACGCGTCTGCCCAGGCCTCGAACGTCGTAGCGGTTATGTATTCATGTACACTCCTACACTACGAAATAATGCAGGGCTGTGAAACATCGGCTATGCCAGTAGAGATCCATTGACGCATGAGCTGGTATCCGAGCCCGCTTTTAGGAAATTTCTCTCGTATAATAGATAAAGTATGTGCTTTATCTACTGCAAATAGTATAATCACTACTACAGAAAACCGTATTACAGACGGTTCAGAACCATCATCACAGACGATTGTCGAAAAACCATCTGTGATAGCTGATTACCACAGACGATTTTTAGTTAAAAACCGTCTGTGATATTGATATATCACAGACGGTTTTTACTTACAAACTGTCTGTGATTATCACCTATTACAGACGGTTTGTAACTAAAAACCCTCTGTGATATTCTTTTCTACCCCTAAATCTATTTCTGTTTATTGGCTAGCCTCAGGAAATGCTAGCCATGCCCTCTGAAACAAACAGATAAAGATGTACATGTATACATACAATTCACATCTCAATGCATTTCAGAAACATAAAATATCAAATTCACATCTCAATTCATTTCACAAACATAAAACATCCAATTTACATGGCACTTCATTTCACAAACATAAAGCATCCATTTCGCAAATCAATTAATTGAAATAAAATAAAATATCCATTAACAAATACACAATTACAAAAGATCTACATTGCATTTGCACTTAGATGGTAACATTGCATTTTTTATTGCTCTATCACACCGGAATCAAGTCTCGCGAAATGAACAGATCCATAATCAACGAACTTGTCCGGCTGCATAAGCTATACTTGGATGGTGCATGATTGCCATTCAAGTATTGCTTATGTAGCCGACAAGTTCGTTGATTATGGATCTGTTCCTTTCGCGAGACCTCGATTCCAGAGTGATAGAGCAATAAAAAAATGCAATGTTACCACACATTGCAATTTTTTATTGCTCTAGCAATCCAGAATCGAGGTCTCGTAAAAGGAACAAAGCCATAATCAACGAACTTGTCAGCTGCACAAGCAATACTTGAATGACAATGATGCACCATCCAAGTATAGCTTGTGCCGCCTGACAAGTTCGTTGATTATGTATCTATTCCTTTCGCGAGCCATCGATTCCGGATTGATAAAAGCAACAAAATTTCATTGTGCGTAGTGGAACTCTCCATCTGATCTTATGACTTTAGACCACAAAAACCAAGCGCACTCTCCTCAAATTTTTGCAAAGTCTGGCTGTTTCAATGTAGTTGTAGAGATGGGCGCAGCCTGTCGATAGGAATATCAATGCGCGTACATATATAACCTGACAAGTATGAAATAAATGTGGGAAGATTGACAAACCTTAGAGTTGGTGATCTTCGAGGAATCGAGGAGTAGTCTCATATGGTGGCACATGTAGAATCCACACGTGTTGCCCGGCTGCTGCTGGTGGCACTGCAAAAAATAGAATGTGGTAAATCAAGAGGCATTACTATTAAGTGTTGTATATGATTAATTAATGTGTAGCTAGCGAATACCCGAAAATTGCAAACATGTTTCAAGGGCTTGGCTCCTGTCATCGAGTCACATGTTTGTACGTATGTGGCGAAGGACCTTCATTATTCGAAAAAGTTAGATTAGTCATTCGGAAGGAAAGAAAAAGTACAATGTACAATGTACTTACCTATCGAGTATTTGGGCGATAGCTGTGTACTTGGATTTGTTCTTACTTAGAGAATCAAGGTATATAGCCTTGTTCCATTTTGGTACAATTACAATTAAAATCCAATGGAAGTGCATTCCCAACGGACATGCATGTATTCTTTCTACTTCCATTCCCAACGGACAAAGAACCTTCTTGGCTTTATACGTGGTTTTAGGCAACTCATTTCCCTCCGGAAGCATGTCTGCCAAAAAACCTAGCAGCGCCGTGAAACTCTTGTCAGACCAACCATTGCTTGCCTTCAATTTCAACAGTTCAAGCACGGCCGACAACCTCGTATATTTTGACCTGCAGCACATGAACAAAGGTTTCTCCGAGTCCTCCATCAAGCCCCGGAATTTAACATACTCTCTCTCATCATAGTTCTCTTCTACATTGCGAAGCATCTGATCGAGATTATCATCGTGCAACCTATCCGAATCCGAACCACAATCGACATCATCCGGCGGCATGTCATTCACTTCACCGGCGATGTCATCCGGCGGCATATCATTCACTTCATCGGCGATGTCATCCGGCGGCATATGATCGTTTACTTCGCCATGACTGGTCCAACACGTATAACCCTTTTTTGAAACTCCTCCGAATCAAATGCGCTTCAATTTGCCCTCGGTTCTTAAACATCTTTAAATTCTCGTAGTCAGTGCATGGACAGTACATATATTCCACCCCCTTATTCAACATATCCTCCTCGGCAGCTCTTGTAAAAGTAGACACGCCATTAATGTACTTTTCACTCACACGACTCATGGCATACATCCAGCTTCGGTCCTACATTATGTATATATATAACAACTTAGTATTAAAAATTAAATTAATTAATTATTACTACATATATACCGACCACATGCATTGAGGCTTAATTTGCTAGCTCAATTCATATTATAAACACAACAGCTATTATATAACCAACAATTTTGCAAACCATCTTCAATAACACTCACCAATTACTTATATCCAAATTGTAATGCAAAGAAAAATATATTTCATTACTAACCATATCTAGAGCAACTAGGAAAGTATGAATCTTCAAAGCTCAATCTCTGCCTCTTCCCACCAAATTAACTGGCCTGAAATCGCCTAGCTTACCTCCTGAGCGAAAGAGTGCGCAGGATCGAAATGAAGATCGATGTGGTCTGAGCAGCGCAATAAATTCCCAGCGCCATTATCACTGACGGTTTTGTATTTACAACCGTCTGTGATAATCTGGAATTATCACAAACGGTTTTTTATTAAAAACCGTCTGTGATAATTCCAGATTATCACAGACGGTTGTTAATAAAAACCGTCTGTGATAGGAAAGTATCACAGACGGTTCATCGGTAAGTACCGTATGTGATATGCCTTTTCTCCGACACCACCAACACAGACGATGTCCAAATTAAAATCATCTATGTTAGTTTCGGTCACAGACGGTTTTGTCAAACCGTCTGTGATTGCCCGTCTAGTATTAGGTTTTCTGTAGTAGTGGATATTTTAGCATTGCTGTGCAGTTGTTATCATAATTATCTTCTACTGACAATAACTGAAGATCAATTATCAACAGATATCTACAGCAACCGTCCCCTTGACCAGGTGAACCAGCACACAAGGTAATCATGCATGACAAAAGCAATATGCATGGCAACAGTACTCAAATCAATCCGATGCAAGGTCAAAACAATTGGCTTAACAAAACACCCAAGATTAGAAGCTCTTGACAATCGGCTGATCATCAAATAATTTTCCAACAAAATACAAATACAAATTAATTTTCTGACCTCTCAAATTACAATAGTTCATCAATAAAGTTCAGAACTTTCTCACATGGTCCTTCAGTATGACATCCACGTTGTCTCTCACAGTCACTCTTTCCCAATGGTATGTGCGTGTATACTAAGTTTCCCTTCCGGATTTTACTCAATTTTCTTGAACTCTTCTCATGTACTATAAAACAGTCAGTAGCGCATATATGGGGCGACTTGTTGATAATATCAATACGTATACCCTGTTTCCAAAAGTTAATTTTTTGTTCTAGTGTTTAGTCATCGTTGACTTGTTAATCTTTTCTGAATGCCTTATGCCTACAGTAATCCCAACTAATTTAAAGTACAAAAAGGAACTTGCAAATAATATAGATGTCCAATTGCTGCCGAAATGTATGGTGGAATTTGAAACTCTCCTTTATGTGAATGACGTTATGACGAATTCTTATTTCTCAATGCAGCTTGTAGTCTCTCTCTCTCTTCTTGACAAAAGCTGTTTGCTCAATGCACTTTACTGATCAATGTTATTGAGAGACCATGTGGTCGTGCTCCATGAGAGTGATGAGTAATTGACAAAGGTTTAAGTCAGTCGAGTTTGGTTTGAGTGGTTCGGAGTCGAGTCGTTGCGTGGCGCAATCGGGCTCGGTCGGACTTTGGTCAAATCTGGTCATTTGGGCTTAGGATGTATATTCTAATGTTTTGACAGGTTTTGACTTCATCTGTGGTAAGTGTAATGGTATTTACGCTTTCATGTGTCGAGCGGTGCTATTTGACGTGCTTCTTGTCTGTGTGACTGCAGGACGTCGAGTTGGAGTCGTGGCGAGACACGGTGGACCGGACTAGGCGCAGGTGGTGCTGAGGTCAGAACGGTCGGGATGTGTCGAAGACGACGTGGACTCGAGGTGGTTGCGAGGCGTGCGAGGCAAGGAGCGCGGAAGCTTCCCGGAAGGTGCAGAAGGGGCGAATCGGGAAATTCGCAAGGCTGCACAAGCGGGAGCGGGCTCCGTTGGACGTAGCGGGCGTAACGGGGCGGAGACCCGTTAGCCAGGCGCTATAAAAGGAGAGGAGGGGCTGCATGCCCTCCTTGAGCACTTGAGGTGGAATTAGGGTTTGCTAGAGTCAAAAGAGTCTTTAGTGGTTGCTTTAGGCTTTAGGCTTTAGTTGTTGAGAGTGGGTGGAGAAGGCAGAGGGTTGTTCTGTCCTCCATCGATGTGTTCCTGAGTGCTCCCTCCCTCATGTGTTCTTGAGTTGTGTTCTTGAGTAGAGAGGGAGAGGATGGTTTGAGTTGAGAGCTTGTAATCTTTCCTTTTGTATCAAGTCGGGGTATCGGGACTCCTCTGTGTTCATTGTGATCCAAGAAATGAAAATCTGAAGTTTTTATTCCCGTGCTCTCTGTTCTTCCTTCGATGCTCTTTTGGTGGATTTCTTGAGATTTTGATTTTCGAGTTCTTGCTTGCTGTGGAGGTGTAAAATGGGTTGCTCCATGATGGGATAGTGCTTCAAGATCATTTGATCAATTAAAATCCCAGAGACAAGGTTTTAATCTCAGTTTTGCCTTTTTGACCTCCCCTGTTCAAGCTTTGCATTTCTAGGGTTTTGGTGCTCTCAGTGTTCCCCTCGTTGAATGGCTTGAAATTTGGCATGGAGGATCCAGAGGCTATCTTATAGCTATCCTCAAAATTTCATAGCCAAAGGATCAACCGGTTGGGAGAAATTTGATTTTTGGCTCGGGTCGTGCAAGAATTCAGATTTTTACCCAAATCTGAAATTCTTGATTCTTGGAGTGGATTTCTTGTTATTGTCTTTTGGCTTAGTCTTCTGGGAGTGTTCCCTAGCTATCCTCAAAGTTTCCCAAGCCAAGAATCCAAGAATCGGTGCGAATCTCTCAATTTTCTGAAATTCCTGTTTGCTGTTTTTCTCGAGAGGTACTACCGCTCGGGGAGCGGTACTACCGCTCAAAGGTACTACCGCTCTGACCAGCGGTACTACCGCTCAGCGGTACTACCGCTTGACCAAGCGGTACTACCGCTTGAGGCCAGTTTTGCGCTGAATTTGCTTTTCTTGATTGCTTCCTTCTGGGTCTAGTTTTTCAGTGTCTCTGTGATTTCCAGTAAGGGCTTATTTTCTCCTTCATAGCTCTCATAGCTACTGGAGAAGAAGATATTTGTTGGGGGCGATTTTTAAAGATCGACATTCACCCCCCCCTCTGTCGCCATTTCGGTCCAACAATTGGTATCAGAGCCGGTTAGCTCTAATTCATAGATCTTAACCGGTCTCAAGAGCCATGGCGACGGACAAGTACTCGACCAAGCCGCCCGTTTTCGATGGCATCGATTACCCCTTCTGGAAGAGCCGAATGGAGACATACATCCAGGTTCAGGGGTACGCTATCTGGCGCAAGGTCAAGGTCCGGTTTGTTGTTCCGGCCGATGAGAACATCAATGCTGGGAATATGCATGATGTTGAGGCAAACGCTAAGGCAAGGAACATCATTATCCAGGGCCTGAGTCGTAGCGAGTTCGATCGCATCTCCCACCTGTCATCCGCCTACGATATCTGGGTGACCCTCGACGCATACCATGAGGGCACCACCCAGATCAAGACGGTTCGACAGGACCAGTTCAAGCGCGAATACAACAAATTCGAGATGCTTGCTGGTGAGTCCCTAGATGAGTGCTTCGCACGTTTTCACAAGATCTTGAGCAACCTCCGAGCGGTCGGTCTCACATACCCCGACTCGGACAACGCTCGTCAGATGCTTGCGGCACTCGATCTGCGAGTGTGGGAGATGAAAGTGACCACCATCAAAGACACGACAGACCTCTCGACCTTGACTCTTGACGCGCTGTACTCGCGCCTCAAGAATCACGAGATTGACGTTGTCTCTCGTAGGTCGAAGTCACAGTCGATGGCTTTGGTCACCGATCCCAGTTCAGCTTCTGGTCTCTCTTCTGAGTCTTCTTGCGGTTTCTCCCTTGCTGCTCTCTGTGACATAACTGATGATCAGTTAGAGCAGCTTGCGGATGATCAGCTGGCCCTCCTAGCCCGAAGGTTTTCACATGCCTACAAGGGTAGGAGAGACAGAAAGAGAGGAGGACCCGTGATTTGCTTCGAGTGTGGTGGCCCCAACCACATTCGGGCAAACTGCCCCAAGCTGGAGAAGGGCAAGAATGACTACGGCGGTTCGGGCAAGATCGACTACACCGACAAGAACCGCAACAAGAAGCCTCCAGCTCAGACGCCGGGAAAGAAGAAGTTCCGCGACTTTGGGAAGGCCAAGAAGCTGTTTCACCGCGTCCTCACCGCCTTCGACAACCTCGACCTCAGCGAGGTGGAGGGATGGAGCGATGACGACGGGACGGGTGACCAAGATCCCAAGAGCGGCGACGACTTCTCCGGCATGTGCTTCATGGCCCTCGAGGGCGAACTCAGCGACAGCGAGCTGTACTCCGACTCGGACGAGGTATGTCCCTCCTATGACCAACTTAATGAAGCTTTCCTTAAGCTAGGAGGTTTTCATGCTAGAGCTAGGACTAGGTGTACCGAGTTAGAGAAGGAAGTAGATAGACTGTCACGGGAGCTTACTTCTCTTACATCTGCTCCCTCCCGTGACGACTGTGATACATGTTGTGCTTTGCTGGGTGATTTGGAGAAGTTAAGGACCTCGCATGATAGTGTGTCCTCCGAGCTTGATTCTATTAAGGTGGAGAATGTTAGTCTGCTTGCTGAGTTAGAGTTGAGTAGGATGGCTGTTACCCTACTTACTACTGATGAGACTACTTCTCCCACCTCATGTGAGGTTAAGGACATTGCTGCTAGAGGACCTTATGCCATGCTCCTTGATCTGCCCGAGTCTTGTGAAAATTGCAATAATTTAAAGATGAACCTAAAACGGGCAGATCACAAGATTGCTGAGTTGTGTGCTTCTTTACTTGAGCCTATTGATTCATGTTTGAATTGTCCTAGATTAACTGCTGAACTTGAATCTGTCTCAAAACAGTTTCAAGAAATGATTGACACTAATAAGAGGATGGCTCAATTCGCGACTAAGGATCCTGTTAACTCACCTTGCATTAGCTGTGATAAACTAAAACTTGAACTCGTTGCCTTGAATGACAAATGTGTGAAGCTAACTAAGGATCAACTAGTGAAGGCACCAACTGCTTGTACTGTTTGTGCTGAGAAGGGGGAGAAGCCCCAGGGTAAGGTGGAGACGCCTAGGAACGTGAACCAACTGACTAGCAGTAGGACTGTCCATTCAGAGTCGGCTGTGCGTGCACAAGCCATTCTTCCCTCTGCTGTTGGTTCTTCATCTGCTCCCTTACCTCCTGCTGTTCCCTCTTCCCCCTGCTCTTCTTGCACCTCTCTCTTTCGGGAGTGTCAGTATCTTATGAACACTCTCGAGAGATTTGTAGGAGGCAAGAAGAAGCTTAATCTTATTCTAGACCAATCCAAGATTTGCAAGTTCAATCAGGGTCTAGGATATGATTTCTATGAGGATATGAGGAAGCATCCACCTGCTGTGCTCAGACCCATAGCACCAGGTGTGATCGAGACCGAGCCCAGGACCGAGAAAGTCCAATTTAAGTCAGCGGGCTATGTCCAGGGGATTTCTGACAGCAAAGTGTTTGCACCTGCTGCTTCGGCCTCTCAGAAGGCGAAGCCTGACCGTGCTACTTCTACCTCTCAGAGGATGAAGTATCACTGCACCTTCTGTCAGAAGGATGGACACACGGTTGATCGATGCTTCAGGCGCGCCAAGATCGCGCGTAGAGACCGTGTTGAGTCTCCTAGGCGTATTCAGGGTCAGCCCCAGATCCTGAGTGCACCTAGGACCAGCACGAGGTCTAGGTTTACTGCTGTTGATGGGTTTGGGCAGCATCGGGGACTTGGTTTTTCTGAGTCTTCTGTTTTTCGTCCTCATGCTGCTCCTGCTCATGACTTCCGCCGTCCTGAGGGTACATCTCGTTTCCCCCGTCGAGACAGTTACCCGCGGCGTGTTCAGCGTGTTGGCGGTGTTCCGACTCGCTCTCCCGTAGCAGTCGGACCCCGCAACAGCTTCAGGTCTGCTCACAGACCTTCTGCTGTGAGTGACAGAGAGCGTAGGGTAGATAGAGGTCAGTCGTGCTTGACTACTTCATCTGCTCGACGTGTTGTTCAGTATTGGGTGCCAAAATCACTCTTGATTTACCCCAGTACTGAGACTTTACTCTCTGTTTGACTCAGGTTCGCCGGGCAGGGAAGGGAAAGGTTTGGCTTGTAGACTCCGGGTGTTCACGACACATGACCGGAGACTCCCGTTGGTTTTCTTCCCTTGCCCGTGCTCCAGGTGATGAGACGATCACCTTCGGAGATGCTTCATCTGGGCGCGTCATCGCCAAAGGTACAGTGCGCATTAATGACTCTTTCATTTTGAAAGATGTAGCCTTAGTTAGTAAGCTGCAGTACAATTTGCTTTCCGTTTCTCAGCTTACCGATGACGGTTTCGAGGTGAGCTTCAAGAAAAATAATTGCAAAATTCTTGATTCTTCGGGTAGTCTGGTTTGCGGGATTTCTCGTTTTGGGAGGATCTTTCGTGCTAATTTTTCTGAGTCTTCTGGTGATCCTCTCAGGTGTTTAGTTGCTTCTGAGTCCCGCGACCTCTCTTTCTGGCATAGGAGACTTGGTCATATTGGATTTGACCATTTGACCCGAGTTAGCGGCCACGATCTCATTCGTGGTCTGCCGAAACTCAAGATGGTCAAAGACCTTGTTTGCTCTCCATGCCGGCACGGCAAGATGGTTGCCGCTTCTCACCCTCCGGTCACAGTTACTATGACCGATGCACCGGGACAGCTGCTCCATATGGACACAGTTGGACCAGCTCGAGTGCAGTCAGCAGGAGGGAAGTGGTATGTTCTTGTTGTGGTCGATGACTTCTCGAGGTATTCTTGGGTGTTTTTCTTAGCCTCGAAGGATGAGACGTTTTCGCATTTCCGAGGTCTTTTCAGTAGGCTTTCTGTTGAGCTCCCGGGTGCCTTACGAGCGATCCACAGTGACAATGGCACGGAGTTCAAGAATTCCTACTTCGAGAGTGTCTGTGGTGAGACAGGTGTAGAGCATCAGTTCTCCTCTCCGCACGTCCCTCAGCAAAATGGCATTGTGGAGAGAAAGAACCGTACCTTGGTTGAGATGGCCAGGACGATGCTTGATGAGTACTCTACACCGCGGAAGTTTTGGGCTGAGGCTATAGCCACCGCGTGCCATGTCTCAAATCGAGTTTTTCTTCGGGCACACTTGCATCGCACGTCTTATGAGCTGAGATATGGGCGAAAGCCTAGCGTCTCTCATTTTCGTGTGTTTGGTTGCAAGTGCTTTGTTTTGAAGTCCGGGAACCTAGACAAGTTCGAGTCACGTTCTTGTGATGGAATCTTTCTAGGTTACTCGCCTTCTTCGCGGGCTTATAGGGTTTGGAACTGCGAGTCTAGTAAAATGGTAGAGACCTGTGAGGTGACCTTTGACGAGGCCAGTCCGGGGACTAGGCCCGATATCTCATGTTCTTTAGAGCAGTCCGAAACCATCTTTGTGGATGATGAGGATGATGGAGACGACGGTTGTCTACCTGATCCTGTCCCTCATCCACCCCTTGAGGTGCCGTCTTCCACCGCACCTCGAGGTGATCAGCCCATGCCTTCTGCTTCTTCTGGAGCTGGTGGCTCTGTTCCTACCTCGTCAGCTCACGAGATAGAGGTCACTTCTTCATCTCATCCTGGACCTCCTAGACATATCCAGAAAGCTCATCCTTCAGAGCAGATCATTGGAGATCTTTTCGAGCGTGTTACCCGCTCAAAATCTGGCTTATCTCAATTCTGTCTCCATTCTGCTTTCATTGCCTCCTTTGAGCCCAAAGATGTCTCTCATGCTTTATCTGATGAGTCTTGGGTCAATGCCATGCATGAGGAGCTAGAAAATTTCGAGAGGAACAAGGTCTGGTCGCTTGTCGAGCCCCCGCGAGGTCACAATATTATTGGGACTAAGTGGGTGTTCAAGAACAAGCAGAGCGAGGATGGAGTGGTTATTCGAAACAAGGCTAGACTGGTTGCTCAGGGGTTCTCCCAGGTTGAAGGTCTAGATTTCGAGGAGACCTTTGCCCCTGTAGCTAGACTTGAAGCCATTAGAATCCTGCTTGCCTTTGCAGCTTCTAAGGGTTTCAAGCTTTACCAGATGGACGTCAAGAGTGCCTTTCTCAATGGCCTTATTAAGGAAGAGGTCTACGTCCGACAGCCTCCTGGTTTCGAAAACCCCAAATACCCAAACCATGTCTTCAAGCTTTCCAAAGCGTTGTATGGACTTAAGCAGGCCCCCAGGGCTTGGTATGAGAGGCTTAAGTCCTACTTGTTGAGTCATGAGTTTGAAATGGGTAAAGTTGATAAGACCTTGTTCATCCGCCGGCTTGGCGCTGACCTTCTGCTCGTCCAGATCTATGTCGATGACATTATCTTTGGCGGCTCTTCCCATACTCTGGTTTCCCAGTTCTCGGATGTCATGAGCACCGAGTTTGAAATGAGTATGATGGGTGAGTTGACCTTCTTCCTTGGCTTCCAAATTAAGCAGACTCGGGAGGGTACATTTCTTCATCAAGGAAAGTACACTCGTGACCTCCTGAAGCGCTTCGATATGAGTGATGGGAAGCCGGTGTCAACTCCGATGGCTTCGACAGCCTATCTTGACCCAGATGAGGATGGCGAGCCAGTTGATCAGAAAGTGTTCAGAAGTATGATCGGCTCCCTTCTTTACCTCACTGCCTCGAGACCAGACATACACTTCTCTGTGTGTCTGTGTGCTCGTTTTCAGGCCTCTCCTCGCGTATCTCACCGCCAGGCGGTGAAGCGCATCTTTCGATACCTTCGAGCTACCATTGACTATGGTATCTGGTACTCTTCCTCATCCTGTCTTTCCTTGAGAGCTTTCTCGGATGCAGACTTTGCTGGCTGTAGGATAGATAGGAAGAGCACTTCCGGCACCTGCCAGTTCATTGGCACTTCTCTCGTTTCCTGGTCTTCGAGGAAGCAGTCCGGTGTTGCTCAGTCCACTGCAGAGGCCGAGTACGTTGCTGCTGCCAGTTGCTGCAGCCAGGTACTCTGGATGGCTTCGACCCTGCGGGATTTTGGGTTAGTTATCGACAGTGTTCCACTCTTTTGTGATAACACCTCTGCGATCAACATTGCTAAGAACCCAGTGCAGCACTCTCGGACCAAGCATATTGATATTCGCTTCCACTTCCTTAGAGACCATGTAGAGAAGGGTGACATAGTGCTCCAGTTTGTGGAGAGTGACCACCAGTTGGCTGATATCTTCACCAAGCCCTTGGACAGTTCGAGGTTTTCAGCTCTACGGGGAGAGCTTGGGGTGGTTTGTCCTTACGGACTGTAGTGAGGGGGAGCTTAGGCTTTACTGCTTTAGTATATTCATTATGCTTCTGTCTCATTTCTGTTGAATGGCATTTGCGGGTGCATTGGGTTAAGTCCTTCTAGCATAGGTTAGAGTGTTTCTTGTGTTGAGTTGCTTAGACTTCTTCTCTTGTCTTGTGCTTCCAGGATTAGCTATTTCTTATCTCACTAGGTTGAGCTCACTCACTTCTTGTAGGTTCTAGCGAGGGTTGGGCCATCCTCGGGTAGACAGGGTACGTGTTTGCTCTCTAGTGTGTGTTCGACGATCAGCTGTTAGTCCTGGAGTCATTTGGGGTAGATGAGAGTCAGTTTAAGCCATAGTTGCTTCTATATCTTTTCTATGCTTTAAGGACTGCCTGTTTTGGTTTTATTTGCCAGCTTCTCGATTTATTGCTTTGGTTCAGGGAGAGTTCATTTGGGAGCTTTTGGAGCTTAATTGTGACTTAACTCAACTTGAACTAAAAGTTGCATGTCATGTTGAGGGGGAGCTGGATTTTTTCTGCATTTTAGCATTTCGCATTGTAATATAACTACATTGAGCCTTGATTATTATCCTGTTATGACATGTTTACAATGCTTTACAGCTTGCCATGATTTGTGCCTTATATGCTAGATTGATCATGACTTCATATGTGTAGACTAGCTTTTACCATGATAAGTTAATTAAAATTGCCCAACTTGAAGTAAAACTTGTCATGCTAGCATTTGAGTTTAGTCTTTCTGGAGTTATCTCTTTATGATTCATGCCATGTCAACTAGGCTTAGCTGAGCGTTGAATCTTTTATTGAGCCTTAGATTGAGCTATTTTAGTCTCTTGATGTAGCATGAGGTAGTACAATATGTTAAAAAAAAAGGATCTCTCTTGTGCGAAAAAACTGATTTCACCAATCCTTTCTCATGAGACGGCTTGCCATTGCACTAGGCATGAACTCAGGGGGAGTTTTGGATGACCTAGACTATCTTCTTAAGCTTCTCGCTTGGAGTAGTCGCATAAGGCTTGAGATCTAGCACAAAAAAAAAATCTCTTTTGTGCGAAAAAACTGATTTCACCAATTCTTTCTCATGAGACGGCTTGCCATTGCACTAGGCATGAACTCAGGGGAGTTTTGGATGACCTAGACTATCTTCTTAAGCTTTTTGCTTGGAGTAGTCGCATAAGGCTTGAGATCTAGCACATAAACAAAATTTGGGTTAGAAACGACCATGAGCTTTAAAAAGACAATGTCTTATGTGCTCAAATTGCTTAAGCTACAAAAAGAACCAAGTACTTGCGCCAATGTTTCATTCTTGAGCATAGCACTCTAGTTGGTCTCAATATTAGCTTCTTGGTTCCGCTTAGCTTACTTGACATGGCCGGCATCATCCTTGAGTATCTCTAGTTAGACTTTACCTCTTGATGACTTGGCATTCTCACTTAATGCACTATATTTCAGATTGTCATCTATGTGTTCTAGCTAGCTTATACATGTCAGGTCATGATCTAGATAGCTTTTTATAGAGTTATGGCTTGGTGTATCTCATTATGGTCAATATGGATAATTCTCATGGCTCTAAATGCTTAAATAAACAAACTTCAGCCATATTCATCCATTGACATGTCATATTCTCTCTATTGCATCTTGATGTGTTTATTGCCAAAAGGGGGAGAATAGAGAAGATAAAGTCTGTTGGGAATAGTTTAGAGCTGTGGAGATCAATTTGCTCTTTCAGTTGTTGCTCTAGTGTTCCTTCTGTCGACATGGTCATTAGCTTCACTTCTTTCTTTGGACCATGTTGGATTCTTCAAAATCAAGGGGGAGATTGAGAGACCATGTGGTCGTGCTCCATGAGAGTGATGAGTAATTGACAAAGGTTTAAGTCAGTCGAGTTTGGTTTGAGTGGTTCGGAGTCGAGTCGTTGCGTGGCGCAATCGGGCTCGGTCGGACTTTGGTCAAATCTGGTCATTTGGGCTTAGGATGTATATTCTAATGTTTTGACAGGTTTTGACTTCATCTGTGGTAAGTGTAATGGTATTTACGCTTTCATGTGTCGAGCGGTGCTATTTGACGTGCTTCTTGTCTGTGTGACTGCAGGACGTCGAGTTGGAGTCGTGGCGAGACACGGTGGACCTGACTAGGCGCAGGTGGTGCTGAGGTCAGAACGGTCGGGATGTGTCGAAGACGACGTGGACTCGAGGTGGTTGCGAGGCGTGCGAGGCAAGGAGCGCGGAAGCTTCCCGGAAGGTGCAGAAGGGGCGAATCGGGAAATTCGCAAGGCTGCACAAGCGGGAGCGGGCTCCGTTGGACGTAGCGGGCGTAACGGGGCGGAGACCCGTTAGCCAGGCGCTATAAAAGGAGAGGAGGGGCTGCATGCCCTCCTTGAGCACTTGAGGTGGAATTAGGGTTTGCTAGAGTCAAAAGAGTCTTTAGTGGTTGCTTTAGGCTTTAGGCTTTAGTTGTTGAGAGTGGGTGGAGAAGGCAGAGGGTTGTTCTGTCCTCCATCGATGTGTTCCTGAGTGCTCCCTCCCTCATGTGTTCTTGAGTTGTGTTCTTGAGTAGAGAGGGAGAGGATGGTTTGAGTTGAGAGCTTGTAATCTTTCCTTTTGTATCAAGTCGGGGTATCGGGACTCCTCTGTGTTCATTGTGATCCAAGAAATGAAAATCTGAAGTTTTTATTCCCGTGCTCTCTGTTCTTCCTTCGATGCTCTTTTGGTGGATTTCTTGAGATTTTGATTTTCGAGTTCTTGCTTGCTGTGGAGGTGTAAAATGGGTTGCTCCATGATGGGATAGTGCTTCAAGATCATTTGATCAATTAAAATCCCAGAGACAAGGTTTTAATCTCAGTTTTGCCTTTTTGACCTCCCATGTTCAAGCTTTGCATTTCTAGGGTTTTGGTGCTCTCAGTGTTCCCCTCGTTGAATGGCTTGAAATTTGGCATGGAGGATCCAGAGGCTATCTTATAGCTATCCTCAAAATTTCATAGCCAAAGGATCAACCGGTTGGGAGAAATTTGATTTTTGGCTCGGGTCGTGCAAGAATTCAGATTTTTACCCAAATCTAAAATCTTGATTCTTGGAGTGGATTTCTTGTTATTGTCTTTTGGCTTAGTCTTCTGGGAGTGTTCCCTAGCTATCCTCAAAGTTTCCCAAGCCAAGAATCCAAGAATCGGTGCGAATCTCTCAATTTTCTGAAATTCCTGTTTGCTGTTTTTCTCGAGAGGTACTACCGCTCGGGGAGCGGTACTACCGCTCAAAGGTACTACCGCTCTGACCAGTGGTACTACCGCTCAGCGGTACTACCGCTCAGCGGTACTACCGCTTGACCAAGCGGTACTACCGCTTGAGGCCAGTTTTGCGCTGAATTTGCTTTTCTTGATTGCTTCCTTCTGGGTCTAGTTTTTCAGTGTCTCTGTGATTTCCAGTAAGGGCTTATTTTCTCCTTCATAGCTCTCATAGCTACTGGAGAAGAAGATATTTGTTGGGGGCGATTTTTAAAGATCGACATTCACCCCCCCCCCTCTGTCGCCATTTCGGTCCAACAGTTATCTTCCTTATGTAGCTTCTCGTAGAGTCGAGAATCAATTGGCTTGAAGAATCATTTAAGTCCTACGGGGAGAAAAACTTTCTGCTGAATCCACTTTACTCCATGGCAGATTCTCCTTCTTACTCCAATTTTATTCGGTCAACACTTCTCTCTGTAATTCATGTTAATGCTCATAACCGTGCGTTCCCAGCTCCCACAGAAGATGATTTGTTTTTACAAATACATCCATAACGTCGCAACGTCATCGAGTCCTCTCCAGTGTGTCATGTTTACCATTTTGTGTTATATGCCAAATAAGTGGCTGGTAAAACATTTATGCTATTTCACCTTCCATGGTGTATTGATACCATTTGCATTCGCTCAATCGATTGTATTACAATTTTAACCGGAACATCCTCCCGTGGATGTTTTTGGATGTCCTCGTGTGAAGTCTTCCCTTTTTTGTTAATATACATACCATCTGTTCCTTTTGCGCGATTTACCTAATATGCGGATCAATTTGAACACATTGCACTGTCCATTATATTATACATACCGTCGAAAGAGTTTTGAAGTAGGGCCAGAGGGCAAATTGACATTCAGACAGTCACGCGGATGTCCTTATCCGATCAAATTCCCTGCTCCAGGGATCAGCAAACTCTGGCAGAGCGGAAATATGCTGACATTGGTCAGCAACAGAGGCTGACATTGGTGTAGTGCCGAGCCGCTCAACAGCAGCAGGCTGAGAAGTCGACGACAGCGCAAGTAGACGCGCTGTTGATGAAGGGGCATTTTTTAGCTATGACTTATAACTTTTTGCTGCAATTTATTAGTCTGATAAATAGTATGTGATACCACTAAATTGCAAAAGAGAGAATTAAGAAAGGAAAGGGCGGTTTTTGCCGTCAGACCCACCGGCTTTTAGAATGCCGAATAAGTAACGCTCGCAGAGGTTACCAGACCACCCAAGGACAGTCGGCACCGTCTAAAAAGCGACTAAAAGTAGCGTTCTCAGATGTCCCCAGACCGTCCAGGGGCGGTCGGCACCATCTCGCGTTATGGGTTTTCGTCATCCGACGGGAAATTTTATTCTTACCTTTTTCCGATTTACCTGCCGCAGTAGAAGAGCACAATTAGTATAGGGCTGCCATTGGACCAAAAAGTCCCTAGTGCCATAACCAGCCAAGGCAAAAAGGGGAAGGGCAAAAGCACCATTTCATAGTGAGAGTGTCAGCCATGCCTCTTAAGTAGACAAGATAACACACAGCCGCATCACCTACTCCACTTTTCTGCCACAGCCTCAAGAACCAAGCCAAGCACCACTTCATTTTCCTCCCTCAACCGAGAAAAAGCGAGCAAGCAGAGGGAGCAAGGAGGAAAGGAGATCCCAAAAGGGCTCGGACGACGCCATCGACTGCATCCAGAGGAGACCATCCACCACCACCGAGAACCCGGCCTTCGTCAACAACCACTTCTGCTTCTAGTCCCGCAAATCAAGTAGGTGGCACATCCCCCATGTTTATCCAACACGGTCTCACAAGCACAAACATGTAGAAGTTGGGGAAGGGGGTGCACTACCCTGAGTAGAAGAAGCGAGCCGCAGAGCACCGGCGCCGCGCCGGTGACCGGTGGCACCATTGGGGGCGAGGCCAAGTACCGACCTGCGCTCGCGTAGGGGCCGGCGGCCTGGGGCCGGTGAGCCGAAGGGGGCGGGGGAGTAGCAAGGGGAGGAGGCGGATCCGGCCTTGGCCGACGGGATCCGAGGCGAAGCCCGAGGGAGGTGGCCAGAATTTGGGGAGTCGGCGCCGGATCTGGCCGTGGCCGGCCGGATCCCGGGAGAAAGAGTGAGCACGGGTGAGTCGTGGAGGAGGAGGTGGCCGATGGCGAGCACCAGGGCCGGCGAGCTCCGAGACGGTCGTACGCTGCCGTGCCGCTTGGTGCACCCACGTGTTAGAGAGGGAGAGTGAGGCGGGGGCGACGGAGGGGCCGCCGACGGCAAGCCTCAGGCCGGTGACGCCGAGCCGGGCCGCACGTCGCCACATCGCCAGAGGGGTGCCTGGGCTCCGTCTCGCGCGAGAAAGAGGGGGAGAGAGGGAGAAACGGGAGGTGAGGCCGTTCGGCCGGATTGAAGTGAGGACAGAGAGAGGGTCAGGTGAGGAAGAAATAGAGGGAGGGGCTGACTGGGTAAGAAAAGGAAAAAAAGAAGAAAAGGAAAGGAAAAAAAGAAGAGAGGAAAAGGAAAAAAAGAAGAAAGAGAAGAAAAGGAAAGGAAAGAAAAGAGGAGAAAATGAAAAGAAAAAAGGAATTGGGGGGGGGGGGGTTTGGTGCCTGCGCGACAGGTCCCTGAAACCCGTGCGTTTTTATGCTAGAATCGGGATATGCGTGTAGTATCGTCGTCGCCCATTTAATCTCTGGTTTCGATATGATGCGTTAAATCGAACTATTTGCTTGTCCAGGTGGAGGTCCTGAGTCAACGCCGTCCGCACGTCGTTCTGCTCCGCTTGGTTAACTGGCAAGTGCGTGGTAGAGCGGTAGACCATAGAGTTTATGAATATGCAATGTTTACATGATGTGATAATGTTTATGTGGAAATGCGATGATTACATGATATGATGCTTATTTATGGATGACAACGAGCAATGCATTTGCATTATATGCACTCAAGAGTGAGGGCGGTGAGAAAGTCCCAAGCTTCGAGTAAAGCTAGCGGACTAATCCGGAGTGCTCTTGAGTAAGCCCTGCTTTGGTAGGCCTCCACAGGAGTGGAGAGATCCCCGTGCCGATATGGGTGGGCCCAAGATTATGGGTGAACATCGACGGGTGTTCACTCGGTAATACCGGTATTTGCAATGTGATGAGCAAATGTGCATGTAGAGTAGGGTTGCATTGCATTTATGATTTGGCAATGTGGCATACGAAAATGCATGTGAAGTATGTACGATCAATGTGGAACCTTGAGAATGATGATACGAGCATGGCTATGCATGCAGAGTATGTTGGTTGGATTAAATTGTTTTCATGTTGTGTTAGTATTTATCGTCCTATTATGTACTTGCTGAGTCTTTAGACTCACCCTTGCTTTGTTGTTTGTTTCTAGGTGAATGTTGAGGACGCCATGCCCAGTGTGGGAGTAGCACATAAATAACCTTCACAAACTAACAGCACTCCCTGTACCACCTTTTGTCAATTTATTTCAGTCTCTACTAGTCTGTTGGAGTAGGGGCTAAAAAAATTGTGTTGTATCTATTCACTGCTAACTAAATCTATTAGTGTTGATTTTCTAGTAATTGAAGGAAAGGTAAGAATGTGCAATGGTGGTAGCATTCCGGGCCCAGAGGATGGGCAGGGTGTTACAATTGGTATCAGAGCGGGCGTTAGGTCTGTGGTAGAGAAATTTGATAACTTAGACTAATTATTCAACTAAAATATGACTTATGCCTAATAATAATTAAATTAAAAATTTGGCACACTGGTGCACCATAGGATGGGGAATGGGTCTTACATTGTATTTACGCTTTCGTTAGCATTGATGTTGATTTGTGCTGTTGAAATGGATGTTTGTGGGCTAGTTGTGTGACTGGCTATCTGTCCTGATCAGATATGCCGAGAGCAAGAGGATGCGGGTGTGGCTGTGGAGGTCACGGCTGTGGTCGTGGCCATGCCCAAGCGGAGCCACTGCTTGAGGTCCAGCAGGAGGCATCTGGTGCAGAGGTTGCTTCCGCTGAGCAGTTTGTAGCCAGAGACCCGGCAAGGTCTTCAGCCTTGCTGCAGGAATTCTTAGAGGAGGTCCGTGCGCTTCGTCGTCAAGCGCCGGCAGCCGCTGTTGCGGCCGTTCCCGCTGCTACCCCTGTTGCTGTTCTGGCCGTACCAGAGGCAAGAATGGGCCTTCGTGAGTGGTTGGTCTTGCGGTTAGATACTTTTGATGGTTCGGGCACACCAGTCTAGGCTGCAGATTGGTTGCGCTACATGGAGAGGCAATTCAAAGCCCTTGAGATGAGCTCTCAGCTGAAAGCTCGCTACGTGGCTTTTCAATTGAAGGGTCAGGTGGACATCTGGTGGGATGGAGTTCTTTCCGCCAGGACCTCTGCCCAAGGTCCCGCTACCTGGGAAGTCTTCATCGAGCAGTTCAAAGCGAAGTATTACCCAGATTCTTTTGTGGAGAGTATGGAGGTCGCCTTGTCGACCTTCGTATAGGGAAATATGACCGTGGCTGAGTAGAGGTGGCATTCAACAATCTGATCCGCTTCATGTCATCGGTCGCGAGCAATGACCTTGAGAAGGCCAAAAGGTTCCGCTGAGGGCTCAACTCCGAGTTCCGGCATGTCATGGAAGCTACTGCACCACGCAACTTTCGATCCGTGGTAGAGCAGGCCAGGGGGATGGAGATGGAGATGTAGCTCAATAAAGGGCTGCAACCCTCTGGTGGTCCAAGCACTTCTGGTAGTGACCAGAAGAGAACCTTCATTGAAGGGGGTGGGTCATCTCAGCGACCCGCTCCTAAGAAGTCCAAGTGGGGCCAGCGTCCCCCATAATCATCCAAGTCTATGAGATCGTCTTCTTCAGTGCCTCGTTCTTCATCGACGACCCCAACCTATCATCCTGTCCCAGGGCAGGGCATGATTTGCTTCAAGTGTGAAGGTGGGCACCGTGCCGTTGAGTGCTTCTGGACGGGGGAGTATTGCCATTGCGGCCGATCAGGCCACATGGAGCGGGTTTGTCATCAGACCCCTCCAGCATTCTCAAGTGGGAGCCCGTATCTTCATCTTCGTCAAACTCTTCACCTCGGGGGTCAGTTCAGATGATGGCGGCTGCCCCTGCTTTGCAGCCTCCACTCTCCTAGGCTCCACCCATCAGGTATTACTGGCATCCTGCACCAACTCCTTCATTCCAGCATGCTACACAGCCTCCAGTCCCGTTGCCGCCACAGTAGAGCGTCGAGGCTCTCGTTGCCTCGACACCACCTAGAGTCTACACACTACCTGCTGCTGAGTCCGCGGGTCGACCTGACGTGGTGACAGGTACTCTGTTAGTGGACTCATGTGAAGCCCTTGTTCTTTTTGACTCCGGTGCTACCTATTCATTTGTGTCCTGGGAGTTTGCTAGGAAGGCCAAGCTGAGTGTTCAGCAAATTTCTCAATCGGTTATGGTTAGTACCCCAAGGGGTATCATCGCTAGCTCCACCGTATGCCCCGGCTGTGTGGTTGCAATAGATGATGAGGGGTTTGTTGCCAACCTCATGGTTATTCAGTTGGAGCCTTTTGATGTTATCGTTGGCATGGACTGATTGCATTGCTACCAAGCCGTGATTTCCTGCTTCTGGAGGACAGTTACTTTGCAAGCACCTTCAAGGAAGGAGATAATCTTTCAAGGGAATGCACCCACGTGTTCCCTCCTTATGTTGGCCAGCTTATTCCCTAGCCGACGAACAATGAAGTCTGGGTTACGCCTAGCAATTGCGGAGAAGCCAAGCATGCCTTTGCACATTGAGGATATTCCTGTGGTGCGTGAGTATCCTGATGTGTTTCCCAAAGAGCTTCCGGGTATGCCACCCAAGCGAGATGTGGAATTTAGAATTGATCTTATTCCTGGCACAAGACCTATTTCCATGTCCCCTACCGTTTGGCACGACCCTTGCAGGAAGAGTTGAAGAAGCAATTGGATGAGCTGTTATCTAAAGGCTTGATTCGTCGTAGTGTGTCACCTTGGGGAGCCCCTGTCCTTTTCACCGAGAAAAAAGATGGGAGTTGGCGCATGTGTATAGATTACCGTGCTCTCAATCAGGTGACCATCAAGAATAAATACCCATTGCCTCGCATCGAGGACTTGTTTGATCGATTGAAAGAAGCCAAGGTGTTCTCAAAAATTGATACCCAATCTGGGTATAATCAAATCGAGTACGGGAGCAAGACATTGAGAAGACAGCTTTCTCCACAAGATATGGGTACTATGAGTTTACAGTTATGTCCTTTGGACTGACTAATGCCCCTGCTGTTTTCATGGTAATGATGAACAATATGCTACACAAGTACTGGATGACTTTTTAGTGGTGTTCATCGATGATATCCTGATTTATTCCAAGACGGAGAAAGAACATGAGCAGCATCTGAGGCTCGTGCTTGAGACTCTAAGAAAGAATCAATTCTTTGCCAAATTGAAGAAGTGCGAGTTCTGGATTTCTGAAGTGAGCTTCTTGGGTCATGTAATTAACTAGGAAGGCATTGCAGTAGATCCAAGCAAGATTTCCACCGTCGTGGATTAGAAGAGGCCATCTAATGTTAAAGAAGTGAGAAGTTTTCTTGGCCTAGATGGTTACTACCGGCGCTTCGTGAAAGACTTCTCCATTGTTACCAAGCCAATGTCTTAGATCACACGGAAGAATGTGAAATTTCAGTGGACCGATGAATGTGAGCACAGTTTTAATACTCTGAAAGAGAACTTAGTAACTGCTCCTGTTCTCACACTTCCTGAGCCAGGGAAGCGTTTCACGGTCTACTCAGATGCGTCTCGAGTGGGTCTAGGTTGTGTGCGCATGCAAGATACCAAAGTGATCACGTATGCCTCGCGACAGTTGAAGAAGCATGAGCAGAATTACCCAACTCATGATTTAGAGCTTGCCGCTGTGGTTTTTGCTCTAAAGATTTGGAAGCATTACTTGTATGGAGAATCTTGTGATATCTTCACTGACCACAAAAGCCTCAAATACATTTTCACTCAGAAGGAGTTGAATTTGAGGCAACGGAGGTGGTTGGAGCTTATCAAAGACTATGATCTCACTCTTCAGTGAAAAAATGTATTGTGCAACGATGGCACAAATCAGCTTGTGTCACGGGCCAATCGGGTGGTGACACGTGGCAGGTAAGAAGTAAAAATTAATATTTTTACTGTTTTGTACTATAGCAATTCAATAAAAAATATTTTTCACTGTTCACTACAGTAGAAAACAGTAAAAAATATTAATTTTTTATTGTTTTGCTACAGTACAAAACCGTAAAAAATATTAATTTTTTAATACTTGCTGCCACGTGTCAACGCCTCATTGGCCCGTGATACAAACCGGTTTGTGCCCCCGTTGCACAATAGATTTTCTCCTCTTTAATACCATCCGGGCAAGGCAAATGTGGTTGCTGATGCTCTTAATCGCAAGATGACACCCTCCACTCTAGGTTGTCTCGTTGTTGACTTTGAATGGATGGGAATTTCCTATGGTTTCGCTGGTACAGCACAGGCTGAGATGCAACTGTTGCTGGAATCAGCGATTCCAGAACGAGTAAAGGAGGCGCAACAGCATGATCGGTTGCTTCAGCAAGTGAGGAAGCGGCTTAATGAAGGGAAAACGGGGGATTTTAGTCTTGATGATTCAGGTGCTTTGCAATTTAAAGGCCGCCTTTGCGTGCCGCAAAAGGCTCAAGTCAAGGATGATATTTTGAGGGAAGCTCACCGTACCCTATACACGGTGCATCCTAGTGAGACCAAGATGTATCGTGATCTCAAGAAGAGCTTCTGGTGGAAGAGGATGAAAGTGGATATAGCCAAGTATGTGGCATCCTGCTGGTTTGCCAGTAAGTAAAGGCTGAGCATAGGCATCCTGCTAGGCTATTGTAGCCTTTGGAGGTTCCTCAGTGGCCATGGGATGATATTACCATGGATTTCGTAATCGGCTTACCTTGTACCCAGCGAGGTAAGGATGCGATTTCGGTAGTGGTGGATCGATTCAGTAAGTCTGCGTACTTCATCCCCATTCACACGACGAACTCAGCAAGTGAGTTGGTGCCCATCTATGAGTGAGAAATTGTGAGATTGCATGGTGTTCCCAAGTCGATAGTTTCGGACAGAGACGCCAAGTTTGTCTCCAAGTTTTGGGAGAGCTTGCAGGGTGCTCTGGGCACGAAACTCTAGTTTAGTAATGCTTTCCACCCGCAGACGGATGGACAGTCCGAACGCATCATTCAGACACTAGAGGACATGTTGAGGTCCTGTGTTTTGTCCTGGAAAGGTAGCTGGGAGGATCATTTGGCACTCGCAGAGTTTGCTTATAACAACGGCTACCACTCTAGCGTTCGAGCAGCGCCATTCGAGGTTCTGTATGGGCGAAGGTGTAGATCGCCACTTTGTTGGGATGCTGTGGGCGAGAAATCTGTTCTAGGCCTAGATTGGGTCCAGCAAACAGTGGAACGAGTGGTAGAAATTAGACAAAATCTGCTGGCTACCCATAGTAGGCAGAAGAGCTACACCGATGTCAGGAGGCGAGAACTAGAGTTCGAAGTGGGGGATCATGTGCTCCTGAGAGTAGCTCCCACTAAAGGCATAATGCGATTTGGTACCAAAGGGAAGCTTAGTCCGAGGTGCATTGGGCCATTTCCAATTCTGGCGCGGATTGGAAAGTTGGCATATCGCTTGTACCTTCCTGAGTCCATGCGAGGAGTGCATAATGTGTTCCATGTTTCGATGTTAAGAAAGTTCTTGCGAGATCTAGAGCATGAGATTGTGTTAGAACCGGTGTCCTTAAATCAAGACTTCACCTTCGAGTCCCATCCAGTTCGGATTCTGGAGGAATCAGAGAAAGTGTTGAGGAATAAAGCGATAAAGTATGTTAAAGTGCTTTGGTCGCATCAGTCCGAGCGAGAAGCGACATGGGAGTTGGAGTCTCGCATGCGCGAGAAGTACCCCGAGTTGTTCTCCACGGGTATGAGTTAATATTATGTTATGTGTAGTTCGATTTATTTTGTTCTTTTGTGCGGAATGTTGAACGCCAGAATTCGGGGTCGAATTCTGTTAAGGGGGGTAGAATGTAATACCACTAAATTGTAAAAGAGAGAATTAAGAAAGGAAAGGGCAGTTTTTGCCATCAGACCCATCGGCTTTTAGAATGCCGAATAAGTAACGCTCGCAGAGGTTCCCAGACCACTCAAGGACGGTCGGCACTGTCTAGAAAGCGACTAAAAGTAGCGCTCTCAGAGGTTCCCAGATTGTCCAGGGGAGGTCGACACCGTCTCACGTTATGGGTTTTCGTCATCCAGCGGGAAATTCTATTCTTACCTTTTTCCGATTTACCTACCGCAGTAGAAGAGCACAATTAGTATAGGGCTGCCATTGGACCAAAAAGTCCCTAGTGTCATAACCAGCCAAGGCAAAAATGGGAAGGGCAAAAGCGCCATTTCATAGTGAGAGTGTCAGCCATGCCTCTTAAGTAGACAATACAACACACAACCGCTTCACCTACTCCACTTTTTTGCCACAGCCTCAAGAACCAAGCCAAGCACCACTTCATTTTCCTCCCTCAACCGAGAAGAAGCGAGCAAGCAGAGGGAGCAAGGAGGAAAGGAGATCCCAACGGGGCTCGGACGACGCCGTCGACTGCATCCAGAGGAGACCATCCACCACCACCGAGAACTCGGCCTTCGTCAACAACCACTTCCACTTCTAGTCCCGGAAATCAAGTAGGTGGCCCATCCCCCATGTTTATCCAACACGGTCTCACAAGCACAAACATGTAGAAGTAGGGGAAGGGGGTGCGCTGCCCTGAGTAGAAGAAGCAGCCGCAGAGCGCCGGGACCGCACCGGTGACTGGCGGCACCATTGGGAGCGAGGCCAAGTACCAACCTGCGCTCGCGCAGGGGCCGGCGGCCTAGGGCCGGTGAGCCGAAGGGGGCGGGGGAGTAGCAAGGGGAAGCGGCGGATCCGGCCTTGGCCGGCGGGATCCAAGGCGAAGCCCGAGGGAGGTGGCCGGAACTTGGGGAATCGGCACCGGATCTGGCCGTGGCTGGCCGGATCCTGGGAGAAAGAGGAGCGCGGGTGAGTCGTGGAGGAGGAGGTGGCCGGCGACGAGCACCAGGGCCGGCGAGCTCCGAGCCAGTCATATGCTGCCGTGCCGCTTGGGGCACTCGCGTGTTAGAGACGGAGAGCGAGGCGGGGCGACGGAGGGGCCGCCGGTGGCAGGCCTCGGGCCGGCGACGCCGAGCCGAGCCACACAAGAAAGACGGGGAGAGAGGGAGAAACGGGAGGTGGGGAGGCGAGGCCGTTCGGCCGGATTGAAGTGAGGAGAGAGAGGGTCTGGTGAGGAAGAAATAGAGGGAGGGGCTGGCCGGGTAAGAAAAGGAAAAAAGAAGAAAAGAAAAGGAAAAAAAGAAGAGAGGAGAAGGAAAAAATGAAGAAAGAGAAGAAAAGGAAAGGAAAGAAAAGAGGAGAAAAAGAAAAGAACAGAAAAGAAAAGAAAAAAGGAATTGGGGGGGGGGGGGGTTTGGTGCCTACGCGACAAGTCCCTGAAACCCGTGTGTTTTTACGCCAAAATCGGGATATGCGTGTAGTATCGTCGTCGCCCATTTAATCTCTGATTTCAATATGATGCGTTAAATCGGACTATTTGCTTGTCCAGGTGGTGGTCCTGAGTTGATGCCGTCCGCACGTCGTTCCGCTCCGCTTGGTTAACAGGCAAGTGCATGGTAGAGCGGTAGACCATAGAGTTTATGAATGTGCGATGTTTACATGATGTGATAATGTTTATGTGGAAATGCGATGATTACATGATATGATGCTTATTTATGGATGACAATGAGCATATGCATTTGCATTATGTGCACTTAAGAGTGAGGGCGGTGAGAAAGTCCCAAGCTTCGAGTAAAGCTAGTGGACTAATCCGGAATGCTCTTGAGTAAGCCCTACTTTGGTAGGCTTCCACGGGAGTGGAGAGATCCCCGTGCCGATATGGGCGGGCCCAAGATATGGGTGAACATCGATGGGTGTTCACTCGGCAATACCAGTATTTGCAATGTGATGAGCAAATGTGCATGTAGAGCAGGGTTGCATTGCATTGATGATTTGGCAATGTGGCATACGAAAATGCATGTGAAGTATGTACGATCAATGTGGAACCTTGAGAATGATGATACGAGCATGGCTATGCATGCAGAGTATGTTGGTTGGATTAAATTGTTTTCATGTTGTGTTAGTATTTATCGTCCTATTATGTACTTGCTGAATCTCTAGACTCATCCTTGTTTTGTTGTTTGTTTCTAGGTGAACGTTGAGGACGCTATGCCCGGGGCAGGAGTAGCACATGAATAACCTTCACAAACTAACAGCACCCCCTGTACTACCTTTTGTCGATTTATTTTAGTCTCTACTAGTTTGCTGGAGTAGGGGGTTAAAAGAAAAACTATATTGTATCTATTCGCTGCTACCTAAATATATTAGTGTTGATTTTCTAGTAATTGAAGGAAAGGTAAGAATGTGCAATGGTGGTAGCATTCCGGGCCCAGAGGATGGGCGGGGTGTTACATAGTAATTGCTGAAAAAAGACTGAAGTAAAAAATTGGCTGAAAAACAAAAAAAACCGAAGCTGAAAGGAGGAGCAATGAACTCTGCTACAAGACAGGAGTGCGAAGCAAGCTTATTCTGAATAAATTTGTTCACAACTGACAAATTTTTACTATAAAGCACCAATCCAAACATGTTCTCCAACGTCTCCTGAATCATGTTCTGAAAATAGAACTTCCCCTGAACCTGGACTACTTCAATGAGTTGTATGAATCAGCAAATTTTTTCCCATGACAAGATGGTTCGTTTATGAGAGTACAAACAGTGGCGAAGTAAGGAAGAAAATTGAGGATGGGCTAAGTTAGATTGTTACAAACGTAGTATTTTACTCTTGTGCAACTCAAATTCCTCAGAAAGGATGTACATGATCGTAGAATTCAGCTTATAGCAAAAAAATTTTCAAGGAGTTCATGAAACATAAAAAATATGGTGCGATTGCGTACAAAGTGGGAAAAAAGATACCACAATAGCATAATGTCACATCCAACTGTATTTAGAAAAGAAAATTGAATTACCATGACGCTTATAGGATGGAGGACGTGCAACTATGAGTTATTACAGTTACAGCCGACTTGTAGTTCTACCAGAGGGCTGTCCACATCAGAAGACATAATGTATACAGGAGCATATTGATGCAGTAGGATTCCAACTACAATATGATGACCACAACAACCAAAACATCATTTGCAAGTGTGAACATATAAATATATACAATCAGCGCAGGGGCACATCATTGCAATATCTTTTTCACACACAAAAAAATGATCCTACCAAACCCACATGTATCGAAAAAGCCCACTAGACCTCTCCAAAAGTTGGCCGCACTCAGCAATAGCTAAAATTCCCCGTGGAACGAGAAAATCACAGCTAGGGGTGAAAACGGATCGGATAGTTTCCGTCGGATCCGGACGGATACGGATTGTGTCGGATCGGATTTTTTTCGGATAGCTCTTGGATCGGATACGGATACGGATTTTTTTATCGGATACGGATACGAATACAGTAAGCCTAGTATCCGTCGAATACGGATACGGATTATCCGGATAATACGAAAACGGATATCCGAGGGGAGGGACTTTAATTTTTATTTTTAATTTTTGGATTTCAGAAAAGCGTGGGAAATTCATTTAAACTCAGAAAAATATGAAATAAACTTCAAAATTCCAGGAAAATTCACAGAAGTTTCTGGTGACATTTTGGACTTAATAAAAATATTTCCAACTAATTTTGGTATTTAATTTTCATACTTAAAAATACTTTTTAATTTCAAAAGTAGACCTTTAAACTCCAGAAAATCCAGGAAACCAAATAAAAGCCAAATAACTCCAAATAATTAATTTAAAGTAGGATTTTTATAGAAAATCAAAATATCATTTTATTTAATATCTATTTTTTGGTTTTCACTTAATTTACTTTTCAAATCAGGCTTTTTCAAAAACAGAATATCCAGGGCAAAACCCAAAAATAAAATTTAGGCAACAAAAATACTTATTTTAATTTTAATTTTATTTTAATTAATTTTTATTTATTTATTTAGTAAAAACCTGGGCTGTTACAACTTGATGGATGAAATGGAGGAATGAAATGTTCTTATGTTTATTCAAATTGCTATCATGTCATCATGTGTATTCCATGAATTGCACGTTGTTGTTATTTATGTTGTTATGTTATGATCGACTATTGGGTATATTTTCATTGTGGATGAAAAGACTATGCTTGTTTAGATTTCATGAATGTTTTGACAAGATGAACTATTTACGTATTTTCGTTAATTTTGGATGTATAGTTTAAGAGGTTTTCATGTTCCGATAAATATTTGTAACCGTATTCGTTTCGATTCGTATTCGATCCGTATTTGTATTCGATATTATTCGTATTTGTATTCGTATTCGAGTTATCCGTATTCGTATCCGTATCCGGAAAAAAAATATGAAAACAAATATGGTAAAAACATTATCCGTCCGTATCCGATCCGTTTTCACCCCTATTCACAGCACTGACCGTCGTCGGCGTCGAGGGGGATCACGTCCTACTGCTTGTGGACTACGAAGCCAACACACGCGTCAGACACAAGCAGCTCATAATAGCAACCACACGCACGCTATTCAACTCGAAGAGGGGAGCAGGGTGGGGTTTCTTTCCCCCTTGCCTTACAGGCGTCGATCTCGTCGTCGTCGGACATCGCCGCAGGCTCGTCGGTCTTCTTGGAATTGGGGAGGCCCCGCGTCGGCAGCCGCGCAGGGTAGCCCTCGGCCTCTTCCACATGTCGGGGCGGGTGGATCGACCTCGGTGCTCAACAACAGGGTATCGTGGGATTGGTCGATCGGGAGGTCCATCTTTTGGTGGCTCCGCCCTTGAGTACAAATGTTCTGCTAGTTAGCCACACTACACCGAAAGAGTTCTGCCTGGATCACTAATTTAGCCTGGGGCTTCTCAGCTTTCTTTGGCTGCAAAGCAAACAGATAGCAAGCTTGTCAAGAACAATTGACAGAACAATCCTTTAAGCTTATGGCTTCTTTCGAAGAAACAGACATAACAGTTTATTCGTCGTCTTTTCAAAACGATTTATCGGAATAATTTTTTCAAAACGATTTATCGGTATTTAGTTCGTTCGCATAAGTGCTCGTTCTAGGAGGCAAAAATCATCAACCGCAGCCATAAGCCTTAAGCCAAAATCGAAAAGAACAGGCCTAATGTAAACCGGCAAAGGAGTACGGGACAAATAACAGGCCCAGTGTATTGAATAGAATGCGATCCAATTACCCATAACACAGATACAATAGGGTTGTGAAATATGCCAAAAAACAGAGAAAATGATTTCTTAGAAGAATGGGCAACATCTGTTCACAATGAAAGTGAACCTACCATGCCATGTTCAGAGTACAACTGAGACTGTATACAAGTTGTAATAACCTCTGCAATATAATCTCGATCTATGAGCAGCAATGTTGATGGTACTTGTTTTAGCTTATGTTAAGAATACTGCATACATAAATTAACTCCCGTATATCGAACTTAGGCAACAGTGTTGGATGTTTTGATTGAGCAACAATGCTGATGGCCCGATAAAATCCAACATATTTTTGGTTCTGAAGCTATGGTTCGTCAGCATCATTTATTCCAGCATCAGCGACGTGCTGTTTGTGTTGTGTCAATGAAAAGAGGCAGCAAATCAATTTCTGAGGCCGCCCGCGGATTGAAGAGATCGCGTGATTCGTGTGCGACATCTGTTTCACTGTTTGCAACCATGGCCATTATATCTTTTACTATTACGACATGGTGGTAGTTGGTATGTGTACGTATACGCACCAGTGAACAATTTTTTAAATAATACATTATTTTATTAATATTTCATAAATGAATATCCGTCTTAAAAAATATAGAAATCAGTTTGAAATGGTGACACAACCCTTATAAATCGCGATAGGGCTCTGTAATCATTCCAAATGGCTATAGAGGCCCTCTCGCCAAACAGCCATAGCGACGAGCGAAGACATGTGTCACCGTTTGGCTAGTCTTATAGTCTTTGTTAACATTGCAAATGACATTAGATGACAAAGTCACCGTTTCGAATGGCAACAGATGCCTAGCCTATAAATGCTCAAAAAATCAGCCTAAAAATCAGTTTTATTTGAAAAATGATAAGAGGGAAGGAGGGGAGGAGAGAAGAGAGAAGAGGTGAAGTGTGGGAAGGAGAGGGGAGGGAAGTGAATCTTTGCGTCCTAGAGGTTAGTTTCCCCTTTCGTTATAGATTTCTTTTTAAAATCATAATAGGTTAGCAAACAAAATGATTAGATCTGTACTTATTATACATATGTGGATTTTTAGGTTAGTTTATCATAGTAGCTATTATGTAGATCAACTTATTTCTCATTGTAGTTAGTTGCAGTAGCACGTTTAATTTTAGAATAGTAGTTTGGCTAGTCACTTCAAGAGTGGGTTCTTTTGGGCTGATGATTTATGGCTTATAGTTTAAATATTTAAATTCTAACTGCTCGCGAGAGGCAATACGCAGAGGAAAATAGTCGTAGCGATATTAGCCAGTACAGCTGAACTCAGAATACTTTTTACTATAATTTTCCTATTAATCCAGTCTTGAAAAACACACCATTTAAATGCTAATTACTATAGATAGTATAAGCATAAACTAATTTGAAACCCAAAAGAACACGACCCAATTCAGACTAGTAGTTTATAAGATCGAGGAGGCCAATTAGAGGGGGTGAATAGGTGGTTTTAAAATTCTCTCTTTTAAAATCTATTTGAGCTATTTGGTTAAATACAAGTATACAATACGGAAGTTTAAATTAATTTGGTTTAGTACAAATAGCGCATAGATCAAATAAGTTCACCTAAGTGCACGAACAGATTAAGGCTATGTCAAGGTTTGCAATTCTAATATGATAAGCAATCAATTTAATTCTATGTATGAAAATTGCTTGAATATCAATTAAGCACAAAGAAACAAACCACAATTGACACAGTCTTTTTTTACCTGGTGTTCGGAGACTTACCAATCTCCCCTAGTCCACGTTGAGGCTAGCCCAAACGAATTGGACCGGCTCCACGAATTAAGCCGAAACACCTCAATCCACTAGTGGTAGCTCTTTCCCGCTCTGGGTAGGTGAGCTCCAACCTTCACAACTTTACTGGGTCTTCTCACAACCTTCTTTGAGAAGATCACCATGCACGACGCCTCCAACGCTGTCTAAGAGTCGGCAAACTCCAAGAGTAATAAGTCAAATCTCTCGCTTGACTCTCACCATATGCAACGAATGCATAAGCTTAAATGGACACTATCCACCTCTAGATGTAACACATGCAATCTAGATCCCTTTTCCTTGCCCACAAAGTGCAACACATGCACAATTGAGTGGAGAAGCTCACACTAGCTCAAGAGAATAGAAAATGGGTTCAACAACCTACACTCCAACCAGCTACAAGGGGTATTTATACCCCATACTAAAAAAATTAGCCGTTGGAGCCAAATCCTTGAAAAATCAAGGCGAGCGGAAGTACCGCAGTATAAAGGCCGGTACTTCTGCACCTGTTCTAACACAACAGTAACGGCTATTTCAGAGCTTCTGAACTAGCTGTTAGAAGTCGGCGTGGAACTACGTCGTTATAAATCTGGTAGTTCCGATGTTCGGAGTCAAGGCCAGAAGTTGGTGCTCTTTGGAAAAACGTTCCATAGAAAAATCCAGAGCTTCTGACGTTCAGTAGTACCGCACAACACATGCCGGTACTTCTACCTTCCGGTAGTACCACTCACATAGAGCCAGTACTTTCGACAGCTGAACGAGCCGCTCACGCAGAGCCGCTCAGACCACTTGCATCCGGTAGTACCGTGCAACATATGCTGGCACTTCCAATGTCCAGTAGTACCGCTCACACAGAGCTGGTACTTCCGACCTCTGGTAGTACCACTACACACAACGGTAGTTTCGATTTTCCTGACAGGTGCAGATATCTCAACAGATTTTGTAAAACACATTTGTAAACTATAATATCATACACACAAGGATCAAATATGATTCCCAACAAGTTGCAAAACACATTTGCACACTTTTGAGATCATGACACAAAGAATAGGTACATGGACTTTTCACATTTGCAAAATACATTTACAAACCTATGTTACATACTACAAAGATTATATATGAGCTTAAATAATTTGCAAAACACATTTGCAAATATGAGCCTTATACCACAAAGAATGGAAACATTGACTTCAAGCACTTGTAAAACACATTTGTAATGCATAGTTCTATGTTACAAGGATTCAACACATGAGCTTCAACTATTTGCAAAACACATTTGCAAATGCAAACCTCATATCAAGATGAGCTATATGAGGTGAGGTTGAGCTATCAACACATGATGAGACTCAAACTACTAGACATGACTCCTCTTAATAGTACAACAACCTATACAAGCAATCCAGTCTTCCAACCAAACACTAAGACTGGTAAAAGACTAGAAACACATCCTTAGCCTTAGCTAGTCATACCTTTGCCTTAGGTCATTGTCTTGATATGAATCAACTCATGATGCATCTTTTTCTTCAATTCCATCAACACATGATGGTCTTCACTTGACTTGATGATCAACATATGATCATCTCCTCTTGGACATGCATCAACTCATAATGCATCTTCTTTTGATGGCCTTCAACACATGAAGCCATCTTTCATCAAGGCTTGATGATCTTCAATACATGAAGTCATCATCTTTTGTGGAGCCTAACCTATTCATCCAACTTATGGAAAATGCTAGTCCACAAAACAATTATCATCAATTATTAAACTTCACCATTAACACATAATGAAGGGACTAGATTCAACAATCTTCCCTTTTTCATGACAATCTCAACAAACAAAGAGACAAAAATATTGAATTGCGAGTATACAACATGTACACAACAAATGTATACTCTAACATAAGCTTTTTAAGCAAGTTTACTTATCCGATTGTCATTAATCATCCAACCATTAACACATAATAGAGAGGTTAAATGACAATGCGATTGCATATGAGTATATATAAACTACACAAGCTATATATACTCAACGGATGTATTTCAAAGTAAAGATCCTAAAAATGCATATTAAAGGAAGCATGGATCAATACTTATGAAATCCCAAAACATAGAGAGAGCTCCCCCTAAATGTGTGCATACAAGTGTGTATAATAAAGACATATGCACATCTTCAATTTGGACTATTTGTGGAGTTCAATCTATATTTTAGATCCAAAGAATGCATTAATATAAATGAGAATATGCTTTCGAATGCATACCTTAATGATTTTACCTTTTTAACCATGTGAGACTAAGTAATATCATAATCAATAAACAACGTTAGTCTCTCAAATACATTTGTCGTTATCACCAAAATCTTATAATGGTATTTGTCATTATCACTAAAATCAACTTAAATAGAGTTTGATCTTTCATAGTTGTATGGAATAGTTTGGTGCATTAGATATTAAGACTATTTGTGTTGTAGCACGTACTTGCAGTGGACCGAGTAGTTGTAGTTCTGTAGTTGTACAGAGTATGTAAATGAAGTAAGTGTGACCCTCTGCATATGTATACTATTACAAAAAGGGTCATCACAGATGGTTCGGAACTGTCATCACAGACAGTTTTCTAAACCACATGAAATTATGTGTCAATGATAATCGCGGGTTATCACAGATGATTTGTAAGCCGTCTGTGATAAAAACAACACAGACGGTTTGTGACTAGAACCGTCTGTGAAGAAAACTATTACACACGGCGCGAACCAAAAACCGTCTATGATACTCACACATCACAAATGGTTCTAGTTACCAACCGTTTGTGATTGGCAAGTATCACAGACGATTGGTATATAGAACCATCTGTGATAGTCCTTCATAGATGTTTTATACCACAAAACCGTTTGTGATAGTTCACTCTATACCTAAACTTTTTTTTGGCTAGCCTCAAGAAAAAATGTTACCTATGCCCTTTGAAAACAAGCAAATATAGTGGCAAATTAACGCAACAACACATTCCATTTCCATTAAGATTAGAATCCACCATTACAACATAACAAAATAACGAACCCAACTCGTTAACATGGCAAAAATATATAAGAAGCAGAGATCCTAGAAGACAGTAGAAGCTGGATGCATTGGATGGCGGCTAGATATCATCGGCAATAGAGAGGCGGCAGTAGCGCCACCTTTGTGGCATGACGGTGAGACTACACAAGGCACTCTTACGACACTTATGACAAGAGTGTGTTATGCAGTCAACCGTCGTGTCACAATGGAGGTGCTAGCTCATAGCGGTAGTCAGCGTCATCGAGGAATAAGCTGAATGCATCGGATGGCGGTCAGATATCACCGGCAATGGAGAGCGTGGTAGCAATGCCACCTTTGTGGCACGATGGTGAGACTGCACAAGACACTTTTATGACACTTACGACAAGAGTGTGTTGTGCAGTTGACCGTAGTGTCACAATGGAGGTGCTAGCTCAAGATGGTAGTCGGCGTCGTCGAGGAGAGGATGCAGGAAGCGAGCTAGCTAGTGGATGAACTCACGTGTGACTACCGATGGAAAGGTAGAGGGGGTAATTAATAAGGGCTGAGCGGTGGGAGGAACCAGTGCCTGCCATTTGATGTGGAGAGAATGGATGGCCGAGATTGAACTCCTAGGTGACACGCCACAGATTGGTGACATGTCATTATCAGAGATGGTTTGTTATACGAACCGTCCGTGATAAAGCACATATCAGAGACAGTTTGTTATACGAACCGTCTATGATATTAATATCACAAATGGTTTGGTATATGAACCGTCTGTGATAATGCTTAAATATGCACACCCTAATCTAGCTTTTCTAAACTATCCTCTCCCTCATCGTCTTCACCAAATTTATCAATAATGGCATCTAATAGTATTTTGATCCCCTTCCTCTCATCTATCCATCATGAGTTGTTCGGCAATAACCTTACACAGGCAGCCAACAATTTACGTCTGGAGCAGCTCCTCCGCTCATGCCCTACTCTCCTTCCTCGACTCACTTCCATCCATCAGCTGGACCTCATCATCCACTGTCGACGGAGGTGTCTCGTTGCCGCTCAGGAAAGGGAAACTACCCTCAGCCTCGTTCTTTTCTACAATGTACACAAAGTAGAAGAAGCTCTTGGAGTAGTGGAGAGACACATGGATAACATTGCCGATCAAGCAGATGCGACCGATTCTGAGGAAGATTATCATGGCATCCTCTTTGAGATTATGGGCCATTATAATGATTTGGCTAGGCCAGAGGAGGAAGTGGAGAGGACAAGGACAATCTTCACGACATTCGAGAACTTAGCGGCTGATCCTCTAACTCCAAATTCGAAGAAGAAGCATATGAAGTCCAGAAGACTAATCACTTTTTTTGGGACTTTTGTAATCAATTTGCCTTGAATTTGTCTCTTGTCTTAGTAGCTTCTGTAGTTCATACGACAAAAGACAAAACACAGACGGTTGTAAATAAAAACCATCTGTGATAGTTTCATAAACAGTTCTAATTAAAAACCGTCTGTGATAATGCGTATATCACAGACGGCTTTTAAACCTAACCGTCTGTGATAGTTTCAGAGACGGTTTTAGCCATGAACCGTTTATAATAATCAAAGCACAGATGGCTCCACATGAACCATCTATAGTGAGGCATCCAATATAGCTTGTTTTGTAGTAGTGGTAGAACATATGAACTATTTTTGTTGGACTTGTAGAAGATAGCAACACGTTTTATTCCTGTTTTTATGGATTTGCATGCGACAGGAATCTCCTCTTTTTCATGTCTAATTATGGGTAGGGACTTATTAATAGGTCTTTTCACGGCATTGAATATGATTGAACACCTTACATTAACATCGCCAAGTATTGATTCCAAAAGTGCATATGTATCTCACTTTGTAGTTCGGATTGATGATTCGTACATGTTACCATTTTACCATAAGAGTAGTGAGCCAAACATATACGCTTAATTATACCCTATACACCATGCAACTCACATTGTAACTACAAATTTATGTTGAGATTGAAATCTTACCGTCATTGCAAATTAGTTACCGTGCGCACACATGGAATTTTCATAATTTACCTCCGTGATTATTAAATTTCTCTCCGTACATACACCAAACTCATCAAATTCTCTATTTCATAATTAGTTTTTATTTCCAAACTTCTATAAAAACTCGTCAAATTGTAAAAATGCATGGTGAAGACTCTGTCGTCGGTTCAATTGGTGATATAGCTTTTGTCGCTAATTAGTTCAGTGACTAAGCTTTAGTCGCTATTCGGAAAAGAGATAAAGCTTTATTGCCATTCGACCATGCATACATCAAATCTTCAACTCCCTGACCATAGTCCGATTTGATTGTCCGTTTCAATTTGGACCTTCCTATTGCGCATACATAAAGATTTCAACTTCCTGACCATGATCTGGTCCGATAGTCCGATTCGACATTGACCTTCCGACTATTCACACATCAAAGTTCCATCTTCGTAACCATGGTTTGATTCAACATGGACATTCGGACTTGCCAACACGCAAACTTCACAAAACAAACTCTCCGAAACCATACTTAAACTTTGACAATACTTTGATAACAAAATCAATTATTCATCACAAATCATAGTGTGACCTTCACATAGTCTCACAGAGTCACTCTTTCCCAATGGTATGTGCAAGTACACTTAGTTTCCCTTCTAGATTTTACTCAGATTTTCTTGCACTCTTCTTTCTATTTTTTGAAACTTTCTTGCACTCTTCTGATGTACTATAAAACAGTCAATAGCGCATATATGGGGTGACTTGGTGGTGATTTCAATATGTATACCCTGTTTCCAAAAGTTAATTTTTGGTTCCAGTGTTTAGTCATCGTTGACGTGTAAATCTTTTCTGAATGCCTTATGCCTACAGTAAGTCCGACTAGTTCAAAGGACAAAAGGAACTTGCAAATAATATAGATGTCTAATTGCTGTCGAAATGTATGGTGGAATTTGAAACTCTCCTTTATGTGAATGACGTTATGACGAATTCTTATGTCTCAGTGCAGCTTGTAGTCTCTGTGTGTGTGTCTCTCTCTCTCTCTCTTCTTGAGAAAAAGCTTTTGCTCAATTCACTTTACTGATCAATGTTTTCTTCCTTGTAACACCCCCATTTCTGGGAGCGTTAGGTTACCCTCGCAACTGCCCAGGATTGTTCAGCTGCGAGTACTGTAGAAGAGTGTACATCATTGCCAAAGCAAGCTTAAACATAGAAATCAAACTTTATTACAAAAATAAGGCTTAACAGCCAAATTTTACATAAAAGAGTGTACAACCCAAAGATACATTACCAAAAGAAACTCCACATGCAGGCTTGAGTGTAGAACGAAACCCTAACACCAAGCGTCGTCTACATCGTACAGCTGGGCGTCGTCTTCAAAAGCTTCTTCACTTTCTTGCCAGACATTATCTGGTAATGATTTTAGCAAGTATGAGTACAATCAACCGTACTCAGCAAGTCACACGGGAAAAATACTACTTAACTATATGCAAGGGATTTCCATGGAATGGGGTAAAGCAGTTTATTATAATATGTGGATGCAATTTTGTTTGTAAACACTTTGTTTTAAACATGAAACATCAAATCATAAACTTCTTAAGGTAATCGGGGGTTTTCCAAACTTGATTAACATACTTCCACATTTCCAAAACCATTCCAAATCTACTTATGCCTCGCTGTTGGAATCACCCATTAAACACAGCTTCATATACCGGAAGCACGGTGTATTCAAATACTTTTTATAAATGACTCTGCAGAGCTGCCCAACTTTACCCACAAGATCCCTCAACCCTCATGACTGAGTTGAGAAAACAAGGTTGTTTCACTGCTCATATCTTTATGTAGCATCTACCCGATAGACTATGGACCCTCTGTCCAGGATACGGCGGCCTGACAGAGCGGAGCCTACCATTGTGAAATATGGTTTTACCGTTTCCATACCACAACCCAACGCCGGCTGTTCCCTCCTGGAACAGTATATCATACCATTGTAGATATTCAATCGATTTGAGCAGCTACTAATACTAGGTTTGACAAGTCAACGCTTGTGGTTGAGCGGTTGCTATGTTCTTTACTTGGCATAAGGGTCTAGTCCTTATATTTTCACCGAGGCAAACTCCATTCACAAACCCATATTCAGTGCTCGCAGCACTGCCACCATTTCATACCATGCCTCTACCCTAGGATAAGATCATGGGCTGAGGCCATCGCATGGCACCCCAAGATATTTACTTATCCTAGTTTCACTTTCAGAATTCTATCGGCAAAATGCCAACTCTTAGTAGTAAAAGATTGTTGAGTATCCTAATCTACTGTGATTACATAAATATTACTTTTAATATTACTAAATTTTATCAAGGCGAATATGGCCATCAAATTAAACTGGGCTTTTCGGGTGGTAGGACATTAACTAATAGCATGTCATTCTAAACATTCATTGTACATAAAATAAGTGCACAAATAAAATAATGAAAATACTGATAAATAATAATTAATGGAAAGTAGGTTCAACATGATCAAAGACATGTGACTTGCCTTGCGGATTTATTATTTCAACAAGTTCGTAACCTTCTAGAGCTTGCACTTCTCCTCCTTGATCTTGAGCTTGCACTTCTCCTCCTTGATCTTCTTGAAAATTAACATCGGGGGCTAACGCAAAAAGGAAGCAAAAACAAATCAATTCCGAGCTCAAAAGACTGAGCGAGGAAGAAAGAAAACAAATAAAAAGCAAATCAACGAAATTCAAATAAAATAGGGTTTTGGATTTTTGGGTGCTTGGAATGGTGAAATGGAGTTGAAAAATGGATTCGTGGGCTCGAAATGTTCAAAACGGCTATATTTTTTTATTGTTGGGCATTAAAACGGCTTAACGGGTCTGGATACTATTTCTTATCGACGGACACTATTCACCGTGGATTTTGGGTCTCGCGTGAGCTGAACCCGCGAGCTATAGCGTCCCACCCATTTGCTCGCGCGCCCGGTTGCTACAGTGCTGCACAAGAATTTGGTGGCCCGGCCTGCTCAGTTGATCCGGCCCAGCACTGTGCGGCCCAGATGAACAGGGTTGTCTTCAACCTCTAGACACGCGCGCGAGCCAGGAACAGGGGAAGTTGGCGGCGGTGACCGGTGGCGCTCCAGGTTTTTGCGATGCCAACCGAGACCATGGACGGACTCCTGGGGACGCTAGGAACCCATTTTTGGGGTCGGCGGCGGTCGGGGAAGTGGCGTTCGCCAGTGGTGAGCCGATGAACTTGGGATGGTTTTTGGTGTCTCTAGGGTAAGTAGAATGCTAATCGGCCGAAAGAAATGGTTTTTGAGTATCAATGGAGTGAGGGGAGGCTTGGAGTGGCGGTGGTTTGCGCCGGGGAAGACCGTGTGAAGCCGGCCACGGTGAGGTACCAACGTTGGGCGGCGGGCTTCGCCGGCAGGGAAGGAGAGGGCTCGGGGTGCTAGGGTGATGGTTTGGGGGTGTTCTAGGGAGCTTGAGGAGGCTACAGGGGCGAGCAATCGAAAAATAATAAGCTAGATTGGTGGGATTGAACTCAAACCTAGTTTAGGGTTTTTCGGCGATTGCCGGTGATGGGGGCGATGGGAGGCCAATTGAGCGTGGCTGGGGTTTTATTGGGGTGCGTTGAGGAGGTCGGGAAGGCCGTTGGCTTTTATAAGTGCCCAAAGGCGGTTCAACACCTAGAGAGGCCATGGCGGCGGCTACACCTGGTCGAGGCCGAGAGGATTCGAGGAGGGTCGGCAAGGTGAGCTGGCGAGGCTGTCAGGGGATGAGGTACGATCGTTAGAGCTTGCAGCAGCGTAGTGGCAATGGGAGAGCACGGGATGGCGCAAAAAGTCTCGGGTGGCGGTAAACCAGGGCAGCGGCAGCTGTTTTCGGGAGGAGGGCGAAAATATCCGCCGTGGGGGTAGCTTTGGTGCTAAGCAAGGTGACTTGGCCAGGACTAGAAGACACGGGAGAGTGCAGAGGCTTGGCGGTGGAGAAAGTAGTTGGCGGCGGCAGAAAATCGGGCGAGCGACAGAGGCGACGGCAAGAATTTCGTGACCGTGAACAGTGCCGACAAGAGTTAGGGTTAACAGGGTGATTGGGCAGGGTTTTGGGGCTAAATTAGCTTGGATTTAGAGGAGAATTGGCCAAGGAAAACACAACAATCAATTTCAAAAAGAAATTTCAAATTTTGTGAAATTTCGGTTCATTTCATTCCTTATGTAGCTTCTTATAGAATCAAGAATCAATTGGGCTTGAAGAATCATTTAAGACCTAGGGGAGAAAAAGCTTTCTCTTGAATCCACTTTACTCCATGGCAGATTCTCCTTCTTGCTCCATTTTTATTCCATCAACACTTCTATATGTAATTCATATTCATACTCATAACCGTCTGCTCCCATCTCCCACAGAAGATGATTTGTTTTACAAATACATACGTAACGTCGTAACGTCACTGAGTCCTCTCCAATCTGTCATGTTTACCAATTTGTGTTATATCTCAAATAAGTGGATGGTAAAACATTTATGTAATTTCACCTTCTGTGGTGTATGGATACTATTTGCATTTGCTCAATCGATTGTATTACAATTTGTTAGACCATGTGGGTAAGTCTAGGATATTTTGGTGATGAATAATTGACAATGGTTAATTTGTTATGATGAATATTTGGTGATTTGGTTTAACGATGTTATGCGAGGTGTGTGGTGCGTGCACAGACTGATGTTGGTCAAGTTGAGATGAACTTGTGCCGGAAAAATGTTCTTTGGTCTTTGCGTGTGCAGGTTGAGCATGGAGGCGATCATGGTCGGTGACGAGGTGGACCGGAACTAGGATGGGGAGATCCGAGGTTCAGACGGTCAAGGAGGTCATGAGATGATTGGGCTCATGCTTGGGGCGCATGGAGATCAAAGGTGGATGATACGTGGAGAAGCTACGGGAGGTGCGGTCCTAGAGGCTTCGACACGTGACGCGTTAGAAAAGTCCTGAGTGTGAAAAACCTGTGTTAGGAAGGGTTTCGGGTCCCTTGAAAATTAGTGGGCCAAAAGTCTAGAAGGCCCAAGCCTAGTTGGAGTTGGTTAGGATTTTAAGGCCTAGTTGGAGTTGGATTAGGATTTTAAGGCCTAGTTTGTAATACCCCAATTATGAATAAGGGAAAATGATAGCGATTAAGGGGTGTAGTTTTGCCGTCAGACCCATTGGTGTTTAGCGTGCCGAATGTTTATCGCTCGCTGAGGTTCCCGGACCGCCCCGGGGTAGTCGGCACCGTCTAGAGAGCCGAGTAGTGCTCTCAGAGGTTCCCGGACTGCCCAGGGACAGTCGGCACCGTCTCGCGATGTGGGTTTTCATCATCCGGCAAATTTCACCTTACCTTTATTACCGACTTACCGCTGCAGTAAAGACCCCACAACCAACAGCCTTGTACCACAATGCCCTTGGGCAATCAAGTATGTGAGAGGGGCATGGGTTTTAAGTGAGGGCAATTCGGTCATTTCATGAATACAATGGGTAGCCCCCAACCATGCTCTTAAAAGCCATCCCCTTTCAGCAAGCCCCATTTTTCTCATCCCATTCTCTCGGCCAAGGTAAGAGCATAGCAAGGGGAGCACCACTCCCCATTCCCTTCACTGCCAAACCAAGAGCCATCCCAAGACCCGAGCATCCGCACCGAAGACCACCGCAAGGAGGAGGTGAGGAAGAGGAAGCCGAAGGAGGAGAAGCAAGGAAGCGGCCGACCGTGACGGCAAGAGGCGGAACCACTTGAACCTCAACCTCATTCATGCCATTCTTTTCCCTCTAGCTCGGCAATCAAGTAAGCTCACCTCCCGTTCATGGCACCATAGCACAAAGCATGTGAAAGGTAAAATACGTAGAGTATAGAGCAAACCGACGAGTAGTAGTAGTGGTGCTGTAGGGGAGCGGCGGAGGAGACGGCCGGCTGCCGTTGGCCGTGCCGGCTGGGCGGCGGGGCCCAGCGTTCCACCACCGCGCGCGTAGGGGAGGCGATGCTGCAGGGGGGGCGGCTGGATTAGGGCCCGGTCGGTCGGCGCCGGTGCTCCTCGGGCTGAGACCCTCCACGCCACAAGCCACCAGGAGAGAGAGCGGAGGCGGGTAAGGGGGGCGGCCGGCGGCTAGCCCAAGGGCCGGCAAGCCGAGCCGCCGCGAGCCACCTTGCCGTCGGGGTAGCTCATGGCTGAGGGTCCCTGCGCGTTGGAGAGAGAGGGAGAGAGTGAAGGGGGAGGCCATGGAGGAAGGGAGACCGGCGGCGGCAAGTGGCCGGTGGCGAGGGAGGGGCCGGCGCGCCCATGCGCCGTGCGCCGCCTGGAGGCCAGCCGCTTGGCCGAGTGCGCATGAGAGAGAGAAGGAGAGGGAAAGAATGGGGGGCGTGGAGGCGGAGAGGCCGGCAGAGCCCGACAGCTAGCGGCGAGGGGGGGCCAGCGCACCCACGTGCCGCTGCACCGCCCCTGGGTGAGGCCGGTGAGGAGTAGAGAGGTCGTTCGGCCAGAATGGGTAAGGAGAGAGAGACTGGGTTAGGAAAGAAAGAAGAAAAAAAGGGAAAAGAAAAGGGAAAGAAAGGAAAGAAAGAAAAGGAAGAAAGAGAGAAAGGAGAAAAAGAAAAAAGAAGAGAAAAAAAGAGAAGAAAGAAAAGAAAAGAGGAGAAAAAGAAAAGAAAAAAGGGGTTCGACACCTACGCGACAGGTCCCTCAAAACGTGCGATCACGCCTGAGATCAGGATACGAGCTTAGGGACGTTGTTCTCCGTTTACGCTCTGGTTTTTGATCTGCCATTGAGTCGGGTTAACATGTACGCAGGTGGAGGTCCCGGGTCAGAGCCGTCCACACGTCATCCCCGAGGCTAACCAGGCAAGTGCATTGTAAAGCGGTGAATTCGGGTAGTGATTTCGGTTAAATGAATGATGATGCATTGCTTACCGTGTTGGGGATAAGTTTACTATTTCCGGATGATGCATTGCTTACCGTGTTGGGGGTAAGTTTACTATTTCCGGACGACGCATTGCTTACTATGTTGGGGTAAGTTTACCTTTTCCGGGTGCATATTGAGAAAAGATGAATGATGAACGTTGAGACATGGCATGTTGATATGCATAAATGAACTTGCATTGCATGCATGTCAAGAAAAGAGAGAGAGTTGGTCCACGTTGAGTGGACGCTTCACGGGTGTGGAGTTTGAGGTCCCCGTATGAGAGTTACGGGCTACTGTGGTCCCCGTATGAAACAGGACGGGCTTGAGATCCCCGCATGAAGCAGGGCGGGCCTGGGTGAGCATCGACGGGTGCACACTCTGCTATACCGGTATAGACTAAAGAGTTAAGAGAATGGTTCATGTGCATATGCATGAGGAATGGTTCATCCGAACTTGAAGTGGTTAAATGAAGAGTGGTTAATGAAGCTGGAATGTTTGTGGTCTAATGAATGAACCTGTTATTTGCTGTTTTGCTTTGTACTTGCTGAGTCGGTGGACTCACCCTTGCTTCGTTGATGTTTTTAGGTGACCGTTGAGGACGACATGCATGGACGGGAGTAGCACATGAATAACTGGCACGAACCAGTAGCACTCCTTGTACTACCTTTCCGTTTATCTTAGTCTTACTAGTATGCAAGAGTAATCGCTAAAACGCTATGATGTACCTGAATGCAACATTATAAATAAATTAGTGTTGGCTTAAATGCTTTCCGTTGTTGATGAAATGGTGAAAGTATGCAGAGGTGGTAGCATCTTGGCCCAGAGAGTGGGCGGCGTGTTACATAGTTGGAGTTGGATTATGATTTTAAGTAGAGTTTGAAAAGGTGTTTTAGGGGGATATATATATATATATATATATATATATATATATATATATATATATATATATATATATATATATATATATATATATATATATATATATAGGATACCTGTTTTCTACTCATAGGTGTAATTACACCCTATATCGTATCTTATAATGTAGGAAGTATTTCGCGTAACGGAGGGTATGTACATGTAGTATACGAGTATTTAAGACTATCTAGGTGGTATGAACAATTTTTCAGAGGTGGTATGTATATTTTTTCGACATACTCCTTTTTATGTGCGTATATGAAGGTGTTTACAAAATACGCTAAAAACTATGAACTCCCTTACAAGTTTTTCATGTGGTTCACATTGGAGTATCTTATAATTAGTATACGAGTATACCTAAAATGATAAAGGAGTATTTTAAGTTTATTTAGGTGGTATATTAGAGGTGAGTGTAATTACACCCGGGTGTAAAATGTATTTTTCCTATATGTATATATATATATGTATGTGTGTGTGTGTCTATATATATATATATATATATATATATATATATATATATATATATATATATATATATATATATATATATATATATATATATATATATATATATATATGCAGCCGCTGGTTAGCTTTGTATCAAAATAGTGCACGGTTACAAGCAGACGGAGAAAAAGCAGAGCAACGGCGCCATGTTTTGATCGGGAAAAGAAAAACGAGAAGACGCATACGTGATGAGGATTGATGGATGAATAGTGTCTTCATTTTCTAATAAAAGTTTGTGAGTTTTTTATTCGCATCTATTATCCTTTTTCTTGGTTTTTTGATTCCTATAGATTCTCCATGCATTGATCTATGTCTAGGTATATTTATTGTTTACATTAATGAATTAGTTTGAATTAAAAATCGATTCCTAGATTGAAGAAAAAAATGATACTTTTATATTCGATCGGAACTCGTTATCTAGTCGCTACAGTACTTTGCTACAGTAACTACTACAATAAAATCAGAAAAAACTATTTTTCTGTTTTTGTTATTTCTGTTTTTTTAAAAACAATTAAAAGGCAGAAAATTTTAAAAAAATTTCCACTGTGAGCTGCAATCATTCACCCCCCTCTGATTGCCTTCAACGATCCTACAAGTGGTATCAGAGCAGGTTTATTTTTCTAATTGATCTTAACCGGTGGTTAGAAAACATGTCGATGGATAGGTATTCCACAAAATCTTATGTTTTCGATGGTGTTGATTTTCAGTATTGGAAAGCAAACATGGAGGCATATATTCAACCTCAAGGCTTTGCAATATAGGAGAAGGTTTACAGGCCTTATAAGTGCCCGAGAATGATGTCGTGTCAGCAGCAAATATAGCACAAGTGGTGGCAAATAGCAAGGCAAGGAACCTGATAATTCAAGGACTAGGAAGGAGTGATTTTGATCGTGTTGTGCATCTTAAATCCGCATATGAGGTATGGAAAGCACTATGTGATTATCATGAGGGTTCATCTACTATTAAAGAGGTACGTCAAGATATGTACAAAAAGGATTACATGCGTTTTGAGATAAAACCTGGTGAATCAATAGATGATCTCTTAGCTCGCTTTAATAAAATTCTTAGTAACCTTCATGCTGTTAATGTTACTTATACTGATGCTGAAAATGCACGTCAATTACCTGGAGCATTAGATATGTCTATATGGGAGATGAAGGTTACATCTATTAGAGAATCTACTGTCATGAGTACACTTACATTAGATGTACTTTATTCTAAGTTGAAAACTCATGAATTAGATGTTTTTGCTAGAAAATATAATGGTAATAGATCAATTGCTTTAGCCTCACAATCTAGCAAGTCTAATTGTGATAATTTTTCTACTAGCTATGCTTTGTCTTCTTTGTTTTCACTAACCGATGAACAGCTAGAGCAACTCCCGGAAGATGATTTGGCACTCCTCTCTACACATTTCACAAGAGCTTTGCAGAATGTGAGATCAATAAAGAGAGGGAATTTTGGTCCTCAAAGGTGTTATGAGTGTGGTGATCTCAATCATATTTGTCCCAAATGTCCAAAGTTTCTAGCAAGTGTTGCAAGCGAAGAGAATAAGAAGGAAGCAGAGATGGAGAAAGAAAAAAGGAAGAATAAAAAGAAGGGCTATATGAATCGCAAGGTGGTGCATCGTGTTCTTTCGGCTCTTGGGCAAATTAATTTGAGTGATGTGGACATAGACAGCGAGGATGATACTCCCAAAGGCAAGAAAGATGTAATTGGGTTGTGTCTAATGGCAAGTAGCAAAAGCTCCACCGACAATGATGATCTTGACAGCGACAACTACAATGAGGTAGAACCTTCTTATGATGATTTAGCTAAGGCTGTTGCTAAACTTGGTACTTTGCTAGAAAAGAAAGATAAAAAGATTAAGAAATACGATACTTTGATTGAATCTCTAAATTCTGAAATTGCAAGACTTAGAGTTTTAATTCCTGATGATGAATCTTATGAGTCTTGTCAAATTTTACATTCTGAGTTAGAGAATGTTAGGTCACTTAATGCTTTAAACATGGATCAACTTAGATATGTAACTGCTAAATTTGATGAATTAAGATTAGCACATGACTCTTGTGATAAAAAATTGAAATGTGCTAATGATGAAATTGGAAAGATCAAGTTTAGTTCTTCTTCATGTTTAGAATCAAGTATTTCAAATGTTCATTCTAAAATTGCTCTAAATGTGAATTATTAGAAGATAGGCTTAACTCATCTCAAGAAACAATTCAACAAATGTTTTATCATGAGATATCTTCTTACTCTAACTGTCCTAAGCTAAACACTGAAATAGAAGCTTTGACTAGACAACTTAATGATTTTGCTAAAAAAGAAAGATTGGCTCAGTCTAGTGCTTCTAAAAATCTTGTGAATGAACCTGTTAAATGCACAACTTGTCCCACTATAGCTAAAGAGAATGAGTACCTTAAAGACACTTTAGAGAGATTTTCTTTTGGCGAGAAAAATTTGAATATGATTCTAGACAAGTTGAAAACAAGTGTGAAAAATCGTGGTCTAGGATTTAATTTTGTTGAGCATACCAAGAATAATCCTCCTAAGGTTATTAAGTCTCTTGAACCTGGAAAAATTGAAGTGAAACTTGAACCAAATCAAACTGTGTTTAAATCTGCTGGCTTTGTGCAAAGTTCATCAAATAATAATAATGTAGGTGCTGGCTTATCATCTCAAAAGAATTCTGGTTATGTTAAATTTCATTGCACCTACTATGGAAGAGATGGACACTTGAATGAATTTTGCTTTAGACGTGCCAAGAAAGAGAGAAAGGAAAGATTGAATGCTTTAAGACAAAAACGTGCAACCTTTTTCATTCCAAGATCTCATGCAAAATCTAAGTTTTTAGAAAACTTTTATGATAAATTTAAATCTGGTTCATGTGCTGATTTTGGATTCAAACAATTCACACTCTTTTCGGCATTCTGATCATTCACATCCACGTGACTTTGGTTCTAGCTTTGTTGCTCCTGTTTGTCGTGTGTCTCAGTACTGGATTCCTTGATCTTATTTCACTAACCCCAGTACTGTGAGACCAATGTTTCCTGTGATGTAAGAACAACTGACAAGAATGGAGAACATGAGCTGGATTGGGTTCCAGTCTTTTACATCATTGCTTGATTGGAACACTTGATGGTTCTTCACTCTCTTTGATGGCTTCCAAGATATTTCACTTTTTGAGAGACCATGTGGAAAAGGTGACGTTGTCTTACATCTTGTTAAATTCTCAAGTTGCTGATTTACACACGAAATCGCTTGATACTTCTCGTTTTCCTCATTTGCGAAGTGAGTTGGACGTATTACATCTTATGGGATTATTTTGAGGGGGAGCTTGTTATTTAAAAATTTCAGAAGCTTTGTTTATTATCCTTGTCAAATCACTCATCAAATCCAAGTCATTGAAACCAATTGAGTAGTAGATCTCTTTTTATCATATTTATCCATATGCTATATAGCTTTGATCACGACTTGTTAGAATTAAATTGCTACATTTGAATTAAAAGCATGACATGGTAGAATATTTTGACTAGATTGATTATATTTATTACTTTGTGATATCCATCAAAAAGGATGAGCTTGATTGTGAATCTTATTTTAACTCTTGGCTATGAGGCTCGTATGTTTCATGTTACAATTTGTATGATCACTCAATTTGGCATGTTATTGTTTAAAAAAATATATAAGAAAGAGATAATTGAAAAGATGTATGCTTCAAGCATACCATGGTGAATAAAAAAGGCACAAAAGTGCGCAAAATGAAAAGAAGTATGCTTCAAGCATGCCACCATCACAAAAAAATATGTCATTATGAAAAACAAGTATGCTACAAGCATGCCACATGCCTAAGAATTGAGTGTGGAGCAATAACTTGTTACATGAGACTGCTAGCCCGTCTAGAGTTAAGGTTTGCTTCATTTTTAGGCTTTGATTTTTCGTTGTGATATCTCTTTGTGCTCTTTATAATTAATCTGGTCATTGTTGCGATGCTTGTCATTGATATAAATTGCTTAATCATATTGACGAACTTGTTTTAACATTGCTATGTGATCTATGGCTTTATATGATCTAGATAGCTCTACTAAAAAATATGACTTGGTTGTGTTATTAAACCAATACAACATGACTTGGATAATCTACAAAACTTCTAGATTTTTATTATCATTGCTCTCTCTTAAAAGTATTCCTTCTTTAAATTTTCTTGATGATTACATTGCCAAAGGGGGAGAAATTTGGTGTGCTTTGCGAGAAATTAAAGAGAATTTGGGGAGAATAAAATCGCCTCTCTTGTGTTGAGGGGGAGAAATTTGAGATTTATGGTTTAAAATATTTTTTCGGCTTCAGTTCTTCATTTATATCTATTTGAAGCTAATTCATCATACAGTATTGTGGTGTTGTCAATGTATTCATGAAGGGGAGATTGTTAGACCATGTGGTTAAGTCTAGGATATTTTGGTGATGAATAATTGACAATGGTTAATTTATTATGATGAATATTTGATGATTTTGTTTAACGATGTTATGCGAGGTGTGTGGTGCGTGCACGGACTGATGTTGGTCAAGTTGAGACGAACTTGTGCCGGAAAAATGTTCTTTAGTCTTTGCATGTGCAGGTTGAGCATGGAGGCGATCATAGTCGGTGACGAGGTGGACCGGAACTAGGATGGGGAGATCCGAGGTTCAGACGGTCAAGGAGGTCACGAGATGATCGGGCTCATGCTTGGGGCGCATGGAGATCAAAGGTGGATGATACGTGGAGAAGCTACGGGAGGTGCGGTCCTAGAGGCTTCGACACGTGACGCGTTAGAAAAGTCGTGAGTGTGAAAAACCCGTGTTAGGAAGGGTTTCGGGTCCCTTGAAAATTAGTGAGCCAAAAGTCTAAAAGGCCCAGGCCTAGTTGGAGTTGGATTAGGATTTTAAGGCCTAGTTGGAGTTGGATTAGGATTTTAAGGCCTAGTTTGTAATACCCCAATTTTTCTTGGTTTTTGATTCCTATAGATTCTTCATGCATTGATTTATGTCTAGATATTTTTATTGCTTACATTCATGAATTAGTTTGAATTAAAAATCGATTCCTAGATTGAAGAAAAAAAACGATACTTTTATGTTGGATCGGAACTCGTTATCTAGTCGCTACAGTACTTTGCTACAATAACTGCTAAAGTACACTACAGTAACTGCTACAGTAAAATCAGGAAAAAATTTGCTTTTTGTTTTTGTTATTTCTGTTTTTTTAAAAACAATTAAAAGGCAAAATATTTAAAAAAAATTTCCGCTGTGAGCTGCAATCATTCACCCCCATCTGATTGCCTTCAACGATCCTACACAATTTTAATCGGAACATCCTCCCGTGGATGTTTTTGGATGTACTCTTGTGCAGTCTTCTCTTTTTTTTTTTGTTAATATACATACTATCTATTCCTTCTGCGCGATTTACCTAATATGCGGATCAATTTCAACACATTGCACTGTTTATTATATTTTATTTTATTTCTTGAGAATATAGACATACGGTCAAAAGAATTTTTGAAGTATGGCCAGAGGGCAAATTGACATTCAGTCAGTCACGCGGTTGTCCTTGTCCGTTCAAATTGACATCGGTGTAGTGCCGAGCCGTTCAACAGCAGCAGGCCGAGAAATCGACGACAGCGCAAGTCGACGCGCCGTTGATGAAAGGAGCACTGAACTCTGCTACAAGACAGGAGTGCGAAGTAAGCTTATTCTGAATAAATTTATTCGCAACAGACAAATTTTTACTATAAAGCACCAATCCAAACAAGTTCTCCAACGTCTCCTGAACCATGTTCTGAAAATAGAACTTCCCCTGAACCTGGACTAGTCAATGAGTTGTATGAATCAGCAAATTTTTTCCGCGACAAGATGGTACGTTTATGAAAGTACAAATGCAAAGCAAACAGATAGCAAGCTTGTGAAGAACAATTGACAGAACAATCTTTTCGAAGCAGCTTATCGGTATTCAGTTTGTTCTCAAGCACTCGCTCTAAGGGTAAAGACCATCAATTACAGCTATAAACCGCAGCCGAAAAGAACAGACCCATTATATAAACTGGCAAAGAATTACTGGACAAGTAGCAGGCCCAGTCCATTGAATAGAATGCTCTTAAGAATGCGATCCAAATTACCCATAACACAGATACAATAGGGTTGTGAAATATGCCAAAAAAAAAAGACAACATAGTTTCTTACAAGAATGGGCAACATCTGTTCACAATGAAAATGAATCTATCATGCCATGTTCAGGGTATAACTGAGACTGTAAACAAAAGTAGTAATAACCTCTGTGTTGTAGGGGTGGCCCTAGCTAACCCCAGTCGGCCTGTTAGAAGATTGTAAAGTTCAGAATGTGACATGTATAATGACATAAATACCTTTGAGAGGGACACTTGGATGTAAAGATATAATTGTAAAATATCCCCATGTGAATATATATAAAGCTATCCTGGGCATGGGGAAGACCCAAGCATTGCTCATTCATCATCTCCACTACTACACTCACACATCACTGTTTGGTCTATAAACACAACACTCTGCATTGTAAAACAACCCGTAATCTCGATCTATGAGCACCAATGTTGATGGTACTTGTTTTAGCTTATGCTAAGAATACTGCATACATAAATTAACTCCCGTATATCGAACTCAGGCAAAAGGGTTGGATGTTTCGGTTGAGCAACAATGCTGACGGCCCGACAAAATCCAACATATTTTCGGTTCTGAAGCCATGGTTCGTCAGCATCATTTATTCCAGCATCAGCGACGTGCCGTTTGTGTTGTGCCAATGAAAAGAGCCAGCATATCAATTTCTGAGGCCGCCCGCGGATTAAATCAAGTCCATGTGGCGTCATTAAAGAGATCGCGCGATTCGTGCGCCAGATCTTGCAAGCATGGCCATTATACCCTTTGCCATTACGACATGGTGGTTGTTGGTATGTGAACGTATACGCACCAATGAACATTATTTTAAATAAGATATTATTTTATTAATATTTTATAATGAATGTCTGTCAGAAAAAAATTTATAGAAATCACCATATGTTGCTGTTTGAAATGATGATAAAACCCATATCGTCAAACAAAATCGTGATAGGGCTCTGTTGCTATTCCAAACAGCTATAGAGGGCCTCTTGCCAAATAGCCGTCGCGACGAGCCAAGGCACGTGTCGCCGTTTGGCTAGTCTTAAAGGCTCTGTTGCTATTTCAAATGACGGCAGATGACAAAGTCACTGTTTCGAATGGCCATAGCCTAGCTTATAAATGCCCAAAAATTCAGTCTGAAAATCGGTTTTATTTAGGAAAAAGATAAAGAGGGAAGGAGGGGAGGAGAGAAGAGGTGGAGTAGTGTGGGGCTAAGGAGGAGATGGGAGGTACGTGGATCTCTGCGTCCTAAGATTAGTTTCCTTTTCTTTATTTTTTTGAAACTATGATAGATTAGTAAAAAAAATAATTAGATCCCTATTTGTTGTAGATATGTGGTTTTTAGGGTAGTTTATTATAGTAGCTATTATGTAGATCAATTTATTTCTCGTTGTAGTTAGTTGCAGTAGCACGTTTAATTTTAGAATAGTAGTTTGGCGAAATTTTTGTACGGATAACCCATTTTTTATTCGAAAATACAGAAATATACCCGCGACAAAATTTTTTACACAAATAGGCTCGAGTCGCCAAACCATTGGGCGAATTACACTTGTCGCCCCACCAAAACGCGACTTATAAAGAATCTGGTAACCGTTGGGCGATTAAATGCAATCGCCTCCCCGTTAAGCGATTCAATTGAATCGCCCCCCCCCGGTTCGGCGACATAAAGAAGAGTCGCCCAACGGGGGGGCGACTGCATGTGAAACAGCCCGACGGCCGAGCCCCTTTTCTTCCCCACGCCTGCTCGCCAATCTACCTCTAGGCGACTGCATGGATCCTGTTAAGGGTTTTGTGAATTTTGTAATTTGAAACTCGTAAAAAATGTTTAATATTTGTCACATTACTTGATATAGAAATAATTTTCTATACGAAAAGAAGAGATAATAGCATTGTTTCAATTTAAATGAACTTTATAATATAACGCAGTAACATGCCGCGTATTTATCCATTACATGCATGTCATACACCCCTCACTCCCCACCCTAAGGTGCTCCATCACCTGCTCCATCACCGCGTGCGCGTCCTGCCATACGGCCCCGCTTGGCCGTCCTCCGGTGCAACGGATTACGGGGCGGCGGGGGACGAGGGTCCGAAAAAGTAAAACGAGCAGGTGGGTTTCGCACCCGCGGCTGCGCCGGTGGAGTCACCTGCACCTCCGGCTGTGTGGCCTCCGGTGCACCGGGGAGGCCATCGCTGGAGAGAACCTCCGGTGCTGCGTCGGAGGACGGCCCATGCCAGTCCGCAAAAAACTGGTCCACCTCGATGTGGCCCGGGGAGAAGCGTCCCTGCTGCTGGTAAGGACTTGCAATAGTAGTATCGTTAGTTCGTTGCATGTCGTCTTAGGTTAAAAACAAGCTCGGATGATGCGTACCCGTACATGGCGCCATGAAATCATCCGTGTGGAAGCCGGGGATGTACGTAGGAGGCCGTGACCAAGGAGAACTCCCTGGCTGGTCCGGGGGAGGTGGACGTGTCCACGTAGAACTCCCTGGCTGCTCCGGGGGAGGTGGACGTGTCCACGTACTACCTCCGGAGTAGTGCCACGCTGGTCGGGGTGGCACTGGTGGTCGGGGTGGCACTGGTGGTCGAGGTGCACTGGCCGTAGGTGTGGAGACCACCGGTAGCCTCGTGTAGGACAGTAGGCTGACGATACGTCTACACCCTGCCTCCATCCGTCGCGCAAAGCTGACGGCCTCCTCGCGGGTCAACTCCCCACCTGTGCCCCACCTCTGCACTAGTGCGGAGGACTCCGACCACAGCCCGGCACCGACGTCAGCCTGGACAAAAAGACATAGAATGGTCCATCATCGAAACGATATTGCCATTTGAGAATTTTTGAAATTACAAGTTACGTACCGCAATGTGAGCGTCGCGTGCGAAGTGCGCACGGTACGCGTCTGTCGGTGCGGCGACGTGTGGGGCAGGTGGGTCAACGACATGTACCAGCCTGATACGAGTCCGCGCCTGGTACCAGATGAGGTACTCCGCGTAGTCGGCTATGTCGTATGGCTGGTCCTCCTCCACGCGGTCATCCAGCGCACCCTCCCACTGCGCAATCCAGGGCTGCATCCTCCTGGACCAGTCCGTGCCTTTCTTGACGCCCTTCGTGGTGTGCCTGTTTATGGAACCATTACGTAATGTAAGTACTTGCGATCACAATAGTAAGTACGTACAAAAATATCAGAAGGGATCACTCACGCGTGCACGCGGGGGCGGAATCGGCGGCCCGACTGGTACAGGAAGTGTCTGCCGCAGCCCAAACTGCAGCATGACGCGCTGCGGTGCGTAGTCCTCGACGTAGATGCCGTACACGAGCTTCTGGCGGGTCAGCCAGAAAGTCTGGTCGCGCCAGCACAGTGCAGAGAGCCCGTCAGGAGCACGGGCCTGCACTGCCTCCGCTGCGTAAGGCTCCCAGCGCACGTCGGAGTCTGCGAGGCGGTCCAACTGCTCCACAAAGGGGTGGTACGCCCGCGTGACCTGCACGTGCGCGAACTGTACCTGCAAGAAAGGCAAATTATTTTAGTACGACGATCGTTAATAAGTTGAGTACGATAAAATAAAACTCACTCGTCGACGACACCAAATAGAACCCATCGTCGGCCGGTCGATGTCTCCCCCCGGGTACATCTCGGGCCCGTAGGGACCCATGTCGTCTAGTACAGGTCGTCCGAGACTGAAGCGCTCGAACGACCACAACTGCAGCAGCAGGGGACATCCCGTGAGGATCGAGTTCGCCTTAATCCTCGTGCACGCATCGCACAGGCCGCGGTACATCGCGGCAAGTGCGGCCGATCCCCAGCTGATCTGGACGGCCTCGCCGTCCGCAATCGCCCTCGCATAAGCGATAAGGCGCGCGTCAACGGTGTTGCCGTGGGTGGTGGTGAAGAGCACCCAACCAAACAGCCACAGCAAGTAAGCCTCCAGGTGGCGCGCGACCTGGTAATCGTCAGCATCTGCAACCATGCGCTCAACCTGAATGCGAACAAGTTTTTATTAGTATGTAATTGCACAAATAAGAGTTTCGAAGACGCGATCGACTTGAAACACCACGTACCTGGTACTGTGCCAGCCACCTCAGCGTCGGTCCATGCTTCTGCCTCTCGTCGAAGATGTGGTGCTGATCGGCCGGTGGAAGGACCCCCTGAATCTGCCGAGCAGGTCCTGGCGCCACTCGGCGGGAGCCTCCGGTAGGAAGGCAGCGTCTCCCGCGACCGGAAGGCCAAGGAGTACGGACACATCCTGCAGGGTCGGCGCCATCTCCCCGACTGGTAGATGGAAAGTGTGCGTCTCGGGCCGCCAACGGTCCACCAAAGCCGTCAGCAGGGAACGGTCGAACGGGAAGCGTCGTGATCGCTCCACGCCCGCCTCGTCCCCCTCCCCGGCCAAGGCACCTCCGTCCTCATCCGTGGCCTGCACCATCCGGGCAAGAGGGAGAAGTCCGGCATCCCGCAGCCTGCAAATAAAGTGAATGTCAGCATTAAATATTTTTATGGTAATACTAAAACGTTGGCGTAGTGCAAACCTGGCAGTCCAACGGGGGTCGAGTCCCCAGGCCACACGAGGTGTGCGTGTCCGGACCACTCCCAGCTCAGTCGACTCGTCCGTGCTCCTCGGTGGCGGCGCACGACGGGAAGCGCGGTGCACGCGGTCCAAGTGCTCGTCCAACAGCGTGTACCACCAGTCACCCGCCATAACTGTAAAAGTGAGGAGGAAGGAGTTGGCCGACGGGAGTGAAGAAAAGAAAGGAAGAAGGCGCGATGGCGTGAAGAAAAGAGGAGTGAGGAGCCGGCTGTGGAAAAGAAAAGAGAAGGCCAAGAGAGAGCCGACTGGCCAGAATGGAAAAAAGAGAAAAGAAAGAAAGAAAAAGAAATAACGAAGAAAAGAGAGAAGGAAAAAAAGAAAGAGAGGAAGGAGAAGAGGTGAGGCTGATCTGCGGCCAGATCTACTCGATACGGCTAAGAAAAAGGAAGGCAGTGTCCCAATCCGGTCGTTCGGGGCCAAGGTAACTCCTCAAAGAACTCTCCTTTAAGTTTATTCACCGAGTCGTGCACAGATTTATATGCTGATGCTTAGAGTGGCTACATGGGACCATTTAGGTGTCATTCATTAGTATGGGTACCTAATTTTACCGACTAGTTAAGCATCGGGACAATGGAAAATTGTCCGATAGTACAGGATTTGAGTAGGTCGAGTTAAATGTTACAGCGATGTTATTTGCTCGTATGTATGGCATTAGTAGTGAATTGAAATGGTTAATGCTTGTTCAGGTGGCGGTTCGAGTCTGGTGCCGTCCATGCACCGTCCCTCAAGTTAACAGGCAAGTGCATGGTAGAACAGTAAATTGTGGTGAATGTTTCTTATTTGTGTTTCCATGCCATGATTTATAATATTCATGAGATGCTGTATATGAATTGTGCTAATCATACCTTGGTGAGTACCGTTTATGATTAGACATCCATATTTGAAGCATATTGCATCATGCAAAATGCATAAGAGCCAATGTAACATCCCAAAAATTTGCTTTCTGAAAATTTTTATTTCAAATTAATTATTTTAAAGTATTTGAGTTTTATTTGGATTTGCCCTGAATTTCTGTTTTTGAAAAGCTAGATTTGAAAAGTATTTTAAGAAAAACCTAAAAATGTTATTAAATAAAAAGATATTTTGAATTTCTATAAAAATCCTAATTCAAATTAATTATTTGGAGTTATTTGGCTTTTATTTGGTTTCCTGGATTTTCTGGAGTTTAAAACCTATTTTTTGAAAATAAAAAGTATTTCAAGTATGAAAATTAAATACCAACATTAGTTGGAAGTATTTTTATTAAGTCCAAAACTTATCCAGGAACTTCTGTGAATTTTTGGAATTTATTTCATATTTTTCTGAGCTTTAATGAATTTTCTGGGCTTTTCTGAAAATCCTAAATCAAAAATTAAAATTAAAATCCTCTCTTCCCGCCCCCGGCCGCCACGTGGACGGCCTGGATCTCGCCACGTCGCCCCCTCGGCCATCCGCTCCATCCCGCCTACCCCTCCTCGATGGCCGCCACGTCGCCCCTCACTCCCATCCACCCGTCCGCCCCGCCCTCATCCTCCACCGCCCGATCTCCATCCGACGCACGCGCGCCCCCGCTCCCTACTCTCTCTCTCTTCACGCGCCCCCGGCCCACCTGTCGGCGCGCCTCCCCTCCGCCTCCGTCTCTCTGCCCGCGGGCCCCGCCCGTCAGCCACCCCGCGCCCCGGTCTCTCTGGCCGCCCGGGCCCGCCTGTCGGGGCCGTCTCCCACCTCCGGCCGCCTCCTTCCTTCTTCGGCCGCTGCCATTTGCGCCGCCCCCTCGGTCGCCCGATCTCCTTCCTATCTCCCCCTCTCTTCTCCCCGACCCGACCCCGCCATTCCCGCGCCCTTTCCTTCTTCTCCCTCCCCGATTCCCTTCCTTCTACGGTCGCGGTTTCCTTTTTCTCCCCGCAATCGCCGCCGGCCACCGGGATCTCCGGCGAGAAATCACCGGCGCCGTGCCCCTCCCCGACATCTATAAATACCGCCTCCAGCATCCCCTCTCCTCGCTCCACCTCCTCCTCCGCTCCCCGTTCCTCCTCCGCCACCCGAGGGTGCCCGCGCCGTGCATCCTCTCCCCGAGCGCCGCCTCTTCCTCCGGCGAGGAATCGCCGCCGCCCCCGTTGCCCTCGCGCCCCGCCGTCGCATCCCTTGGCCTCCCCGCGCCCGTGCGAAGGTTCTCCGCCCCTCGGCCGCGCATCTCCGCCACCGGAGCCCCCTCGCCACCGTCGGCCGAGCCACGCCGCCGCCTTCCCTCGCCGCCGGCGCAACCCCGGCCATCTCTGGTAAGGCCGCGCCCACCACCGCATTCCCCGCGCCTCCTCTCCCCTCCACCGCTCTCGCCGCTGGCCGCCGCCCGCCGGAGCGCCGGCGAGCACGCCGGGCTCGAGCGCCGCCCTGCCGGCCTGGCCACGTCAGTAGTTGCGCTGACGTGGGCGCCGCGTGTCCGCCCGGTGGCCGCCACGTCGGTGCCGTCCCGCTCTATTGTAACAGCCTGAAAAACACAAATATTAAATTATGAAGTTTTGGATTGTTTTATTTGCTTTTTATTTGAATTTGGAGTTTATTGGCTTTTTGGTAAATAAAAAGGAATTTCAAAAGTGAAAAGAGGAAAGAAATCAACACATAAAATAACAAAACATAAGCATCAAATAAAGAATCTGAAAAGATGATCCATAAACTACCAAGTTAAGAAATGAAAGTAAGTATAAAATAATATCTAGCATTTACACATAGGTGCAAACCCATATAAACAACATACATGTATGTATATATATATACATATATATTAGGTGAAAGAGTAAATAAATAAACAAATATGTTAATACACCAAAATCAGAGAATATGTATACATGTGCATGCCACAGAATATATGTGTAAATATATATACATGCAATTTCAAATGCAAAAGCAAAATAAAAAAATGGTAATAGAAAGAAAATTTCATAACCAGGCCGGTCATCACCCCGGCCCAGCCCCGCCTCTCCCCTTCGGCCTCAGCGCGCTTGCGTCCGCGGCCCAGTCGGGCGCACCCGAGCGGCCCAGCCCCGTTCTCCCTCTGCCGAGCGGGCCCCGCTCCCTCGCGCCCTCTCTCTCTGGCTGGGGGACCGAGTCGTCAGCGCCTTCCTCTTCCTCCCTTCTCTTCCCGAGCGCGCCCGGACCCCCACCTCCCCAACCCTCTCTCCGCGCGGCTCCGGTCAAAAGCCGAGTAACACGGCCGCGGGGATCCAGCTGAGCAGCAGAGCAGGGATGGCGCGTGTGCACCGCCCAAATCTCCCTGCCATACCCCGTAGCCACTGCCGCCGCTGACATCGCCGCCGTCCCCGATCTGCGCCGGGCTGCCCCCTACTGTTTCGCCTCGTTTTCTCGCCTCGCTACACCCGACCTCATCACGCGCACGGCGCTAGACCCTCTGCCCTTCAGCACGCGCACGGCATAGCGGCATTATGCCAAATCCCCGCGAATCCCTGGCTCTGCCACCGCCTCCTGACATTGCCAGCATGCCGCACGGCCTCGCCAGCGGCCAGCCCCACCCCGTCGCCTATAAAACCCGGAGCGACTCCCGAACGCTTCATCACGCTCACCTCCACCTCTCATCACAAACAATTGGGCTAAAACCTCCTCAGTCGCCGGCGGGATCGTCTCCATCCCCAGCTCCGGCGAACTCCAATCCGGCGATTCAAGCTATTCGGGTTCAATTCCTCGTAACTGCACCACCCTCGGCTCACCGTGAAGCTATTCCCGGCCTCATCCGAACTCATCATTGCTTGTAGGTCGCCGTCACCGGAGTCCTTCCAACGCCGCCGCCACCGCACGCTGCCGACCACCCTTCGGTGTCTCTCGACCCCCGCCGACCTCGCCATCCGCTTCACCGCCACACGGAGAACGCGTTTTGGCCCAGCCCCGAACCACTCCGGCCAACCTACGTCGCCGGCGTCACCATCTTCTTCATCTCTGTCCGGCCTCCTCCCAGAGCTACTTCAAAGGGTTTGATTAACCCTATAGGGTAAGCAACACTCGCGCGGTCACTTGGCTAGCCCCGCCGATTCTCTTCTCCCCCACTGGCTCCCTCGGCCGCGCGCGTTCGAGCCCTGGCTCCGCAGCGCTGAGGTGAGCCATTTCTTTTTAATTCCCCGCTGACAGCTGGGCCCCGCTGGTCAGTGGTCGGCGGTCTGCGCGGGTTGCTGACACCAGGGTCCCACCTGTCAGTGACCCAGTTTCATCCATGGCCACTGACAGGGGGTCCCACATGTCAGTGAGCGAGTACACTGACAAATGGGTCCCACTGGCCATAGGCACAGCAATAAACAGATAAAGAAAAAGGTAAAATTGACAAATATGCCATGTAGGACCCACTGTCAGAAATCTACTAATTTTTAGATTTATTTGAACTGAAATATTCAAATGAGCATAACTGATTCATTTTAACTCCAAATTGAGTGAGACAAATTTCTAAATTCAACAAAAATCAAAATCTATCCAATGAAACTGAAATCATAGTTTTTGGAGTTCATTTGAATTTCTGGTGTTATTTGGTTTGATTTGCTGCTTTTCTTTTATTTCAAATTTGGCGCACGCTAAAATAGCTTACGAGGCACAAGAGGAGGAGATCGAGGCAGCAACTCTAGAAACACCAGAGAATCCGGATCCCGACCACTGTGACCAAGGCGAGTCAATACTTTGATCATGTTGAACCTACATTTCATGCAAATTACTTTGTTTTAAATTAACAAATTGCATGCTGTATGTTATATGCAAATTCATGTTCAATTTAATACTCTAGTTATATGCCGTGGTTTACCTTGAATAATAATACCCCTCCATTGAAATGATTGAATGTATGAACCTTGTCGCCCTAGTAAAATTATACCAGTAACATTTCGAAAATAAGTCCCTAATGATATGCTACGCTTAGTACTGCATAGTTATACACGGGGCGCTGAAATGCCCCAAGTTTCATTGTCACTTTTAATCGTAAGAAACTGGTTTGGGCAGTCATGGTGGGAATGACTGGTATACTTGGTTATGGATATATTTTGCTCCCAAAATCTCAACATGCTTAAATATCTGGGCGGACTAGTTCGAGTGTGTGAATATGTGGTGCAGTGGAAGCACAAAGTGGATTAATGGTAGACCGCCTAGATAACCCTAAGGACCGAATCTTGTCATGTCACCCGTGTAAAACAGTACAACCACAAGTCTGTAAAATACAACTTGGCTAAGTAGATTTATCGAAAACCCCGGACTCATCTCGCTAGTAGGAGATAGAAGTGATTATGCTAGGGAAAGGGAAGGCCCAAAGGGACACCGAGTGGAGGGTGAAGTTTCCCAGTCGTGCTAGCGCAGAGGGGAGTGGAGCCCGTACGCTAGTAGCTGTGGGGAACATCCCGTGCAACATATGGGACCCACCGCAAGTGGGCAGTGTCCCATAGGGTGAGATGACAAAAGGGACTAGATACTTTGAAAAGTCACTGTGATGGTCTGCTCAACCACATGACTAAGGAATCGTGTGGGGCAACGGGTTGATCGTCTCTTGTGGTGAAAGTGTACAAACTCTGCAGAGTCAAAACTATTCGGATAGCCGTGCCCACGGTCAAGGGCAGACATGGGAACTTAACCAGATATAGTTCTATTTCAAAATGCTTTATGATGGGTTGGAAAAGTGAAAGGGCGATGGACTGCCCTGCTTTGGAATTGTCTTGGGTGTCGTCCCAGTGGTAAGTTAAGCGGCTATAACGCTGAAGAATTGCTATATGGTGGAATCTGAATCACTATTATTACTGCATTCAACATATACGTGTGTTCAAAATGCTAGGTCTTAAGGAATTTTTAGATAATTGTATTCAAAAGCACTCTTCGCAAAAGAAAATAAACTTAAGCCATCCTTGATTAGCCATACATGTTATATACTGCATTCTGTGTGTTGATTCGCTGAGCACGGGGTCGGAGTGCTCACGCTCGCTTTGCGGCAAACAAATCCAGAAACAGGAGCGCAAGACCACTACGCCTACGAGGAAGCTCCCGCTACGGAGGAGAAGAATGACGAAGAAAACTAAGGCGTAGGCTTCGTTGTTTAGTCATGGACAAGTAGACATATGGCGTTGTGTGCACGTATGTTACTAGTTAGCTGGTGACATATAACGCACACAGTACCTTCCAGTCGCTTGCCTGTGGATTTGGGTTTGCTTTTGTTATGATTCCGCTGTGCGTGTTTGTAATAAAGACAATTGGCCTAATCGGCCCCTTTTGTAAACTATCACCCGACGTGGTGTATTTCAATTTATGTAATATAATGGTTGATTATGCGATGTATGAAATGATTCAGCAATGTACCTGTGTGCACTAACTACTGATCCAGGGATTAGTGCAGTGAAACACAGTAAGATTCGGATTGAAAAATCCGGGTCTGACAGCGCTGGTATCAGAGCATACGACTGCAGGGTAAAGGACATAGAGTGGAAATTAGGATGAATCTAGGGCCACCATGTTTATAAAACCTATAAAAAGAGTTTCGAAAAATATAAGCGTACTATCTCTTTTCGTACCCTTCTTAGATCTGTTCTATTTCATTGATCTTTTAAATATTTTAAAAGATACTAACACTAGTAACATGATCTCCAGATGGCAGGCGCAGGAGATGAGGGACACTGGGACTACATAGCCCACGGTGTCAATGAGGGGGAGTTTGCTAGCATTTTGCGCAAGCTCCTACACTACCTGGAGTTCAAAGATCAGCCCATCTACAGGGGATTGAAGGTTACCATCGGAGGAGAAGAATCCTGGGTTATGGAGGTATTCATATACCCCAGGGGTGAGCTCGATCCTTCTCACGTGTTCACATCCGAGCACCGGAGAAGTACTCGGGCCGCTGCGATCCAAGACGCTGCTCGCCTAGCCGCCGCGCGGCTATGCGACATATACCGGACCCCCCTGCGCCATGCCCCCTACTGCTACCACCCCACGCGCCGAGACGAAGCACAGCACAATGAAGTCACCATGCCGGAGAATGAGGACGACCCGATGCTCACGCATCAGGTTGAGCTCACCAGGGCCATGGGGGTGGCCCACACCGTTGCATTGGAGGAGATCTCCTCTCTCCGCCAGCAGCTCCTCACCAGGCACGTCTCCATGATGTCTCTCCAGCAGTAGCTCGCCCAATGCGAGCAAGCCTTGGCGGAGGCCAAGGCAGAGGCAGCTGCCGCCAGGGCCCAGCCTCCACCGGCCCCCGCACCTGCAGCGGCACCAGTACCTCCTCCGCCAGGGTCAGGCCCCCGCACTCGACTCACCGCACACAAGAGCGCGCGACCTCCAGGGCCACAGGCTGCGTTCCGTCGGACAGGGCCTCCCCCAAGCCGTAGCCCCCCAAGCACTCCATCGGACTACGACCCATCGGAGGGTAGTGGTAGTCGGTCCCGCTCCCGCTCGCCACACTATAGTCCCTCCAACTATGGTGCCTGGTACACGGAGGAGTAGATGGGATCGTGATGTACTTGCAGTATGTGATGCAAGTACTAAATTCATGTATTCTAGTTTGTTGTGTCAGTCCTTTATTTTGTAGTCGCGGACCTGTGGACTTTAATTATCATGATGTAACTGTAAGACCAGCGTAAAAGCTGGCTATGTGATGTTTGTATGGTTAATGCGGGCTTTGTGTTGGAACTATTTCATCGTTTGTCTTATTGGTTTTTGTCGCATGAAATGATACTGTCCTTTTATTTGCCTACTACTAGTATTAAACCGCAGAACTATGACTGCAGATGACCAGTCAAAGGGTTACACGGTCTCGAGCCCAGGTTGACCCTCAGCATGCTGAGATAGACTCAAACCGTGGCGCAACCCCCGAAGAAAATCAGGACCAAGATGCTGATCTCCCAAACCCTCCAGTTAACCCCACAATGGCCCAAGTAATGGCACAACAAACTCAGATTTTGCAAGCCATATACGCGGGACAGCAAGGAAGCTCAGGAGGGCACAGAGCTGACTTAGGAGATTTCCAGAGGACAAGGCCAATAACATTTACAGCGGCAGAAGAACCCCTGGAAGCCGAAGATTGGCTTCGGGATATCGAGAGAAAACTGCGCCTAATAAAATGCGCAGAGGAAGACATAGTCATGTTCGCTGCACACCAGCTGCAGGGTGCTGCAGCGGCATGGTGGGAAAATTACGTAGCTGCCAGAGGCCAGGAAGATGCTACCACCGGAGGTGACACCGAAGCTATCCCATGGACAGAGTTCAAGAAGGCTTTCAAGGACAACTTCATTCCAGCCGGGATAATGCGGATAAAGAAGAATGAGTTCCGCCATCTCAAGCAAGGGAGCTTATCCGTCAATGAATATCTGACAAAATTTACACAGTTAGCCCGGTATGCTCAGAAGGATATAGAAGAAGAGGAAGAAAAGATCGACAGATTCTTCGAAGGGCTGAAGGATGAACTGAGAGTGCAGCTGATCACCCAGGACTTCACCAGCTTTCATCAGTTGGTAAACAAGGCATTGGCCTTGGAAAATGAGAAGAAGATTCTTGAGGCCAGCCGTAAGCGCAAGATGACAACTCAACGACCGGAAGGAAGATTTATTCAGAAATTCTTCAACAAACCCTCATTCTCAAGGTTCAATCAATCCAGTGGATCAACCCCAGCCTTTAGGCCTGGTGGAAGTATGTCTCAAACATCACGCCCAGGAGGACAGTTTAGTGGTACAAACCCCGCAGCAAATTTTAATTGCTTTAGCTGTGGGGAGAAGGGGCACTTTGCCAGCAGATGTCCACATAAGTAGAATGTCCCTGTCCGCAGTCAAGCTTCAGCTCCTGGCAGGGGACAGCAAAGCTCTCAAGCTAGCACGAACACTTCAGCACCAAACCGAGGCAGAGTCAACCATATTACAGTTGAAGAAGCTCAAGAAGCCGCTGGAGTTCTTATGGGTACGTTTTCTGTCAAGACTATACCGGCACAAGTATTATTTGATTCAGGAGCTTCACATTCATTTATATCTAAGGGGTGTGCTGATAAATTGGGGTTACCTGTTTATGCCCTTAAGAAGCCATTGGTGCTTAACTCACCAGCTGGACCAATTACTGCCACCCTAGTATGCCCTGGGGTAACAATTACTATGGAAAAGTATGACTTTCCAGCAGACCTTATAATGTTAAGTTCTCAGACCCTAGACATCATACTAGGAATGGATTGGTTAGTTAAAAATCAAGGTGTCCTAGAGTGTGCCACCAGAACAGTGAAAGTGGTCAAGTGTCCTGGAATGACCATAAATATAAAAGTGGACCGGCCATATCGAAGGGATCGTGCAATATTTTATTGTGAAGATGTACCCCTAGAAGGAATGATAGTGGTACAAGATTACCCCGAAGTATTTCCAGATGAGCTACCTGGCATGCCCCCGGATAGAGATATGGAGTTTGTAATTAACCTAAAACCGGGTGCTGCCCCAGTCTCCAAAAGACCCTATAGGATGACTGTGGAAGAATTGGAAGAACTGAAGAAACAATTCCAAGAGTTACAAGAGAAGGGATTCATCAGACCCAGCTCATCGCCATGGGGATCTCCAGTACTATTTGTGAAGAAAAAGGATGGAACAGCCAGGATGTGTGTAGACTACCGTGATTTAAATGAAATGACCATCAAGAACAAGTACCCTCTTCCCAGGATTGATGATTTGTTCGACCAACTTGGAGGAGCCACCGTATTCTCTAAAATAGATCTGAGGTCAGGGTATCACCAGCTGAAGATAAGAGCTGAAGATATACCCAAAACAGCCTTTACCACCAGATATGGACTGTATGAATTTCTGGTCATGTCTTTTGGATTAACCAATGCCCCAGCCTATTTTATGAATCTGATGAATAAAGTATTCATGGAGTATTTGGACAAGTTTGTCGTGGTCTTCATCGACGACATCCTTATATACTCCAAGAACTCAGAAGAGCATGCAGAACATCTGCGCCTAGTGTTGGAGAAGCTAAAAGAACATCAGCTGTATGCCAAATTCAGCAAGTGTGAATTTTGGCTGAAGGATATCAGTTTCTTGGGACACATAGTTTCAGCCGGAGGAGTATCCGCTGACCCCGCCAAGATTGCAGCCGTCACAGAATGGAAGCAGCCTACCGCTGTCACGGAAGTGAGAAGTTTCCTTGGTTTGGCTGGCTATTATAGAAGATTTATCGAAGGGTTCTCCCGCATTGCCAGGCCATTAACTCAGTTACTAAAGAAAGAACAAAAGTATGAGTGGACCAAGGCTTGTGAAGACAGTTTCCAAGAATTGAAGAAAAGATTGACCACCACCCCTGTATTAGTTTTACCTGATGTACACAAAGATTTTGAGGTATACTGTGATGCCTCACATCAAGGGCTTGGATGCGTACTAATGCAAGAAGGCAGGGTTGTGTCATATGCCTCCAGACAACTTCGTCCCCATGAAGCTAACTACCCCACTCATGATCTGGAGTTAGCATCGGTGATACATGCATTGAAGATTTGGCGGCATTACTTGATTGGTAACCATTGTGATGTATATACAGATCACAAGAGCCTTAAGTATTTCTTCACACAATCCCACCTTAATTTAAGGCAGAGAAGATGGCTAGAATTAATCAAGGATTATGATTTGAGTGTACACTACCACCCTGGAAAGGCCAATGTGGTGGCAGATGCATTGAGCCGTAAGGCTTACTGTAATAATCTTATGGTACAAGAACATCAACCTGAGCTCTACAAGGAATTAAAAGCTTTGAATTTGGAAATAGTAGGGCCAGGCACTCTAGCCGCCATGGAAATCCAATCAAGTATAGAAGAAATGATTATGGCAGCACAGCAAGAGGACCCAGCCATTTTGAAATGGAAGAAATTAATGGAAGAAGGGAAGGCACCCAATATGAAAATTGACCATGAGGGTACTCTACGATATGGAACACGTATCGTAGTCCCACATCACAAAGACCTTAAGAATCTGATATTGAGGGAAGCACATAGCTCTCCATATACCCTCCACCCCGGGAGCACCAAGATGTATCAAGGTATGAAACACTTTTGTTGGTGGCCCCGTATGAAAAGAGACATTGCAGAGCATGTAGCTTGCTGTGATGTGTGTCAGAGAGTGAAGGCAGAGCATCAAAGACCTGCAGGACTACTACAGCCATTGCGAATACCCCAATGGAAGTGGGAAGAAGTCGGAATTGATTTCATCACTGGATTCCCACGAACCAAATCAGGATATGACTCTGTATGGGTTATAATTGATAGGTTGACCAAGGTCGCCCATTTTGTTCCTGTCAAGACAACTTACAAGGGAGACAAGTTAGCAGAACTGTATATGTCCCGCATCGTGTGCTTGCACGGTGTGCCAAAAAGGATAGTATCAGATCGAGGTTCTCAATTTACCTCGCATTTCTGGGCTAGTCTACATGAAGCTCTTGGCACTCACCTGGATTTCAGCACCGCTTATCACCCTCAGACGGATGGACAAACAAAAAGAGTGAACCAGATACTAGAAGATATGCTCAGAGCTTGTGCATTGGATTTCTCTAAAGACTGGGATAAATGCTTGCCCTATGCTGAGTTTGCCTACAACAATAGCTATCAGACCAGTCTCCAGATGTCACCTTTTGAAGCTCTATATGGAAGGAAATGCAGAACCTCACTATATTGGTCAGAAGTAGGGGAAAACATCATATTTGGACCTGACATTCTCAAACAAGCTGAAGAGAAGGTTCGTTTAATCATAGATCGATTACAGGCAGCCCAGTCTAGGCAAAAGAGTTATGCAGACAAAAGAAGAAGACCGCTGACATTTGAGGTTGGAGATTATGTCTACCTGAAGGTTTCACCTCTACGAGGAGTTAAGAGGTTTAAAGTCAAAGGCAAGCTTACCCCTCGTTATGTGGGACCATTTCCAATTGTGGCCAAGAAAGGAGAAGTTGCCTATCAGTTAGAATTACCTCAAAACCTATCTGATATACACAATGTCTTCCACGTATCCCAACTCAAGAAATGTCTACGAGTACCAGAAGATCAAACTCCACTTGAAGCCATTGAACTTGAAGAAGACCTGACTTACAAGGAGCGTCCCATCAAAATATTGGATACTGTGGAGAAAAAGACAAGGACTCAAATCATTCGCATGTGTAGAGTGCAATGGAGTCACCATTCCAAGAAAGAAGCTACCTGGGAACGAGAAGATAAACTGCGTCAAGATTACCCCGACCTATTCACTAGTTAGGCTGAATCTCGGGGTCGAGATTCTTTTTAAGGGGGGTAGATTTGTAACAGCCTGAAAAATACAAATATTAAATTATGAAGTTTTGGATTGTTTTATTTGCTTTTTATTTGAATTTGGAGTTTATTGGCTTTTTGGTAAATAAAAAGGAATTTCAAAAGTGAAAAGAGGAAAGAAATCAACACATAAAATAACAAAACATAAGCATCAAATAAAGAATCTGAAAAGATGATCCATAAACTACCAAGTTAAGAAATGAAAGTAAGTATAAAATAATATCTAGCATTTACACATAGGTGCAAACCCATATAAACAACATACATGTATGTATATATATACATATATATTAGGTGAAAGAGTAAATAAATAAACAAATATGTTAATACACCAAAATCAAAGAATATGTATACATGTGCATGCCACAGAATATATGTGTAAATATATATACATGCAATTTCAAATGCAAAAGCAAAATAAAAAAATGGTAATAGAAAGAAAATTTCATAACCAGGCCGGTCATCACCCCGGCCCAGCCCCGCCTCTCCCCTTCGGCCTCAGCGCGCTTGCGCCCGCGGCCCAGTCGGGCGCACCCGAGCGGCCCAGCCCCGTTCTCCCTCTGCCGAGCGGGCCCCGCTCCCTCGCGCCCTCTCTCTCTGGCTGGGGGGACCGAGCCGTCAGCGCCTTCCTCTTCCTCCCTTCTCTTCCCGAGCGCGCCCGGACCCCCACCTCCCCAACCCTCTCTCTGCGTGGCTCCGGTCAAAAGCCGAGTAACACGACCGCGGGGATCCAGCTGAGCAGCAGAGCAGGGATGGCGCGTGTGCACCGCCCAAATCTCCCTGCCATACCCCGTAGCCACTGCCGCCGCTGACATCGCCGCCGTCCCCGATCTGCGCCGGGCTGCCCCCTACTGTTTCGCCTCGTTTTCTCGCCTCGCTACACCCGACCTCATCACGCGCACGGCGCTAGACCCTCTGCCCTTCAGCACGCGCACGGCATAGCGGCATTATGCCAAATCCCCGCGAATCCCTGGCTCTGCCACCGCCTCCTGACATTGCCAGCATGCCGCACGGCCTCGCCAGCGGCCAGCCCCACCCCGTCGCCTATAAAACCCGGAGCGACTCCCGAACGCTTCATCACGCTCACCTCCACCTCTCATCACAAACAATTGGGCTAAAACCTCCTCAGTCGCCGGCGGGATCGTCTCCATCCCCAGCTCCGGCGAACTCCAATCCGGCGATTCAAGCTATTCGGGTTCAATTCCTCGTAACTGCACCACCCTCGGCTCACCGTGAAGCTATTCCCGGCCTCATCCGAACTCATCGTTGCTTGTAGGTCGCCGTCACCGGAGTCCTTCCAACGCCGCCGCCACCGCACGCTGCCGACCACCCTTCGGTGTCTCTCGACCCCCACCGACCTCGCCATCCGCTTCACCGCCACACGGAGAACGCGTTTTGGCCCAGCCCCGAACCACTCCGGCCAACCTGCGTCGCCGGCGTCACCATCTTCTTCATCTCTGTCCGGCCTCCTCCTAGAGCTACTTCAAAGGGTTTGATTAACCCTATAGGGTAAGCAACACTCGCGCGGTCACTTGGCTAGCCCCGCCGATTCTCTTCTCCCCCACTGGCTCCCTCGGCCGCGCGCGTTCGAGCCCTGGCTCCGCAGCGCTGAGGTGAGCCATTTCTTTTTAATTCCCCGCTGACAGCTGGGCCCCGCTGGTCAGTGGCCGGCGGTCTGCGCGGGTTGCTGACACCAGGGTCCCACCTGTCAGTGACCCAGTTTCATCCATGGCCACTGACAGGGGGTCCCACATGTCAGTGAGCGAGTACACTGACAAATGGGTCCCACTGGCCATAGGCACAGCAATAAACAGATAAAGAAAAAGGTAAAAATGACAAATATGCCATGTAGGACCCACTGTCAGAAATCTACTAATTTTTAGATTTATTTGAACTGAAATATTCAAATGAGCATAACTTATTCATTTTAACTCCAAATTGAGTGAGACAAATTTCTAAATTCAACAAAAATCAAAATCTATCCAATGAAACTGAAATCATAGTTTTTGGAGTTCATTTGAATTTCTGGTGTTATTTGGTTTGATTTGCTGCTTTTCTTTTATTTCAAATTTGGCGCACGCTAAAATAGCTTACGAGGCACAAGAGGAGGAGATCGAGGCAGCAACTCTAGAAACACCAGAGAATCCGGATCCCGACCACTGTGACCAAGGCGAGTCAATACTTTGATCATGTTGAACCTACATTTCATGCAAATTACTTTGTTTTAAATTAACAAATTGCATGCTGTATGTTATATGCAAATTCATGTTCAATTTAATACTCTAGTTATATGCCGTGGTTTACCTTGAATAATAATACCCCTCCATTGAAATGATTGAATGTATGAACCTTGTCGCCCTAGTAAAATTATACCAGTAACATTTCGAAAATAAGTCCCTAATGATATGCTACGCTTAGTACTGCATAGTTATACACGGGGCGCTGAAATGCCCCAAGTTTCATTGTCACTTTTAATCGTAAGAAACTGGTTTGGGCAGTCATGGTGGGAATGACTGGTATACTTGGTTATGGATATATTTTGCTCCCAAAATCTCAACATGCTTAAATATCTGGGCGGACTAGTTCGAGTGTGTGAATATGTGGTGCAGTGGAAGCACAAAGTGGATTAATGGTAGACCGCCTAGATAACCCTAAGGACCGAATCTTGTCATGTCACCCGTGTAAAACAGTACAACCACAAGTCTGTAAAATACAACTTGGCTAAGTAGATTTATCGAAAACCCCGGACTCATCTCGCTAGTAGGAGATAGAAGTGATTATGCTAGGGCAAGGGAAGGCCCAAAGGGACACCGAGTGGAGGGTGAAGTTTCCCAGTCGTGCTAGCGCAGAGGGGAGTGGAGCCCGTACGCTAGTAGCTGTGGGGAACATCCCGTGCAACATATGGGACCCACCGCAAGTGGGCAGTCTCCCATAGGGTGAGATGACAAAAGGGACTAGATACTTTGAAAAGTCACTGTGATGGTCTGCTCAACCACATGACTAAGAAATCGTGTGGGGCAACGGGTTGATCGTCTCTTGTGGTGAAAGTGTCAAAACTATTTGAAATTTATTTGATATTTTAAATATTTAAATTTCAAATTCCAATACCTAGTTTAATTTCAAAAGCCTCAGTTCCATTCCAAATTTTCTGTGCACTTTCAAAATTCAAATTCAAATCGTGCCAACTCTCCATAAAATCCATTCTATTGTTCTTTCTCCAAATATTGTCTCAGTAATTTCGTTTCCCAACCGATCTTCCAGATATTCGTTCTCCCTCGTGTGAACCCCAAATCCGTTGAAACTTTCTCCTAAATTCTTCTAAAATCATAATCTATTCAACTATGGCCTCTATTTGAAGTTTTGAGTTTGTTTGAATTTTTATTTGTATTTATTTGCTTTGTTTGCTTCGTCTTTTCTCGCGTAGATTCCAACGTTGTCGACGATCCCTCTTCACAGCAACAAGAAGACCCAGAAACCCTGCAAGAAGGCAAGTCTCCTTTGATCATCTTGAACCTATGCTTTTGAAAATGTTTTAATTACTTTAAATTGTATGCATTGCTATTTACATAAAATATTAGTTCAAATCTTTAGAATTAGTTATTCCAACTTTGTTATGCCCTCATTTGACATTGATTGCCATGTACCTTGTCACCCTAGAACTTCCTTTGTCTCAATAATGAGATTAATATTAATCTTTGTGAATATTAGAATGGTAGTATAATGCTTAGTCACGCTATTTAATACCTCATAAATCTTTAAAATGGGAAATTATGATTTATTGTAATACCCTTGTGTTTACAAATTTAGTGGTAATTGGAGTTACCGCTGTTATTTTAAAATAAACTAAAATGTGAAAGTTGGTTTAGATTAGGGTGGATGGTTGGTTTGGTTTGGTGCAGGAAGCACGAGATCTTGTAAAGTGTATGTTCCACCCTAGTCAACTAAGGACCGACGCTTGTGTTTGTCCAGACTGAGCATTAACCGTACAACCACAAGTCTATATGGGTACGACCTAGCTGACTAACTTATGATAGTCTAGTTTAGGTGCCACCAGTGGAAAGTGGGTGCCAGGGATGGACTGGTTATTCACAGTGAGGGACAGGGATTTACTGTACTCATATGGCGCAAGAGGGGGCTTCGGTTCGGGCAGTTAGCCTACCTGCGGTGAAACCTCAGCGGGTGGTATCTAGCTAGATTAGAGTAAGGTAAAGGCTTTGTGATATTTTATCTGGGTCTCATGCCAAAGGAAGCGTGTTGACTTTTAGGATAATTTATCTCTTGTGGGTAAAGTTGTACAACCTCCGCAGAGTGTAAAACTATTCGAATAGCCGTGCCCACAGTCAAGGGCGGGCAAGGAATGCATTCACATGGGAGATTTCTGGTTTTGTTTTAAAATCAAAAGTTTTGTATTCCGAGGGTGGAGGGAACTCTCGGAAGGGTATCCTGACGGTTGGAGCCAGAGAGGGTGGATGTAACCCGCAATATTAACTTGATCAGTTGGAAATGATTAATCTAGTGTTGGTAGATGGAACCTTCACTAGGGAATAATTGTTAGTTCTGTTAAAACATTTACTTTATTAAATTGATGCCTTCGAAAATAATTAGTAGTAATTGAAATTTTAAAATATTGCTTTGTGCAAAAGAACCATATAGCCTTCCTTTGTCAAGCCTTTCATCTATGCATTTTTCCCAAGACTTGCGGAGTACTTTATGTACTCACATGCTACACTCAAAAATAATAACCAGAGGAGTACGAAGCTCAAGAAGGCGACTACGATTTCTTCGCGGGTGGATTCGACGAAGGATTCCAGGAGTTCTAGGTCGCGCTTCCCCAGTCAATTGCCTATGGCGTATTGATGGGTCTTCACCGAGTTTTTCTTTTGCTTCCGCTGTGTTTCGTGTGTGCGAGGTCTTGAAACCTCATTTGTAATAATGAGACCTTTCGGTCTGTACTCTTTAATATTGTAATAAAGCGTTGCTGGTTATGTATTCATTTCTGTTTAACTGTGTGCACTAGCCAAGTCGGTGAGAAAGTCATATGACTAGTCCGGAGTGCTCTTGAGTAAGACCTACAGAGGTAGGCACTCCATAGGAGTGCAGGTTGAGACCTCGTGTGAAAGAGGACAAGGCAAATGAGTGGTCCATTGACGGGTGGACACTTTGCTATACCGGTATAAGCTACAGTTACAGAACATACAGATGCATTGCATGATATTGCATTACATGAAAGTGACAGAGAAAGTGATACAGTTACAGACAGTTGTGATTTATAGCTTACAGTTACAGAGTTGATTTAAGTTTACAGTTACAAACTTGATTTATAGTTTACAGTTACAGATTTGATTTACAGTTACAATTATAGAATTGACTTACAGTTTACAGTTACAGATTTTATTTATAGTTACAGTTACAGAATTGACTTACAGTTTACAGTTACAAATTTGATTTACAGCTCACAGTCGTAAAATTGATTTACAGTGTACAGACATAGAACCGATTTACAGTTTACAGACATAGAATTGATTTAAAGTATACAGTTACAGACCTAATTTACAGTTTACAGTCATAGAGTTGATTTACAACTTACAGTTCATGAAATCGATTGAATTGCTAAAGTGATGTTACTGTTTTATCGTGTGTTTGCTGAGGCTTCGGATTCACCCTTGCTTTGTCGTTGTTTTTAGGTGAATGATGATGACATGCATGGAATGGGGATAGTCCTTTTGGCACTGCACATGTAAAATAACATCTTAGCCTTACACTGAACGTTTGTGTTAATATAGTGTTAAGGTTCTTGTGGTTCGCCGTTTGGTTTACTTTGCTTGCGAGCCATGATGATGGGTCTCCATGGTCGTGGAGCCCAAAGTTTCTGTTTATGTTATTGTTTGTGAAATATGAAGTTAGTTGTCTTTGCAATTATCGTATAGTTATTTGTGACTTGCTCCCTGTGGGTAATCATATAAAAAGAACAGGGGAGGTACTGCTAAGAGTTGAATTAGCAATACTTTTGAATTGGTAAGGGTGTGGTGGTAGCATCTTGGGCCCTGTGGAGGGCTAGCGTGTTACACCTACGCCGTTTGGGGCTAGACGAACGGTGCACATAGTTTTAGACTCAGAAAACCGTTTGAAGAATTATTTTAAAAAACAGTCCCATTTATTTTAACTTTTAAAGAAGAAAAAAAAATCAAAAGCCTAAATAAACAAGCCTATACCGTTCTGTGTGCACCCCCCATGAGGTTCGCACAAGCCAGCACGGGGCTTGTGCTCGCCCGCTGCTCTACCACTTTGACTGGGGGTTCCCTGGCGCGGACATGACCGAGCAGATGGGCATGACAGTCCGGAGGAAGAAGGATCTCTACCTGCTTCCCATCGTTCGTGTGCGCACGCTGCACCGACAGTTCAATTACGTCTTCTTTATATATATAAAAAGAAACATTGCAATCAGCAACATAGTGTCAATAAAGCACAACATAATAACATAGATACAAGTTTATCTCGGAGCAAACAATCAAGTAGTATATTAATTGAGAACTGGACATCTAATGGTGCATTACACAATTCTGCAGGGGTTCAAGAAATGCCATCAAGAGTGCAGAAAATGGGGTGTTCAGAAGTCAGAACGAACAACCAGTTGTTGCTATTCAGGCCAAAAAGCGAAATTAAGATCTAAAAGCATTTTGAAAGGAATTCGTTTGGAACAGACCAAACTGAGAATGTTACATTGCTATTACAGTCCAAAGTCCAAGCATCCAGTTCAAAAATGGCTCATCGAACGTCTCAAGTTTTTCTCGAATAAAAAGGCCTTCTGAGCCTCAAGTACCTGAACTAGTCATACTAAGAACCTTAAGATGCTTATACTGAGTTGTAGAATTATAGAACTTTGCCATGACAAGATGTTGAATTTTTTATTCGAGCTCTATTGGTCAGGACTCAGGAGTACAAATGTCCGAACTAGTTGTCGATGCACCTAACATCAAAGAGAGATTCCTGGGTCACTAGGCTTGGGGTTTCTCCTCAGCTTTCTTTGGCTGTCATGAAAACAGATTGTAAGCTTTTGCCAGTATCAAATTGACAACGCATATGTAAAAAAGTACAAAAAAAAATTGAACAGAGGAGATGTCGTAGAAGCATCCTTCTAAATCAAACTTAACTGTTACACACAATAGACAGAGAAGAAATAGGCGGAAAAAGAAGACAAAGCACCATGGGCAGCAGGGATGAGGTTCAACCCAGGGCGGATCCAGGCCTTGGGCCGCCGGGGCTATAGCCCGAGGCTTGGCCCAATTACCAGTCGTAACTCCATGTAGTATTAGGCCTTAAAATTGTAGCTACCGTAGTCTAGCCTGGGGCTCATAGCCTAGCCTAGGGGTAAGAATTCTCAGCCTCCCCTCTTGAGCCACTCTCCTAGTCTCCCGTCACATGTTTCTCAACCCACAGGGCAGAGCCCAATAGCTTATGAGGTAGGAACGAGAAGCAAAGTCCTGAGCCCCTAATAACATCGCATCTCACTTAATCGATCTGTTTCTCATCCCAGCATCGCAACTCCACCGTCGCTCTCATGCATGCCACCATCACCCCTCCAAGCTTCTTTCCTTGCCGGATCAACCCCTGCATCTCCTTGGCGCGAGCTGACCACTGGTTGTCGTCGGCTCTCCGCTGTGCGGGGCCATTCGGCCCCAACATGATTTACATATGCAATTTCGTAGTTGCGGGTTCAGGCTTCCACTAAATATTCATTAGTTTGGTAGTGTCTTATGTATTCCTCAACTATGCTACATTATTTTTCTATGTTTTTCATATTTTGTTGTATTGTTAAGGATTTCTAGTTGAAGAAAACTTAACAAGACTCACGAAAATAACAGATGCAAAAACTAGGGTTTGGTATATTTTTTGTGGCAACTTTTGGTTTTTGGACTCTAGGTAATAAGAATAGAAAGATAAAAATTGATCAAAAAAACTAGGGTAAATAACTCTGCCATGTCAACCACACTCTAATATCAAGATGATACGGGGGATGCCCGATCTTCATGATGTAGGATCAAGGATAACTTTGGATCCGTGTAACCTGATGAACCGATGGCACCAACCACTGTTTCAATACAGCAACCTGTGATAAAAGAATTCGCTCAACCACACGCTCATGATCTCATCTACCAGACCACCCAAGTAGACGTGTCGCTGCTATTGCAAATTCTAAGGAATAATAAGAACAACAGGGTAAGAACGCCTAATTCCCCTCTAGATTGTAATCATATGTCAAACCCTACGAAGAACAAGCGTATATGTCTCTCTTGAAAAATAATAGATTCAATCATGGTCTACCTCAGAGATTACATATTACAAGGCTTATATAGCCCTTGGCACAGTCCATAGGACCACTAATCATGTACAACTCAATCCTTTATCGTATTAAACTCGAACTCATACAAAAGGAAACTAAAACCAACAGCCGTCATGTTGTTTTGGTTGTAATAGTCAATCCATGATGTTTCTAAAGAGGAATCTATTTCCATTGTGTAGTCCCTGAAATAAGCTTTCTAACGAGTCCAAGAACACCTCAATCGGCCTCCGGATGTAAAAGTTATGACGTTTATACGCAAGGTATACCTTCAGAATACTCCAAACAAAGTTGAAGGTCTAATTGGATTGGTCCGATCGTCATCAAAACAATTGAACAGTCCATGCCCAATTGGACGGTGTGAGCATTCTGAGTGGATCGAACATCACCGAGGAGATTGGGGGGCTCGCGGATGATCGGACGGTCTAGAATATCGAAGCCGTTCGGACTGGTCTAAACATTCCGAGGCAATCAAATAGTCCAAAATTGATTGAACAGTTTCAAATGAATCTACGGTCGTAGAAGTCATAATCGTAGTTGCACAGTGGTAGTAAGTCATAGAAGTTGTAGTTGTAACTATGCAGTGGTTGTAAGTCGTAAGCGATGAAGCGATCAATGAAACCGTGGTCGAAGATGTAGTCAAAAAGCCATGGTCGGTGAAGCAGTCGAAGACACTATAGTCGAAGGCACCATGGTCGTAGGCTCAGTAGTTCAAATGTCGCCGAAGTGATTTGACGGTCCGAAGATAATCAAAAAGTGCCAACTATATCTGAAGTCATTCGGCCTAATTCGGAAGTTGTTCTTGATGCTGATTGGAATCGTTCGAATGTTTGGAGTGAATTTGTGAGTTTAGTTGGACTTGCGGATGATCCAACGTGGCCATAAGTGCTTGGACGTGTCTTTCCTTCCTTGACCTCCATGAGCTTCTCCTCCATTGTTTCGACTACAAAAGCTTCATAATGTTCAAATTTGAGAATGCACCAAACATTTGCATGAGGTAGTATCCAGTTCTTATGTAAACTAAAACCAAATTTAACTAGGAGTGAATTCACCCATTGAATAATCTTTTTAGCTCATGTTCGTGTAATTGGTCCAGTTGGTAGCTCAGGGTGTATCTTCGAAATATCCCCATCAAGGTGGCTGAGGGATAATGACACACGTGCTGGAAATGGGCCAAAATGATGCTAGGCTGGGACAATAGGGAAGGATTTGACCCATGAATAGGAATCAAAATTTAATTCTTTTCTGATTAATTAAATCATACAAAACAAGTTTGAATTTTTTTAAAAAAAATTAGCAAACCAATTTCGAAAATTATGAAATTATTTGGAAAAGTACTTTAGATTATTTAGAACTCAAATGAATTATTAGCAGGTCTTGGTTAGGTTTTAATTAATTACAAAAATTCATTTTTAGCTACTAGGAAACTCAAAAATGATGGTTTTTTAACTATTTAAATAACTTTAGGAATTTTGGGAGGTTACATCCCCAAGCCCGTCCTCCCCCACCGGCGGCTCGTGGTGACCTTGTTGCCTCACCGCATCGCTGTCTCCCCATACCCTACCCAACCAAATATTTATTGTGCCACCACCTCGCCGTGCTGTCCTCCAGGTGCCACCGACCACCCTCCTTCGCCGCTGTCCACCACTGGACCACCAGCTCCTTGGTCTCCCTCTATATCAGGGGGCGTGGTGAACCCGTTGACAACGGCGATGCCACTATTGGTTGTCACGAGAGAGAGAGAGAGAGAGAGAGAGGGGGGGGGGGTGGGTGCCTTCGTGTGATTTGGGGAAGGGATTGAGGCTTCCAGTGACTTCTCATCATCCATTTTGTGAAATCAATGATAGATTGTTGATGCAGATGCTGATATCCAACAGCCAGTAGTTATCCTATTGGATTGCAAGAAAATGCTAAACACTATAGTGTTTTGTAGCATTTCTGTAATTTACTATGCGAGTTGCTAGCCTACGCTATGCTGTTGGAATACATTTCCAACAGTATAGTAGTTTCATGGAGTTTAACGAGGTTTTCAGGATTTTTAGTTTGAAGCTTCAAGTAGGTTTTAGTGTGTTTTGTACAAAAGTTTTAGCATGTTTCATGAAGTTTAAGACGGTTTCATAAAAAGTTTTAGTGGGTTTCAAAAACTTTGGGAAGGTTTCATCAATGTTTTGGAAAGTTTCATGAAAAAATAAATGAAACACAGATGATGAAAAAATAAATGAAACGCAGATGGGAAGCAAGTTTCACGAAATTTCAAAAACTAAAACCTTGAGTTTCCACGTGAGTTTTAGGTTTCAAAAACTGAAAGCCAAAGGTTTAAATGTGAGATTGGAGCAAGTTTCAAAAGTAAAACTTTCTTTCATCGAGTTTCTGATATGAAACTTGATATTTCAAAAATATTTCAATCGTGAGTTTTAGAAGTTACTTCCAGACAGTTTCAAAAAAAGTTCAGCCAATTTACATAGGAAATTCAAAATCTGAATGAGATTTTGCAAAATTTTGGAACACATTTTCCAAGTGTCACAGAAGTCTAAAAAATTTGATCATGTTTCACCAAAAAAATTGTCTTACTCGACGGCCTCGCTGTCCACGACCACGCTCAGTCCATTGCCACCATGCCTGCCAAAGTTTCATTAGCTACATGGCTGTCATCTGTCACCTTTCCCACACGCGAACTACTCATTTGTTGGCTCCTGGCCTTTGAGCTCACCCGTGTAGTGCATAATCCTACTCCGTGCACCTCCACAGTTTCTATAGTCATATCCATAAGTGATGACAATGAATTGGCCAAGGGTGGAGGTGGAGTTTGCTAGATGGAGGGGGGACCTTGGTGGGTGGGCTCAGTGATGGGATCCATCGTTGGTGGTGGCACACTAGTGGAGAATATCATCGTAGAGAGGGTGGAAGGGTGTGTGTGTGTGAGAGAGAGAGAGAGAGAGAGAATGTGCGAGAAAGGGAATGATGGCTTGTTTTAGTTTGAGTGGCTTGCATGAACTCTAGTTGGATAAGATATGGGTACCCAAGATGCTACCACTACCAGACTACAGACCTTTAGTGAGGGTTTCTCATTTTTGTGACGGGCCCGCAAGGAACCCACATAAAAATATATTTGAGTGTCGGGATCACTTAAACCTGCAGAAAAATTCTAATTTTTGTGACGGTTTGAGGCAAACCTACAGAAAAATTATAATTTTTGTGACGGTTTGAGGTAAACCTTCAGAAAAATGAAATTACGGTGACGGTTTTAGGAAAACCTTCAAAAAAATTACGGAGGCCTAACTTTTGGTCTCCCGCGGCAATTTCGAAGACGCGGGAATATTTTTTTGCCACGTGTGCCCGTTTATGTTGGAAAATATTGTAAAACCCTAAATTGTGCAGTCACACAGCCCTCCCTCCCTGTCCGCTCTCCGCACTCCGCACCGCAATCCCTAACCCTAAATCCTTCCCCGCTCGGCCGCTCCCCGGTTCCCCCCACCCTGCCTCCGCCTCCGCCCAGATCCACCGCTCGCGGCCGACCCTCGTCGTCCCCCCGACGCTGGCCGCCTCCGCCTCCTCCCTGATCCACCGCTCGCGGCCGACCCTCGTCGTCCCCCCGACGCTGGCCGCCTCCGCCCCTCCTCTCCTCCCACCCGCCGGCCGCCTCCGCCCAGATCCGCCGCTCGAAGCCCCTCCTCGTCTCCCCCCCCCCCCGACACCGGCATCCGCCCCTCCTCTCCTCCCACCCGCCGACCGCCTCCGCCCAGATCTGCCGCTCGCAGCCCCTCCTCCCCCCCCCCCCCGACGCCGGCCGCCTCCGCCCCTCCTCTCCTCCCACCGCCGACCGCCTCCGCCCAGATCCGCCGCTCGAAGCCCCTCCTCGTCTCCCCCCCGACGCCGGCATCCACCCCTCCTCTCCTCCCACCCGCCGACCGCCTCTGCCCAGATCTGCCGCTCGCAGCCCCTCCTCGCCCCCCCCCCCCCGACGCCGGCCGCCTCCACCCCTCCTCTCCTCCCACCCGCCGGCCGCCTCCGCCCAGATCCGCCGCTCGAAGCCCCTCCTCGTCTCCCCCCCGACGCCGGCATCCGCCCCTCCTCTCCTCCCACCCGCCGACCGCCTCCGCCCAGATGATGCACTAGCAAGATCATATGAACTTGAAGAACAGTAGTACTTGGATGGTTTCGTTGAATGGGCTGGTGAGGAAGCTTGGCCTCACCTCTGCAGCCATTGGAGTGGTGATCAGTTCCTGCAAAAGAGAAAGAAAGCCCAAGAATCAAGGCTAAAATATGAGAATGATGCTCGGAACAGAGGAGGATCACGCCCATACACTGAGACACAACAGTGGCTGGTATCTATTTATTAAACAATTACAATTTCTCAAGTCATCATTACTTCCTAGTTACTATATTGGTTGAATTTTGTTTCAGGTTGGGTTTTTAGGAATATAACTACGGTCCTGAGAAGGCTACGGGAGTCAACACATTTGCGGTCATGAAGTCAGGATCTAAAAACATTGACAGTTCTAGAAGTAGTGGTCCAGTAAGCTGCCAAAAAGCACAAAAAATCATGGTATATTCTCATTTTGCATATTTGTATTGTGGTTTTTCCATTTCTGTTGGCCTTGTAATTTAGCTGTAATTCATCTACATGGTCTTTTGTGTATAAACTTAAACCGTACTATTTTATGATAGGATGATTACAATATAACAGTTAGCTCTGAAAATCAACAAAATTTGGCTTACAATGAACTAGACGGGAAGGCACTATACACCATAGGTGGCGGCCTGCCACATGGTCGTGTTCCAATAGGTAATGGAGCAGTGAGGAAGGCTGATGTTATATCAGCTGCCAAAGCATCAAATATTAGGCCATCCAACACTCCGTCAGTCCGAAGTGTCCTACGTGAAAATGCAATGCTTCGTCGTCAATTACATGTTCAATCAAGACAGATCAGGGTAACAAATCAAATTGCACATATGTTTTTGCTGATTATTTCACTGGTCCAGTAATTCCATTCTTTTCTTTCCAACTACAGATGCTCTTTGAGAAGATAGGAGAAGAACCACCACTAGATGAAGATTTAATGTCACCTTTGCATGGCCAGGTCAGATCATTTATTGTCTATGGAAAAATATCATATCAACTATATTGATATCAATTTTCAATCTGTTGACTTTTCTATTACATAATATGAGATCTAATGGCTTTTGGGTATGGCAGAATGCCAACAAATGCAGCAGTTCACAGGCTTCATGTTGATATTTGTAACATCTGGGCATAACCTCATTATTAGATCTAACTTGATGGTAAGGTAGCAAGGAATGCCACCTTGTTATAGATGACCCCTCATTGCTTAAACTGTACAGTAATACAATCTTCATTCTAGCATTAAATTGTGCACATCATTGCTTATTTTGAAATTTTGTCACACCTGTAGTCATGAGTAATACAATCTGATCAGTTGTACAGAGTTACTTTGCATATAAGTTTAACATCTTCATTCTAGCATTAAATTGTGCACATCAGTAATATTTCTAGGAGTTAAGATAGGTACAGATCTTACAACATTCATGAAAAGGAAGATAATCATAGCTAACTGTGTTAAAAGCAATTATATTGGCCATTTTAGTAATCAATTAATAATCCTTGCCTTTGCTTACTTAATTCATATTAATAAGTTGATTATTCCTCTTACTCGTTGTGCTATATGGTTTGTTGTAGCGAACTGGCTCTTCACATGTGGGCTCACAACCAGATCCGGCAAGTTTCGGCAATGGGGATGGTGATGCGAACATCGGCTGCGAGGGAAACGAGGGGAACATCAGCTGCGAGGGCAGGGAGGGGAACATCAGCTGCGAGGACAGGAGTAACAATGGGGCATCCTAGGATGTTGAACTTGCTCACCAAGATGACCTTAGTACTGATCAACTTAACTTTTGGTTGCAACAGCAGTTAGACTAACTTTTGGCTGATGCTACTTGCATATAGTAAGAAGTATGAACTTACCTTTTGGCTGATGGTAGATGCATGGCTGTGTTAATTTGTGAAATGTCTGAAATTGACTTGCTAAAACTGATGGTTGTGCTGCTGGTTGTGACAAGTAGACAATGGTTTAATGCCTTTATGTATGGCTTATTTCTGGAAGTTCTGTCCCTTTGTGGATGTGTCACAAGTATGATTCTGGATGTGCTGTCCATTTGTTGATATGTATTATTCTGGATGTGCTATAAACTGCAATGTATATGTATGGTTTTTTTAGAATTCTGGATGTATAATTTGTGCCTGAAATTATATTTTTTACTGCAGTTCTGCTATCGATTTACTGTGATTATTTTGTGACGGGCCAACTACAGAGAAAGGGGTTCTCGGCATATTTAGAATGGCTGCATTTTTCTGTCGATTACCTACACTATTAATTTTCCTGATGGGGATTTGTGACGGTACTAGTTACAGGAATATGAAGATTTGGGCCATGCACGATGCACTTTTTCTGTCGGTGAACGTCGCGAATAAATTTTCTCTCGGCTTTTTCTGATGGGGTAAACACGCGAAATAAGAACTAAAAACCTGACGTGCCCAAAATATTTCTGGCGGTAACCGTCGCTGATAGCCGACGTGAATATTTTTTCTGTCGGTTGACACCCAGGCAAATGCAATTTCCCTGTGCGAATTATCCTGTGGGCTCATGCCTGACGGTTCACCGTCACAAAAAATATTCCTGTGGGTTTCCCCCCATTTCCTGTGGGTTTTTCCGCCTCGCGAAAGGTGCGATTCCTGGTAGTGTACTAGGGGACTCAATCCAATGATAATCAGTTGTTCCGTTGGAAACACACTGAATAGTATAATGTTCGGTAGTTTTCTGATTTACTATTACAAACCTTGATACAATTGAGAGGATTGGTGAGAATTTGAGGTGGGATTGAGGAAGAACAACAGGGGAGTTGAGATGTCGAGATTGTAGGGAGGAGGAAGAAGAAGAATATCTAGGGGAGGTGAAGGAAGAAGAAGAAACCAGGGAGGAGGAGACCAAGCAGTAGAGGGGATCCTTAGAAGAAGAGATCCAAGGAGGAAGAAGATAGCCAATTCATCAATTTTGTTTGTTCCCTTCTCTAATGCTTTTGCTCCTTTTGTAATGCGTTTTTTTAAAATAATCCATTTTTATTAATATTACATAAATGTACCATTGTTTAAAAAAATAAAAAAATAATCCTTTGTCGCCATTTCAATCTGGGACAGAGCTTCTATCACCATTTTAATCTAGGACAAAGCTTGTATCAATTGATGATTTTGTGTGTTTGTGCAGTGCTACATGATAGGTTTGTGTGTTTGTGATGGTTATAGAATTCTGGAGCTACGTCATGGTGATGCGTAGGGGAACAGAACTTAGCTAGGAGATGACCGAGGCTTCTTGAGTGGTGGATATAGCTGGCAACGGCTAGATGGAGTGGGACTAAGTTCAAGCATGAGCTAAGGTCCATAATGGTTAGGGAAGCTAAGTGCGGTCATGGTGTAAGGTGAGGCATGTGGCGCACCAAGTGACTTGGGTCTATTTACAAGTGAGGACAATTTGGTGGGATCTGACTATGTGAAAGGCTTGGCAAGAAGTTATTAGGGCCACATGGAAGATGATGGATCATGGACGATGCTTCAGGATGAAACATTCGGGAAATATCAGTGGAAAGACATTTTGGACATTTGCCCAATATCGGAGATGGAGGTGGTTTGCAAAACCGCAGTGGGACCTAAGTGGTTTAGGTCATAAAGAGAAGCACAATGCAAGAAAAATTGGGCTATTGGAGCCTAGGGGAGGTGACACTTTGAAAAGCGTGTGTGTGTAAGTGAGAAACGTGTTATGTGTTGGGTTATCAGATTTGACCGTGTGTTGGCGGATGGAATCCACTTTATATCCAGATTTTAGGGTTAAGAATGGTTGGTGGGGAGCCTCTACTATAAAAGAGGAGGGGAGGTGTCTCTCCCAAACACACCATGAGAGGGATTGAGAGATAGATTTTTAGTGAGAGATGAGAGCACTTGTGTGTGTGTGCTGCCCTTAGGGTTTGGTCCTCCATATGGAGTGACTATAAACATTTATATCCAAGTATCAATAGGTATTCAAAATCCATCCAAGTTTTTCTCCTATTTGCTTAAGTATTGAAATCTTAATTTGATTTGATTCTTAGTGTTTCCTTATCCCCTCTTGATATTGCTTTGTAATAAGGAAGTGTAAGTGATAAAAATATCTCTTGAAGATCAGATCCCATCCATTTGGGCACCTTCCTTTGCAAGTTCTTGCATTTGCCCAATTTTGACTTAAGAAAGGGTGATCTTGAGGTTTTGATCTTGAGGGCGTTTGAATTGGTTCTTGCTGTGATTTGAGAATTCTAGGATATGTGGGAAAGCATCCTTAGCCACCTTAGCTTGATTCGTCCCACGAGCTCCTCTCAATCACCGTTTCACGATTTTGCCTGGTTTTGGTGCCTCTCGTGCTCAAGTGAGAAAAGGTCAACTTTGGAAAGCACTTGGAGAAACTCTTGTTGGAATAGTTTCCTAAGGTCTTGATCTTAGTGTGTGTCAAATTTCATTTTTTTGAGCTCTAGTTTGAAAGTTAGGTGTGTTTATGGTTTGAGACTTGTTTTGGTGCAGCAGAGTTTTAAGAGCCAAAAAGTTCACAATTTGGCAATGACCTTGTTGATCTTTCATTGAAATAGGTTTCTAAGGTTGTCATTTAGCTTTGGTTGAAGTTTGAAGTCATTTGGAGTCTCCGTGTGAAAGTTGTGTCCTTCAGAGTATCAGGAATCGTATTGATTCTCAGTTCTGTCTTGAGGGAGAGGTCAGACCGCTCTGGAAAGAGGTCAGATCGCTCCTGGGAGGTCAGACTGCCTAGGGCTTGTCAAGGCTCATTTTACTCAGTTTTTCTCGGAGATTTCATTGTAGGTATTTAGGTTCTGATATTCACATATTGACATAACCTTTAATCATTATTGAAGTGAAGAGTCTTGATTTCTTTTTGAAAAAAGATTTTAAAAAGAATTGTATTTGTAAAGACTCTTTGTCTTGTAGAGGAAACAAAGTAGTATGAAGTACAGAATGCGCATATGTGCAGCATTGGACCTAGTACATAAAAGCGCACATGCCATGCATAGACTGGTGCAAAAATTAGAGTCCAAAAATTAGAGGCTTCTGCTGCCAAAAAAATCCATATTTACAATCATGCCCCTCACCACACGCACTTCCCAATTTAACCAGGATCAATTCCGCCACCGGTTCCATGTTCCTCAGCCGCTTGACATTTTGTCCTTTCCATTTTCCATCATCACTTATATCTCTCTATTGCTGTTCCTTACTAATCTCTTCCCCAATCTGACCAGATTGACTTTTGCAGCAAGGTTGAGGCGTCGGCGGCTCGGCAGTGCAGTTCCAGGTGGTGTCATGGATTTGGTAGTGGTGAGATTAGGTCATGGCGGCGTGAACTGAATGGGCTCTGTACTTAATAGTTTTTAGCTATAATTTATTAATCTAATAAATAGTAATTATTAAAAAAAGTTAAAATAAAAAAGTTGACCGAAAAAATGAAAAGAATGTGTGGATGGAGGACAGTCCACTCCTCGACAATGACAATCATAGTTTGTGCGAAACAAGCAACTAGCCTCGACGGCACGAGCGTGGTTCCAAGGATGGAATTTCTCTCTTCTAGTCTTGTGGAGCTGCTGAAGCTTCGACATCCCATTATCCCAGCGTAAAAGCGGGCTCCGGGTTTGACAGCTCCCCTCCCATTCCTGCAAGGTCACTCTCTTAACTACCGCTTACTTCCAAGCTTATCTAAATACGCATTATATATACATGTCACTATGTCAGCTTAACCAATACTAGTATTTTACATGTTGTCGCGATGGTAAAGAAATAATAATCTATCGCTGTGTTGTATTGATGTCACCAATACATAGCTTAGTTTAGCTTACCCTTACTTGATAATATCACATAATTGGGAACTGGGCGTAGCTCGGCTGGTAGATGGCGTCGATGCGTCATCGAATGCCTGCCCACCCGGATTCGAATACTAGGAGTCGGCCCGGGTGCTTACCTCTTCTTAACTGAATGGCAGAGCTCCTGGCCAAAATTTCAAAACAATAGAAGCACCAACACACTCGTTACTGTTTCCTGGATCAACGTGGGTTTTCGCGCAGCAACGAAAATCTAATTGTGTAAAACAAGTAAGAGAGCAGTGGTTTTGGAAACGTTGACACATTTTGAGATATTATGCAAAATATAGAAAGCAAGCATATTTTTTAATCAAATCTTTAGAAATGTCAAGTTTTCATCTTTCAACGAGAGCCTTTGTTTAGATTAATAGTTTTACTGCAATATACAAACTACTATATATGACGTGGTGAACGCACTATTTTCAGATTTGTGTCTGAGAAACTCAAGGGTGGATGCACGCGTCCAGATAACACTCCTGTATCCCCATTCTTTAGATGGAACGTGCAACATACCTTCATCTTCCTCCTCAAAAAACAAAGAAAAGAAAAACCCTTCATTGTTGATCTCTCTCTCTCTCTCTCTCTCTCTCTCTCTCCAACCTTTGATTATAACCAGAAACTGTATTCCTCAATGGCGAAACATTGGTTTGAACTTCTGGGGATAATTTAGGCATTTAAGTTACTTGATGACCATGGAGGGACTTAATTCCAAATCATCTTCTGCTCAATTTTCCTTTGGTTCTCAAATACCTTTTGCTCAAAAGTGTATAACTGACTTTGTTTCACCAGGAGATGCTTTATATATGATATGAAACAAAAACTGAATGTTACTGGCAATCAGCTTTCCTATTGGAACCAAAATCAAGTTAACCCTTGCACATGGAATTCTGTGATTTGTGACAGTAACAACAATGCTCCGTGTAAGTTGGAGCCCTGCACCTTCTTGTCTTGTTTGTTTTGTTTTTATGCTGATGTTTCCCTGCGCTTTCTTGTCCGGTTTGTTTTGGTTTTATGCTGATGGTCTCCCACAGAACATTGGCTGCACGGGGATGCACTGGAGTTTTGTCACCAAGAATAGGAGAACTCAAGTATTTGACTGTCCTGTGAGTACATTCTCTTATTCTGTAGATTAATAGTACTTGGGAATTTTGTGTGGATAATGGATGTTCAGTTGACAAAATTATTTTCTTGAGCTCGGTAGGGGAGGCCATTACCTTTATTAATTTAACGGGTAATACAAATTCTTTTGCCAGAGTATTACTTCAGGTTCAAAATCAGATGTTTATAGCATGAGGACATCCAATAAGATTGCATTAACTCCAGAAACTGCGACTAATCTAACAATCAATTCTTCTATGGAGTCTTATTGTTTCGAGTTGCCCCTGTGTTTCCATGTAGATAGAGATTAGAGAGTTCTAGCAGTTTCACCGCATGTCTTTAGATGAACTGATTTTGCTAGCGAAAATAAGATCAAATAGGATGGTCATGTATGTGGGTGAACTGGAATGAACATATTGTAGCAAATTTTCAACTAATACATTTTGGATTTTGGAGGAACCAATACGAAAGCTGACTATCAGCTGTGTCTGTGTCCTACACGAACTGATGCTCATGTTAAGTACAATGTGATTCTCCAAATAATTCTCTGCAACTACTATGAAACACTATAGTGTATAATCTTGCAGGTCATTGGCTGGTAACAAGATTACCGTTGGCATACCAGAGCAGTTGGTAATCTTTCTAGTTTGACAAGCTTAGATTTAGAGGATAACCTTTTGGTTGGAGATACCAGCTTCTATTGGCCAGCTTTCTAATGTGCAGCTGTTGTAAGTGTACTAAAAATCATTGTTCCCTTCTTGTTCTGAATAAAATTAAAATGATTTGACCTTTTCATTTTTTATTCCTTTGTGTCTCTTAACCAGGATACTGAGTCAAAATAATTTTAATGGGCCAATTCCTGATAGCCTAGCAAAAATCTCAAGCTTGACTGACATGTAGGAGTATCCATCTTTGCTAAATATGATTTCTTTTAAAATTTCTGGCTCTGCTAACTTGAATTCATCTATATGTGCTTTGTCATGTGTTGACAAACAACTTTCTTGTGATGGCAGCCGGCTGGCATACAATAATCTGTCTGGTCAGATGCCTGGTCTGCTGTTTCAAGTAGCACGTTACAAGTATCTCAAAATCGTTCTAAAAGTTTCTTTAATCCAACATTTTTTAACCTGAGTGACTGATAAAAGTTTCTTTTTTGGTAACCAGCTTTTCTGGTGATCACTTAAATTGCGGAACCAACTTCCCCCACCCTTGTGCATCCAACATGTCCTATCAGAGTAAGTTGTATCCTCATTGGTCTATTTATATATTTACTGATGCAGAGGAGCTTGTATGCTAGAATCGTCTTATATATTGCGGGGTATTTAATTATTCTAGAATTATCTCCTTACAGGTGGATCCCATAGCTCAAAAATTGGCATATACTTGGAACAGTTGGAGGAGTAATAGGGCTTGTCATTGTAGTGGCTTTGTTTCTATTCTGTAACGGAAGAAGGAAAAGCCATCTACGGGAAGTTTTTGTGGATGTACCAAGTAATGTTTCCATCCCTTGTTGATGTGTGGTTCTTAGTATCCGTGCATTAGTTAATTGTCTAGCTTGTTGATGACTTCTGCTAACACAAATGTTATATGCTCTTACATAAATTATAAATTTGCAAACCTACCAAAAACAAGCAAGTACACCGATTCCCGGACTCATGTTGATTATTAATACATTTTTTTAGATAAAGGATATAAATCCGGCCTCTATATCCACTTGGGATATATACAGCCAAAAGTTACACAAGTCATTAGGCTCAAAGCCTCAAAACTGAGAGGCATAAAACAACAAGAAATAGAGCTTAAGGACTATGAAAAAAGCTAGAAAGACTAAGCTTCAGCACTTTTTCTCCGTCCTTGCTTTCAACCAAGTCCCTATCCTCATCCGACTGTGCCATCGAAACTTCGGTCTGCTTTGCGAGAAGAGGACCTCCGAGGCGACGTCTCCAAATAGGCGACGAGAGTCGCCGACGCCGCCCGCCTCACCGAGGCACGGTTTTCACCTGGAGATCAGTAAACATGAGAGCTATGGGGCGCCACGACAACCCTCCAGGAAGGACAATGGCGCCCGAAGGCATCACTGTTATCGAGACCGGTAAGATCACCAGCAAGGTTTTCGCCAGCACCACCACAGCACCCCACGCACTACCCACACACAAAATAGACCGCCACCAACCCACCGGGATTCTGCACGCCTCAAGGCCATGGCATAGCCACCCTTGAACTCCACGACGAGCCGCTACCTGCAATGACCACCACTGTAGAAACCGCTATGCGACGCCTATGCGCCACCACTGAGCAGATCCAGGGACAAAGCCACGGATCAAACCTACAGCAAAACAACGGAAGAGCACAGAGCCACCCTTCCAACCTCACCGGCACACTGCACTGACTCCAAACCCGTCGCTGGGAAAGCACCGCTCCTGCACACGGCATATCCGTGCCCCGGGCCACCGGATCCTCACCCAGAGAAGCCGGAACCGACTGCGGAGAGCAGAACGTCGGCAACGCGATGGTCGTTGGCGCACCAAGTCGCCTCTCCCGCTGCACCCGCGCTGGCATGCTCCGGCGCACACTCGCCCTACCCGACCAGAAGCGCACCCGCGACCTCCCCACCGACGAGAACACCCTCCCGCCGCTCCTCAACCCCACCGCACTCCTCCGCCTCCCTCCCAGCGCGCTCCACGTCCTCCTCCTCCGCGCGGGCCACGCCGGCTCGGAGGCCCGCCACGGCGCCGCCAAGACGTGAAGCCGCCGAACCCTAGCAGACCCGAGCCGAGAGAAGCCAGAACTGGCCACCGCCGACGACCTCCTCAGGGGCCCGGCCGCCTCAACCCCGTCGCCCAGATCCAGATGCACCCGCCCAGATCCAGGCGGGAAAGCCCCGCCGTCGCCTTCCTAGCACCCACACAAGCCTCCGGCGGCGTGCTCCAGCGGCGGCAAGGCGAAGGGGAGAGGTAAGGGAGAGGAGTCAGCGCTGGAGCGCTAGGGAGAGCAAGCGTCCAGAAAGAAAGATCTTTTTGTCTGTCTTTTTGAGAGCTATGATGATTATTAATACATATCTACACGTGTTTCAGCTATTGGCACCTTACTAATTTTCTAATTAGAACACATGAAGCTGTCTTCCTCAATTGGGCATTAAAAGTTTTTAAGTTTGCTTGGGAGCTGTATCCATTGAACTAAGTAATGTAACAATTTATGATACCCAGGCAAGGATGATCAACGAATAACATTTGGCCAGCTCAAGAGATTTGCATGGCGAGAACTACAAATTTCTACTGATAATTTCAGTGAAAGAAATGTTCTCGGACAGGGAGGTTTTGGAAAAGTCTACAAAGGAGTTCTTCCAGATGGCACTAGGATTGCTGTAAAACGATTGAATGATTATGACAGTCCTGGTGGGGAGGCTGCCTTCTTGCGTGAGGTGGAGCTTATCAGCGTTGCAGTTCACCAGTGCTGTGCAGTGGTTGGAGCTTCTTGTTCGGAGGTGGCTTTCCCGCGGTGGCCGGCAAAGGCTAGGCTAGCAGCGGTTCTCGTTGACCGCCGCAGCAGTGGCTAGTTCTGCATGGCAGGGCTGGTCAAGTGCTGCAATGACGGCTGGACAGAGGCGGCTCTCTGCGGTCGTGGCCATGGTCAGTGGCGGAGGAAGGAAGGAAGAAGGTACCATGTTCACGGCGAGGAGGAAGATCCAGTAGGTCAAGGGCCTCGGAGTTTGAGGACTCCATCGCGCAGGCGTTCTTTGACTTAGAAATTGGCAACCAGGAGCTCAAGAGCGTCCTCAAGGACCTCTACATCAACTCCGCCTTCCAGATGGATGTGGCCGGGAGCAAGAAGGCAGTGGTGTTCCGCGTGCTGTGCAGGCTCCGTAAGGCGTTCAGGAAGATTCACGTCAGGCTCTTCCATTGTATTGCTGTAGGCTTGATCCGTGGCTCATGTCCCTGGATCTGCTCAGTAGTGGCGCTCGAGCGTCGCATAGTGGTTTCTACAGTCGCGGACATTGCAGGAAGCGGCTCGTCGTGGAGTTCAAGGGTGGCTATGCCATGGCCTTGAGGCGTGCAGGACCCCGGTGTGTTGGTGGCGGTCTTTTTTGTGTGTGGGTAGTGCGTGGGGTGTTGTGGAGGTGCTGGCGAAAGCCTTGCCGGTGATCTTATCGGTCTCGACAGCAATGACGCCTTCGGGCGCCATTATCCTTCCTGGAGGTGTTGTCGTGGCACTCCATAGCTCTCATGTTACTGATCTCCAGGTGAAAACCTTGCCTCGGTGAGGCGGGCGGCGTCGGCGACTCTAGTCGCCTCCTTGGAGACGTCGCCTCGGAGGTCCATCTTCACGCAAAGCAGACCGTAGTTTGGATGGCACAGTCGGATGAGGATAGGGACTTGTTGAAAGCAAGGACGAAGAAAAAATGCTAAAGCTTAGTCTTTCTAGTTTTTTCATAGTCCTTAAGCTATCTTTTCTGTTGTTTTGTGTCCCTCAGTTTTGAGGCTTTGAGCCTAAGAGATCGTGTAACTTGTGGCTGTATATATCCCACGTGGATATAGAGGCCGGATTTTATATCCTTTATCTAAAAAAAAGTTCACCAGAATCTCCTAAGGTTGATTGGCTTCTGCACGATACAAACGGAACACCTCTTGGTCTATCCATTTTTGCAGAATTTGAGTGTTGCCTACCGCTTACGAGGTATCAATACCATACTTGTCCATCCCGTAATATCCTACTGGTTTATGAAGTTTGCTCAGATGTTGCACTATTATTATTTGCGTTTCTATATGAGTACAATTTCGTCATTTGCTGGATTGGCAGATGGTGGACATTATTTGCTTGATTGGTAGATGGTGGACATCAAACTTCTCAGTTTAGTATTTTAGCTAAGCCTTGGTTCATGGGGTTGATTTGTGTTGGGGAGTTAGATAAGAGTTCTGGTTGTGTGCATGTCGTGCCTTGTGCGAGCCGTGTTACGGTGTTAGAGTCGGATTGTAATCCTTGGTAGTATAAATAATAGGTGTGGGGATCCTATGAGACTACACGCGATTATTCCCTAAATTATTCAACATGGTATCAGTACCTAACCCTAATCCCTAAACTCAACTCATCCAATCTGCCATCGCCAGCGCTGCCTCGCGAGGCCACCGCCACACAGGAGTGCTGGTTTGCGGCCCTTCGTCGCCGCACCAAGAAGGTCGCCGCCAGCTAGGCCTAGACACACGTGCCTGTAAGCCGGTGCGTGGGGAACCGATGGTGCGCAAGGAGCCGCCAGTTGGGCCTGGTCGCCTCCGCCAGATTGAAGAAGGGAGGAGGAGAGGAAGAAAAGGAAGGCAAGAAAGAAAGAAGAAGAGGGGCAGATAGAACGACGGTGCATTGTATGAAAAAAATGGATTGGAAGAAGAAAAAGAAGAGAAGTGCCGGCTGCTGGTAGAATGTCGGTGCAGTGCAAGAAAAAGAAGGGGTTGGAAGATAAAAAAGAAGAGATAAATCAAAATTCCGATTGCTATTTGCTATTGACACTGTTTGCCGGTGATGCGCAGATAGGTTGCATGACTGGGTGATTGCAATAGGCAGGTAGAAGATTGAGTTGGTGTGGGTAGGAAGTTGCAGGAGGTGGACGATTTGGTTGGGTTTTTTGATTGGTGTTGCAAGTAGAAGATGCCTCCTATGGATATTAAAGCTGCGATGAAGGTTGAAGAAGCTATGCGGAAAGCTGTGGAGAAAAGTATTATGAACATGGATGGTGGAAGTGGAGAATCCTCTTTGGTTACAAAAGGTGAGATAAGAGGTATATTGCAAGACCTCATGGCGAGTCTAATAAGTTCTAGGGCTAGAACAGGATCATCAGAATTGAAGCTGGAGTTGATGCCAAATGATGTGAAACTAGAAGGGAGTAAGAATTATCTGAGTTGGTCCAGGAGGACTTAGCTAATTCTGAAGACAAAAGGGTTGGAGCACAATCTGCAGGAGACTTGCGTTGAGCTTGCTGACAGGGAGAGTATGGATTGGAGGGTGTGGAACACCACAAACTCTGTGGTAGTGGCATGGTTGTTGACTTCAGTGTCCCCGTCCATTGCTAGGATGGTGGATACGATCTCAAGTGCATTGGTGATATGAAAGATGCTAGGGAACATATACTCTGGGGTTGACAATATGATGATGATGATGATGATGGTAGTTAAAGGCAAGGTGGATGCAAACAGGGGGAGAAGACTATTCAAGAATATGCTAGTGAGCTGCAGCAGTTGTGGGCAGATTTGGATCAATATGATCCACTGCAGCTGACATGTGCTAGTGATATTGAGTTCGGTAGGGCGTGGCTGCAACGTAGGAGGGTTACTCACTTCTTGAAAGGTTTGAACTCTGAGTTTGAGAGTAGGAGGGCTACAATATGTCATCAGGTGGCATTGCCAACTATCGAGGAGGCTATTTCAGCTATGGTTGTCGACGAAACTCGACAGGGTGATGGTGGGCACCAACTCTATAAAGTCAGCATATGCCATAGCTAATGACAAGGAGTGTTATAACTGTAAGCAAACAGGACACCTGAGTTGGGCGTGTCCTTTCTCACGAACTAGAGGTCGCAAGGGTGATTGGATTTGTCGTGACGTGAGATGCGGTAACTTGAACTTTGCAAGGAGGACCGAGTGTTACAAGTGTGGGGCATCTTGCCCTAGTGGAGGTGGTGGTGGGAATAATAGGTCAGCTGAAGGAGGCCAAGGTGGAGGTAGAACAAGAGGAAGAGGTGGCTCTAAGGCCAATGCAGCCATGACAGAAGACTACACAATTGGAGAAGTTGTAGTACCCGGCCCAGCCCGGCCCATTCTGGCCCACGCCGTGCCCCATATAAGAGAGAGACAGGTGGGAGGGAGGAGGCAAAAATTGATTTGCTCTCCCCATCCCCTGTGCTCACCTGGCTGGTGCTGCTGCTCCCCCTCGCGCGTTACTGCCGCTGGTGCCGCCCCCGTCCTGTGTCGCCGGTGTGTCACCGCCGCCGGGCCGCTAGCCCGCCGGCTGCATCTTGCTGCCCCTACCGCGGACGTCGCTCGGGTGCGCTGTCCCCAGCTCGCGCGCGCCGCCGCTCGAGTGCGCAGTGGCCGCCCGCCCGTGCGAGCCGCTCGCGCTCGCTGTCGTGCTCCTGCCGACGCCGCTGCTTCACCTCGCGCGCGTCGCCGCCACCATGGTTGGTAGCCACGCCTCCCTCCGCCCTGCAGGTCGCTGCGGCTCTCCTGCTCCGCCCAGTCGCTCGCCGCGCAAGGGGAGAACGGGGGCTGGCTGTGAGGGGAAGACATGGGCCAGTGGTGGGGGAGAGGAGAGTGGGAGCGCCGGCCGTGGAAGGAAGACAGAGAGGAGGGAGGCTGTCGGCGTGGAGAGAGGAAAGGAACCGCCGGCGTGAAAAGCAAAGGAAGAAGGGAGCTGTCGGCCGGGTGGAAGAAAAAGAAAAGGAGAAGTGAGCCAGCCAAAGGGAAAAAAAAGAAAGGAAAGAAAGAAAAAGAAAAGGGGAGAGAGAAGGAAGAGAGGAAAAGAAAGAAAGAGAAGAAGACAGAAAAGAAAGGAAAAAAAGAGAGGAGAAAAAGGAAATCTGATTTGCGGCCAGATCTGCCCGATCCGACTAAGAAAAAGGAGGGTTGTCTCGATCTGATCGCTCGGGGCCAGGGTAACACCTCGAAACCTTCTCCCTGTTTATTTGCTGAGTCGGGCATTATTAATACCGATCATTAGAATTGATGCATGTGATCAGTTAGGTATCGTTTATTAATATGAATGCTTGGACGACGAAATTGGTACTGCCACTGTTGATCTAATCGATCTGTAGCAGAAGAGGGAGAAGAAGAGCATAATTTGAGGTTAAATAGTATAACTAATTAAGCGTGTAGAAATTGATCGGCGAGTATAAATAATGAGATCGCTAAATTTATAGACCGGTTAAGCATCGGGCCAATGAGAGGTTGCCCGGTGGGACAGAATTGGGTTATGTCGATTGTACGTAAGAGCGATGTCATTTACTCGTAATTGTATGTATTGTATGAGTGATGAATTGAGATGATTAATGCTTGTTCAGGTGGCGGTTCGAGTCTGGTGCCGTCCACGCACCGTTTGCCAGGTTAACAAGCAAGTGCATGGTAGACAGTAAATTGTGATGAATGTTATTCGTGTTCACATGCCATGATTTACAGTATTTATGAGATGATACAGTGATTACATGCTAATCATACCTTAATGAGTAATGTTTATGATTAGACATTCATATTTGAGGCATATTGCATCATGCAATTGCATAAGAGCCAGGTCGGTGAGAAAGTCATATGACTAGTCCGGAGTGCTCTTGAATAAGACCTATAGAGGTAGGCACTCCAGAGGAGTGGAGGTTGAGACCTCGTATGCAAGAGGACGAGGCGAGTGGTCCATCGACGGGTGGACACTCCGCTATACCGGTATACGCTACAGTTACAGAGCATACAGATGCATTGCATGATATTGCATTACATTACAGCGACAGAAAGTGATACAGTTACAGACAGTTGTGATTTACAGTTTACAGTTACAGAATTGAATTACAGTTTACAGACATAGGGTTGAATTACAGTTTATAGACATAGGGTTGAATTACAGTTTACAGACATAGGGTTGAATTACAGTTTACAGACATAGAATTGATTTACAGTATACAATTACAGACTTAGCTTACAGTTTACAGTCATAGAGTGGATTTACAGCTTATAGTTCATGAAATTGACTGAATTGCTAAAGTGATGTTACTGTTTTATCGTGTGCTTGCTGAGTCTTTGGACTCACCCTTGCTTTGTCGTTGTTTTTAGGTGAAGGCTGACGACATGCATGGAGTGGGGATAGTCCTTTTGGCACTGCACTTGTAAAATAACAGTTTAGACGTATACTGAGCTTGTGTGTTGAATCTAGGGTTTAGTTTGCTAGCAATGGAACCCTAAGTTTGTTTATGTTATGGTTTGTGAAATATGAAGTTAGTTGTATTTGCTATCATTCTACAGTTATTTGTGGTTTGATATCTGTGGGTACTGGTATAAAAAGAATAGAGAGGGTGCTGTTAAAAGTTGAATTAGCAACACCTTTGAATCGGTAAGGGTGTAGTGGTAGCATCTTGGACCCTGTGGAGGGTCGGGGTGTTACAGTTGGTATCAGAGTAGGCGTTAGGTCCGTGGTAAAGAAATTTGATTTAGGCCTAATAATAAAATTTGACACACTTTGTTGCACAGTAGGATTGGGATTTGCATTGCATATGTGTTTTCCCTAATTGTGGGTTGATTGTGTGATTGCTTCTCTGTTGTGAGCAGAGATGCCAAGAGGTAGAGGTCGTGGTCACGGTGCGAGCCGAGGCCGTGGAGGCCGTGGTCGTGGCCGTGCCCAAGCGGAGCCATCGCTAGAAGTTCAGCAGGAGGCACCCGACGTGGAAGTTGGGTCTGTTGAGCAATCTGTAGCTGGGCTCCTCCTCCTCGGCTCCCTCACTTACCCGCTCGACGCCGCCTCCTTCCTCTACTACAACCACCGCAAATCCCAGGCCTTCCCCGTTGCCGCGGGCGCCCTCCTCGGCTCCTCGGCGCTGGTGCTGGCCTCCTTTGGGCCTCCCAGGGCGCCATCATGACCTCCTACCCGCCCCCTCCCGCCGCGGCACCTAAATCTCCCTCTTCTGGTGCCTCTTCAACCTCGGCGGCGTCCTCGGCGGCTTCCTCCCCTTCTCCCTCAACTACCACCGGGCAGCCAAAGCCACCAGCGTCAACGACGGCACCTACATCGCATTCATGGCCTTCATGCTCGTGGATGCTAGTCGTCCTCCCGGCCGCCTGGGCGAGCAACTTCTTCTGCAGCTACCAGTTCAACAACGTCAACGGCATCCTCTTCACCCTCAGGACCAAGGGCCTCAACAATGTCTTCTACTGGGGCTCCCAGATGATAGGCTCCGTGGGGATCGGGTACTTCCTCGACTTTGGCTTCGCCAGCCGGAGGAAGAGGGGGCTCGCCGGGGTCGCCGCCGTTGCGGTCATGGGCACCGCCATATGGGGAGGGGGGCTGGCCAACCAGCTGAGGTACACCGACGGCAAGTGGGACAATCTCATCGATTTCAAGGACGGCCGCCGCTACGCCGGTCCATTCCTGCTCTACTTCAGCTACGGCCTGCTGGACGCCATGTTCCAGAGCCTCATCTACTGGATCATCGGCGCGCTTGCCAATGACTCCCAGATCCTCAGCAGGTACCGTATACATATGTGTGTTGAATTGCTGAATTACTGAATTGTTACCGATTGATTGTGATGGCATTGGCATAATATCTACTATTAGTTAGGGGGCATTTCTAGTGCAAATCACTCCACTGTGAGTTATCTTAGCCTTGTTTAAGATGGTGGCGCTGGTTAAACATTGTTTAGATAGGAAAGTTCATACATGTTCAATTAGCAGAATATGTAGCTTCAAGCATGATGTGTTAGTGAGTTACTATTTAGGAGGCTAAATTAACAGTGTGATCGGAGAACGAATCAGGTTCTTTGGTATAACATAGAGTGCTAAAGTGAACTAGGAAATAAATAAAACAGTGTTTAATAAAAGTACATACGTTCTCCTGATGGTTTTCACTCTGTTTGAGTTCCATGATCTCTGGTAGCAGATTGTGAACATGATGCTTGTCGACTGTGTGTATAAGTAACCTTTAAATTTTGATTGTGTCAACCTTGTCGCTTAGTTGCTCGCTGTAAAGTGTTATTGCGAGATCCTGAAACCATTGGCCTGTAGGCCTCCATGGACACCTTACCCTCGTCGTTAGAAATTCCATCTTTTATGTTTGTCGCTCATTTTCAGGGAGATGATGATATTATATCTCGCTTCCAAGGTATGAAGCGTCGTCGCGTTAATATTTAGTTCTTAATTATTTTATAATTTTTTTGTATTATTTCAGTTGTTGTCTGTAGAACGAACAAGTGTACTTTATTTTTTGCTATTATGGACCTTTATATTTTTTATTGAACAATATTTTTGTAATTTCGAATACCTATTCCGAAATTCCTAGATCCGCCACTGATTGATGCAGTAGGATTCCAAATACAACATGATGACCACAACAACCAAAACATCATTTGCAAGAGTGAACATATAAATATATACAATCAGCGCAGGAGCACATCATTGCAATATCTTTTTCACACACAAAAAAATGATCCTACCAAACCCTGCATCGAAAAAGCCCACTAGACCTCTCCAAAAGTAGGCCGCACTCAGCAATAGCTCCCAGGTTCTCTATCCCCAACAAATACTTCCAAATATTGGACCTATGCAATCAGAACGTAGCTGGTGCAAACCAATCCATCTATGCAAATTCTCTGCCTTGACAACGTGCTGCCTTGCATGATAATTTGTACTTTCGGACCCTTCACACCCCGAGGAATCCAAAAGAACAGGGCCAGGAAGGAGCACAGAAATTACCTCAAGATCGAACACGGGCTGCTTCAAATCATCCTCCTCCGACTCCTTCGCTGAAAGCAGGCAAAAGAAAAAAAAAGAGAATGTTTTGAATGAATTGAGGGAAGGGGAACGAACCAAATCGAAATTCCCCGCGGAACGAGAAAATCACAGCACTGACTGTCGTCGGCGTCGAGGGGGATCACGTCCCACTGCTTGCGGACTACGAAGCCAACACACGCGTCAGATACATGCAGCTCATATTAGCAACCACACGCACGCTATTCAACTCGAAGAGGGGAGCAGGGTGGGGTTTCTTTCCCCCTTGCCTTACAGGCGTCGATCTCGTCGTCGTCGGACATCGCCGCCGGCTCGTCGGTCTTCTTGGAATTGGGGAGGCCCCGCGTCGGTGGCCGCGCAGGGTAGCCCTCGGCCTCTTCCCTATGTCGGGGCGGGTGGATCGACCTCGGTGCTCAACAACAAGGTATTGTGGGATTGGTCGATCTTTTGGTGGCTCCGCCCTTGAGTTCTGCTAATTAACCACACTACACGGAAAGAGTTCTGCCTGGATCACTAATTTAGCCTGGGGCTTCACCTCGAATTTTTTTGCACGAATAATCCATTTTTTATTAAAAATTACAGAAATATATCCATGAATTTTTTTTACACAAATAGGCTCCAGTCGTCTAACAGGAGCATGACTGGACCCTATCTCCCAATGGTCTGGTGACCGAATTCCAGTCACCCAATAGACAGGCGACAGAGTTCCAATCGCCCGACTATTGGGCGACTGGAAGCAGTCGCCCAGCCAATAGGTGATTGCATGTGGAGTCGCCCACCCCAGAGGGCGACTGCACAATGCCCCTGTGAAATTTTGTTGATTTTGTGAATTTTGTAGATTACAATTGGGAGATAATCTGCTGGTTTTGTAAAAGAAATTTATGGTCATTGTATGTTGTAGGTGCGTAAAAAAAATTGTGAAACTTTTTTTATGAACAATGGACCTTGGAACGATCGGTAAGTACGACGATAAGTGACATTATGATGTTACTGGGAATTCATATACAGAGAAAAACTAATATGTTAATATTGTTAGATGACTCGTTATGTGAACAATTGAAAGCGAAAAGACGAGGAAATAAGCTTGTTTGAATTTAAATAGACTTTATAATACAGTTAGGAGTAATATGTCGTGTACTTTTTGATTATATGCATGACATATAGCGTAATGTGCGACTAACGCATCCAACTACTCGTGCGACCTATGTGTGGGCCGGGGCTATTTTCTTTCCTTGCCAGCTCAGCATTGTACTCCTCAGCGGCCTCTTTTTCCTTTGTCGCCATTTCCCTCTTTCTCTCGCGCTCCCTGTCGCGAGCCTCCCTCTCCCTACACGTACAAGCCTCGAGATGAGCTTTCGTCTTGCGTTGTATACGCAGGGTTTGCTTGTTCTTGCGGCGCTCCTCCTCACGGATCTCTGATGACCTTGCGACATTTCACTCCTCGAAGTCGATGGTCCACTGGTCCTTTAGGTGGATCTCAAGATCGATCCATTTGCGGTAGCCATATAGGTGTTCTGGGGACTGTGAAAATATAGAGGAGAGGTAGTTAGTGTGTACTATGAAGGAGAAAAGGTCGAGAGGGGGGAACGGTGCACCTAGTCCTTATCGGCTGTCGATAGGTTGCGGGGTCTAACGGCGGTCGGGGTAGTCACTGGAATAGTTTGCGCAACCCAGTAACGCATACCTAGGTTGAGGCGTCGCCTAGACTTGAAGAACTTGCACGTGTCCTGGCACCAACAAAGGGGGCGTCTCCCCCTCAGGTGGGAGTTGTGGCGAACACTCGGTAGGATCGTTCGGGATGGGGTTGTTGCTACAGGGCATGTCATTGCGAGGAGCTGACCTCACAGCACGCTGGGCTTGTTCTGCCTGGGCCGCAGCAGCCCTTACTTTCTCATCGCGGGCTGTAGCTGACTGTGCTAGATCGCGGGTCTCCTCCCATTACTTCATCATCTTGTCCCATTGCTTCTTCTGTCTCTTGTCCATCCTGGTGTGGTGAAACAAGCGCAGGTGTAGTGTGGGGTTTGCTTGTGCAGTGTTCTCAGAGAAATCTCCCTGACCTCATTTTATAGGGTTCATTTTTGCCCTATCGGTACATTTGTGTCCCTGTGTGGTCCTAGCACTGCGCAAAGCTACTAAGTCTACAAAGCTGGTAAAGATGGGCCATGCAGTCTTGTCGCTGCTGAAAGCTGGTACGTGCGATTATGTCGTTGCACAAAGTTGACGCGTTCTGTCTTGTCACTGCGCAAAGCTGCGTCGTCATGTCATGTCACTGAGGAAAGCTGGCACGTTCGGTCTTCTCACTGCACAAAGCTAGGCCGTGCTATCATGTCGCTGCGAAATAACTGCGTCGTGATTGCATGTCACTGAGGAAAGCTGGCCCGTGCAGTTATGTAGCTGCGCAAAGCTAGCGCGTTCTATCTTGTCACTGCGCAAAGCTACGTCGTCATGTCATGTCATTGAGGACAACTAGCACGTTCGGTCTTCTCACTGCACAAAGCTGGGCCGTGCTGTCATGTCGCTGCGAAAAGCTACGTCGTCACTGCATGTCACTAAGGAAAGCTGGCTCGTGCGGTCATGTCGCTGCGCAAAGCTGGGGCGTTCTGTCTTGTCACTGCGCAAAGCTACGTCGTCATGTCATGTCACTGAGGAAAGCTGCCATGTTCGGTCTTCCCACTGCACAAAGCTGGGCCGTGTTGTCATGTAATTACAAAAAGCGTGTTGTCATTGCATGTAACTGAGGAAAGCTGCCTCGTGCGGTCTTGTCGATGCAGAAAGCTGACCCGTGTGGTCATATCGCTGTGGAAAGCTGGCCCGTGCGGTCATGTCGCTGCCCAAAGCTAGCCTATGCAGTCATGTCGCTACGCTAGCTGGGCCGTGCAATCAAGTCATGTCGTTGAGCAAGTATGGCCCAAAGTTACGCTATAAAACGAATGAACGAGGCTTTTCTGGTTGGAACAAGGATCTTCTCCGTCGTAGAGTAAGCCACCATGACGGACGCACAGGGGCCAGTCGAACATGAGTCACCAAAGGAGGACCTTCCGCTCGAAAGGAAGGAGAACTTTGGCGCTATGTACTGCTTGTTGCCAGATAGGCGCGCTCAGCCAGTGTGGTTGAAATACAAATACCGGCAGGACATGGTGGTGCAGGTGGCAGAAGGCCATACGGATGGCGGTCGATGTTTCTATCATTGCCCATACTCCGGGGTACAAGTTCGCACTCGTCTATTTTGTTGTACTACTAATATAGTTTCGATATTAGCATTCGTTTGTAGTAGATGGATAAATGTGGCTTTGTGTGATGAATTGATCCTCCCCATGAAAGGTACATGTTGACGTATGTGCATACCTTGTGGAAGCGAATCGCTGATTTGGAGGAACGGATTGACACTCTTGAAGAGCAGAACGTTGACCTCCATCAACAGATGGAGCGCGAGAGGGGCAACGAGGAGGTCATCAGCATAGGGAGTTCGTACACCCAAGATGCTGCTACGTGAACCCTAGTTGTGTATGTGCTTGCCACTACAACGACGGCCAACCACGTCCGAGGCGGCCCCCTCAGCAATACTCCTTGTGGGTGCCACAAGGCTCGTTCCACATATAGGCAACCATGTGTTTGGTGGTGTCGTTGTACTCAGGACTGTTGTTGGAAATAATTTTCAATGTTGTTAAGCATGTAATGGAATGGTTAGTACGTTGTTGCGGTTCATTTTGGCGGAGTTCACTATTCGTTAGGTGCACGCGTCGAGAAGGTAAGGAGAACTAGAAGTAAGCTTGGCACAGTATTAAAAAGTTCATTATGTAAATAACAAGCTAAACAGAACATGAACATATAGTGTACAGGGTGCACTACCCTCCCCCAACAGCACCCCTCCGTTGCCACCCTGGTCCCATCTGTCTCCGCGTCCTCGTCCTCCCATACGTCCCCGCTTGACCGTTCTTCGCTACAACGGGTGACGCCGCCCCGACAATTTAAGACGATCAGGAGACCGTCGCACCCGCTCCTGAGCTGGTGGAGTGGGCTGCACCGCTACCTGTGTGCCCTCTGGTGCTCCGGTGAGGGCACTCCCGGAGAGAACCTCTGGTGGTGTGCCCCGAGGTGCAGAGGCGGACGCCTGGTCGGGCCAGTCAGCAAAGTACTAGTCCAGACCGGCTGGGCTCGGGGCGACACCCCATCCCTGCTCGGTGCAGAAAAGACCTACAATAGGGATATCATTAGTTTCTGACAGAAAGCATTGGAATAAAATCGAGATCCGATGATGCATACCCTCAAGTGGCGCCATTGCGTTTGGAGGAGGGACGTACGGCGCAGAGAACACCCCCTGCGTGGGGATGTTGGGGACGTGCAAAGGACGTGTGAACAGTTGCGCTAACAGTGTATGAGGCCGTCCCCGTAGCCTCGTCGGGGTGAGGTGCTATAGAACGTGCCCACGTAGAACCTCCGGAGTAGTGCTACGCCGGTCGGGGCGGCACCGATGGATGAACCGTCTGAGCACTGGGTGTGGCCGTGGAGACCGTGGACCATTTTAGGGCTATGGCATGTCTACCCCAGGCCTCCACACAACACCAAGCACTCATGTTCTCCTCGTGGGTCACCTCCACACCTGCGGTGAGCCTATCGACCATAGAGTGGGACTCCCTCTAGATCAAAGTATCGACGTCAGCCTGAAGGAAAAGACATAAAATGGTCAGTCATCAAAGCGACATTGTTATTAGGGAATATTTAAAAATTATGTGTAACGTACCACGAGGTGAACGTCCCGAGCGAGGAGCGCGGGGTACGTGTCTGTCGGAGCAGCGACGTGTGGGGCGGGCGGGTCAACGACATGTACGAGCCTCATACGTGTTCACGGCTGATACTAGCGTAGATACTCCTTGTAGTCCCTGTTGTCGTAGGTGCGGTCCACACCTGCATCAAGCGCCCCCTCCCATTGCGCAGTCCACACCTGCATCTTGGTTGTCCAGCCCGTGATGCGTTTCACTTCCTTTCTGGAGTGCCTGCATGTGGTCCGACCGATACGGGAAGCGCCTGACGTAGACCGAACTGCCGCATCACTCGCTGCGGCGCGTAGTCCTCTACGAAGATGTCTGAATGTGATTACCACAAGACCTTTGGGTAAATAAGTTGTGATTACCACAAGACCTTTGGATAAATGATTTCTAATTTGAAGTTTCGACTGCATAATTTTCTAAATTTTGAAATTGGAATATCTGAATGTTCAAAATACCATACCGAAATTAAACATTTATATTATGGATAATTTTTTAAAATTCAAAAAAGTAATCCATCGAGGACACAAGTGCTGCCATCAGCATCGTCCTGACTCACCTGCATGCGTCCTCGAGCCTACCACCCCAATTGCTACAATGTGTGCACATCCCTTCCGCTCTGCCTGATTCCATACTGCCATTTTTCCTACATGTTGTTTACCGACCCAAGGGGACGTTGTTTACATAAGGTGTAGCCATATATGTGATTACCACAAGACCTCTGGCTAAATGATTTCTAATTTGGAGTTTCAACTGCATAATTTTCTAAATTTTGAAATTGGAATATCTGAATGTTCAAACTACCATACAGAAATTAAACATTTATATTATGGATAATTTTTTAAAATTCAAAAAGGTAATCCATCGATGACACGAGTGCTGCCAGCAGCATCGTCCTGACTCACCTGCATGCTTCCTCGAGCCTACCACCCCAATTGCTACAATGTGTACACATCCCTTCTGCTCTGCCAGCACAACTACAGAAAAGGTCATCATAGACGGTTCAAAAACGTCATCACAGACGGTTGTGAACCGTCTGAATTTATAGGTCAGTGATAATCGAAGGTTATCACAGACGATTTTCAAACCGTCTGTGATTATCATATATCACAGACGGTTTTTCTCTAAAAACCGTCTGTGATAGCTGATAATCACAGACGGTTTTTTACTAAAAACCATCTGTGATTATCAAATATCACAGACGATTTTTAGTGAAAAACCGTCTGTGATTATCAGCTATCACAGACGATTTTTAGTGAAAAACCATCTGTGATATTCTTTCCTACCCCTAAAATTATTCCTGTTTATTGGCTAGCCTCAGGAAATGCTAGCCATGCCCTCTGAAAAAAGCAGATCAACATGTACATGTATACATACAATTCACATCTCAATTCATTTCACAAACATAAAACATTCAATTCACATCGCACTTCATTTCACAAACATAAAGCATCCATTTCGCAAATCAATTCATTGAAATGAAATAAAATATCCATTAACAAATACACAATTACAAAAGATCTACATTGCATTTGCACTTAGATGGTAACATTGCATTTTTTATTGCTCTATCAATCCGGAATTGACGTCTCGCAAAAGGAACAGATCCATAATCAACGAACTTATCAGACTACATAAGCTATACTTGGATGGTGCATGATTGCCATTCAAGTATTGCTTATGCAGCTGACAAGTTCGTTGATTATGGATCCGTTCCTTTCGCGAGACCTCGATTCTGGAGTGATAAGAGCAATAAAAAATCATTGTGCGCAGTGGAACTCTCTATATGCTCTTATGACTTTAGTCCACAAAAACCAAGCGAACTCTCGTCGAATTTGCGCAAAGTCCGGCTGTGTCAATGCAGATGTAGAGATGGGCGCAGCCTGTCGATAGGAATATCAATGCGCGTACATATATAACTTGACAAGTATGAAATAAATGTGGGAAGATTGACAAACCTTATAATTGGTGATCTTCGAGGAATCAAGGAGTAGTCTCATATGGTGGCACACGTAGAATCCACACATGTTGCCCGGCTGCTGCTGGTGGCACTGCAAAAAATAGAATGTGTTAAATCAAAAGGCATTACTGCTAAGTGTTGTATAGGATTAATTAATGTGTAGCTAGCGAATACCCGAAAATTGCGAGCATGTTTCAAGGGCTTGGCCCCTATCGTCGAGCCACGTGTTTGTTGAACGTATGTGGCGAACGACCTTCGTTATTTCGAAAAAGTTAGATTAGTCATTCGGAAGGAAAGAAAGAGTACAATGTACAATCTACTTACCTATCGAGTATTCGGGCGATAGCTATGTACTTGGATTTGTTCTTACTTAGAGAATCAAGGTATATAGCCTTGTTCCATTTTGGTATAATTACAATTAAAATCCAATGGAAGTGCTCATTGCATGGCATAAGAAGAAATTCCTTATCGTGGTGAGCCAGCAGTGTTGTTGTAATATAGTTCTCGACGAAGGATGCATCCTCGTTGATGGTATCAATGGCAACCAAGCGTGGGTCCAGGAAACCAATTGGTGATTTTGATGATCTAGCTTCGGTCAGCATGAATCTATATATATACACAGAAAAGCAACAAGTTGTGACATATATCGGTATTACGTGAACAGAGACTGTGATTGTACAGACTTACAGCGTCCAGCATCGAACGAATGAGGCGTCGAGAGCATTGAGCGTGAAAAGACCAAATATATCGTCAAAGGTCACCACGAAGAGACATTCCTGACTTTCGTGCTAGAAATGTTCCCGCTTGAATTTGACAGTGATACCTAAGCGCCGTTCTACCTCTGGCCTGTTGGACTGTTCCATATACCAAGCGTGTAATGTTTGGCAACCAAGTCCTAGGGTTAAGAGGTGCTCTTCCGGGAATATCATCGGCTCGCCTAGCACGAATTTGCGGGACAATGGCAGGTACGGGATATCGTCATCATCCTTTGTCTTTGATTTGCCCTGGCCACTGCCTCGACTGTAGGTCGACTTTATGGTAGTCGACTGTAATGGTACAGACGGTGCAAGTTGCTTTGGCGAGAATAAAACCGGTGCAGGTAGCTCTGTTTCGCACTGCCCTTGTGGAGATAGCACCAGTGCATTTAGCTCTGGTTCGCACGGCCCTTCTAGTCCGACCACCGGTGAAGAAGCCTCCAAGGAGATGTCGCATTTGGGCCATTGGATGAATGTTCCAATGGCCTGCCCTAGAGTCATGATCTCGTCATTGGGGGCCTTCGGTAGCGGGACGACCTCAAAATTGGCATGCACATCATCCACATTAACTTTTGTGTAGCCGGGCGCTAAAGGTTGACCGTGCACCATGGCCCCGATACCAGACTGATATGCCTGGCCCCAAGCAGCGTACAAGGAAACGGAGGCACATCTCACTTGGAGCCTGCACTTCGTAGGCTCCTACATAACGATACAAAATTAGCTACTCCAATAGGCCTATCAATGGAGCAAGCATTCGAGAGATAATAATTATTATTTGGATGTTGTCCACAGGAAATCTGGCCTCGCTTTCCGTCGGATTGGACGCGCAACTACTCGGACGGTTGTGCGGGCTAGCTAGCACAGGAGCGGCAGTCTGCTGACTTTCTGTATGTTTCCGCACCTCATCTCTGACTACATGAGCCAGCTCACCCATTAGCTCCTCTCTAAGAGATGCCTTGATCTCTTCTCGTAGCTGCTCCTCACGCTCGGCTTTGGTTCTCTTCCTACACCGATATATTTCGGAGTCATCTTGGAAATCATGTTTCCAAGGAACGTAAAGCCTAAGGCCTCTCATACGACCCGGGTGCTCCTTGTTTCCCAGGGCCATGGAGAGCATATCATTCTCTCTTGTTCCCTGGAATGATCCCACGGTTTTTTATTACAAACCGACAGACGGTTTTTAATAAAAAAACTACTAAAGTATCACAAACTTTAGTATCACAGACGGTTTATCGGTACGAACCGTCTTTGATACTCCTTTTCTCAGACACCGCCAACATAGATGGTGTCCAAATTCAAATCGTCTGTGTTAGTGTCGGTCACAGATGGTTTTGTCAAACCGTCTGTGATTGGCCGTCTAGTATTAGGCTTTCTGTACTAGTGCAGATTCCATACTGCCATTTTTCCTACATGCCGTTTACCGACCCAAGGGGATGTTGTTTACCTAAGGTGTAGCGATATATGTGATTGTTCATGTATGGTTGATACTTATGCATAGTATTCATTACGTGACCATCGTTTACCTAGAGTGTGGCGTGATACGTAACTCACTGTACTATACATAAATGATGTCCACGAACCCATCGGATGTGCCTGAGCATTTTACACCCCCAGGTTACCAAGCTTCTGCATCATTATTTTTATTGTTGTCTATCAATTTGGAGAAAACAAATAAAAATCATACTAAAATTGGACAACTCACATGTAAAGGCTTTTGTGTAAATGATTAACATGTCAAGTAACCCAAGCCACGGATACTCACCTAGGTTCAACATGAGTCCATGTAAATTAGAAAGCAAATTGTGCAGAAGATGCTTAATTACACAGGTCAAGCCTAGGTTGAGCCCGTGATGATTGGAAAGGAAAGGAGAAGACGTTGATGCACATGAAATCAATCAAATTGCCAGAATTCGGTTCGTTCTGGCCGTTCTGTGGACTGTACTCAATCGACATGGAAGAGCATCGTCGATTCACCTGCGGCCGCGGTGGAGAGGAGCAGCGATCTCCGGGGGACGGCTGCTGCCGGCGCAGGCGACGGCGCCACGTACGGGGAGAGCCCTCAATGTCGTCCGGAGCGCGGCGGGGCAGCCGGTGCTGCTGCCTGTGTGTGCATCCGTGGCCTGTTTGGTTGGAGGCTCTTCCTCGTGCTATTCTTTAATTCCTGGCTGCTTTGATTGCACTTAGCGTGGACGACGCTCCTCCCCGGCAGATATCTTGGCGCGCGCGGTGGGCACCTGCACTTGGCCTGGCGAGCCCAACCACAAAAGGTAGTAATAGAGCTCGGTGACACCTGTCAAAGGTAAAGAAAGAGTTGGGCTTCCAGCTCAGGAAAAAGAGAAACCGGACTTCTAAGGATTTCTAAATGCACACTTCAAAGATTTGCTACTCCCAACGTTGGTGTTTCAGGAAACCAACTCCACCCGATAATGATGTTTTTTATCAAGGCTATTCAATCATGATGTCTTTTAGCTAGGATATCTTTTTTCAGTACAAGGTATGGACTACGGTAGCAAATAACGTAGTATCGCTAGGTGCCTCGTCACTGTAACAATCGATCCGACAAGTTCCCAAAAGGTATTGGTAGGATATTGTAACAATCAATCCGACAAGTTCCAAGGAGAAAAATAACTTCACATGCTATCCTGAAACCCAAAAGAACTTGCCATATCTTATCCTCAAACCAACAAAAATATTGTCCTTGACACATTGTCTTGATTCCTGAAACCAAAAGAAAATATCTCTCTTTCTATTCAACTAGCAATACCTACAGTCTAGAACATAGAAGAACAACTTCGAATTTCACTACGACATCATCTTATTTGTGATACTTTATTTTGAAATGGTTGTGTAGCTTCATTAGATCTTTGTTTTTTACCTCGAGCAGCAATGTTTTTGCTTCTTTTTAACACCAATTTGAGAAGTGATAGGCTGCATATTTTCTTTCGTTGATGAAACATGTGTGGCTTGTGAAGCATTTTTTTCTTTTCTTCTTGCTTTCAAACTGACACCTGACTCTAGCATTAGTTAACCCTTACAACCTCATATGTGGTGGATCATACACATCAACTCCTTCATTTGAGTAGTTAGTTGTTCTACCAGCATTGTTGACAATAGAGTTGATAACATTGCACTCTAGTTCATTCTCCACCAAGATTAATGCCTCCTTTAATTTATCTTTCACAATCTGAGTCCCTCTAGGTGTTAATGAAGCCGTGTTAAAAATAATATGTCCTATGTGATTCAGCTCACTTACACGCAATGTGCAAGTAGAAGTCTGGTCATTTGATGGTTCGAGAGAGGAAAAAATAGCCATTTATTTTGCACATTTAGTTCATCTTGGCAATATATACCAATTTGGTATGCTATGTATATTGTTCATGAGAAGTACCCTCAAACAATGGCAACACAACAAACCCAAAATTTCAAATAGCTTGCAGCTGCAGGATATTTTGAGATGAAGGCGATCAAGTTTAACTAAGAAGTATCTCTTGCCATCTTTATTTAGCGTGTATGTCACAACTTGGCCATCATTATCAGTTTCCAGACGATTCAAACACAAACTCTCAAATAACTTATCCTTAAACATCATAAATAATTTTACCGTGTATATATTAGCAGCATGCCCCAAAATTCCTCCCTTGGCCACAAAATTTGCAAGGCTAACAATTTTGCAATGAAAATCATCATCTTGCTCTATTTGGCGCATGTCTTTAGCTTTCTCTTCGTAGTGTTCAATTACTTCTACCAGAGGTAAGCATAGGCCTAAACTTTGATGGAATACATTGTTTGTACTTTCACTTCTTTGGGTGGACTTCATCCTTGCCGAGAAGATATCAACACTAAATATCATTGACCATCTTTCACGAGCATCATACAATCTTGTGAGCCACTTGTTACTCTCTAGGTTATATGTTGTAATCATGTCTTCCCAAATTGATTGGAATTCATCAACACTATAGCACCCTAAAAGGCATTTGTGAAACATGGCCTTGAACAAGGGATTTCCATGTAGTCCAACAAGATGCTTCTTGGCATTTACAGTGAGATGCCATAAGCATAGTCGATGACATGACTCTGGGAGCATAATCTGAACTGTGTTAGCCATTGCTTGATCTTGATCTGTAAAAACACACTTTAGTTGATGACCTCCCATAGCATTAAGAAATATTTGGAATAGCCAAATGAAGGATTTAGTTGTTTCATCTGAAGGAAAAGCACACCCAAATAGCATATTCTTCCGATGGTGATTAATTCCAACAAAGGGTGCACAAATCAAGTTTTACCTATTTGTTATATAAGTTGTATCGAACACCATTACATCTCCAAAATAAATCATAGTCAACATTAGATCTTCCATCCCTCCAAAAGAAATTGGTCATCTGACCATATTGGTTCACTTGAACTAAATAGAAAAATAATTGTTTCTCCATCTGTTTTTTCTTGAAGTGTTCATAAACACTTTTGTCCATCCCCTCTCCAACCATATTTTCCTTTATTGTTTGTAAGAAATTGTAGCAATCCCTCTTTTTGAAGCCAACATTATTCACATATCCAACTTGTCTTGCCAAGTAGTTGAATGACTGATTTAGTTTTATGCCAATATAGTACATAGATGTCATGATAGCAGCCTGAGAGTTCAACACTTTCCTCCCAGATCTCAAATTACACTTTTCTTCCTGTGTTGCAAACTCATGATTATGCATGTCATTGATATAAGTAATCTCCCAAATGCTATCTGCAAATGTAAATCGAACTTTGGCCATGCAATTGGTTCTTGTTGACAAATGATTCCGCTGTGCAGGATCATCCTTGTTAGAATTCTTCTCTCCTTTTGAACAAAGAAATTCTCGTTGCCGGATAACTCCATTCACAAGTCATTTATTTCCTTTTCTAATACTAAAACCCTTATTAATAGCATATCGGTTGTATAGCTCATAGGCCTCTTCTTCTGATGCTACTTTTGTTCCAATCTTAAGTTCCAATCCAAAATGGATGGAAATGATCCCTCGCTTGCATGATGATCATCTGATTGATGCAATTCAAATGGTTCTGTAGGACTAAATTGATAGATTGGATTAGCATGTTTTGTCCATTCATGAAAATAGCAAGAATTTTTTCTTTCTATACATTTGCTTTCAAAAATTCTTGCAAAGAAATGTAAGAACAAGAAAGAGATGATTTTTACCTGAATCCAATGTTTTTGATCCCTTCTGTACTCCATGCTCTATCTCCCAACTCATCTCCTATTTCATCCATGCTTTCTCCCCCACAAAGAAGAGAACAGGCTGTTGAGAAGGAGATCTGGATGAGTAAAGTTGCTGGGATGAGGAGGATCTAGATGAGCAGCTGCTGGGAGTTGGTTTGGTAGGCTGCTAGATAAGATGAGGGAGTGGCGGGATGAGTTGTTGGGATGAGGAGTGTCGTAGGGGTGGCCCCCACCTAAACCCAGCAGGCCTGGTAGGAGATTATAAGGCCCAGAATAGGCCATGTGTAATGACATAACTGCCCCTAGAGGGGATAACCAGATGTAAGGGTATAACTGTAAAAGCACTCCTCATGTGTATGTATATATACGAGTAAGCCATGGGGAGGACCCAGGCCATTACACTTATCTTCATTACTCTCCACTACCATCTCTCTCTCTGTTTGGTCTGTAGCCACAACAGTTGGCGCCGTCCGTGGGGAGGACGAAGACAAGCTTGAAGACCGAAGAAAAAGATGGCACCGAAAAAAGCTGTCTCAGCGGCGGCGAAGGGAAAGAAGGCGGCCGGGCCGGAGCGTCGTATGAATACCAGAGCTTCGGCATCGGCAGCGGCGGACGCGGGTGGCGATGCAGGCGCGGTGGCCGAAGACGTCGACGTTCGCGCGGTGACGACCAACCCCGTCACCGGCACAGCGACGACCAACCCCGCCACCGGCGTTGCGAGGACGGACCCGGCGGTCGAAGATGTCGACACGGGTGCGGCGACAACCGACCCCGCCGACGCGACGACAGCCGACCTCGCCGCCCCCACTGCAACCCTCGCCGGCGGTGCGGACCGGGCGGTCCGAGGTAGCCACGACGGAGCGACCGGCAGTTCGGGACCCCGCGACGCGGTCATCCCCGCGCCGATCCGCCCATCGGAAGCGCCGGCGACCCCGCCCGCACCGGTGATGGAAAGCGCCCTGCTGGCGGCTCTCAACGCGTTCCAGCGAGAACTAGGGGACCTTCGCGGAGCCGTCCGAGATATACAAGAGGCTCGGAGCCAGCAGGTCACACCGGTAGTCGCGCCCGAGCCCACGCCAGAGAAGGTGGATAGCCGCGAAGCCCCCACGGCTAGCCGTGTCCCGCTGAGATGCGTAGATCCGGAATCCCCGCTTTCGGCGGGGCTGCAGCAGGCCGCATGGCCCGAAGACTTCAAGTTCCCTCGCATCACCGACCCGTACGAGGGCGACACGGATCCTCGCGAGTTCGTGCGCGTGTACGAAACCGCGATCGAGGCCGCGAGCGGAGACGACACCACGAAGACGAAGGGACTCCCCCTCGCACTGTACGGAGTGGCGCTCTCTTGGTTTTTTACCATAGAGCCGGGCTCCATCTATGCGTGGGAGCAGCTTCGCGACCGGCTTCGTACCAACTTTCAAGGATATCATGTCGAGCGAATCGATGCGGACCAACTCTTCGCTGTGAAGCAAGGACCCTCGGAGACGCTCCGGGACTACTTCAAGCGCTTCGCCAAAATTCGAGGCCAGGTACATGATGTTAATGAAACCACAGTCGTTAATGCAGCCATACAGGGCCTTCGCCCGGGCCCGATGGCCGAATACAACGCGCGGAGGCCAATTACGACAGTGGCCAAGCTCTTCGACAAAATGGACGAGTATGCGCGGGCGGAGGAGGATGCGCGAAGACGCAACATCACCGCCCTCGGCCTCGCCCATGAGGAGCGGCCCTCGTGCGAGGTCGGGGCGGGTGGCCCCTCCTCGAAGCCGGGCCGTAGCCGAAAGCCCCGAGGAGGCCCTCCCCGGGGCAGTGAGGACGAAGTACAGGAAGGCTCGTGACGGTGTAGGCCCAAACCTCGGCGCCGCCAGCGCCGGTCGCAGGCAGCCCATCACGTCCTCGCCACCGAGAGCACCCGCCAAGGACCCGACCCCGCCTCACGGAGGGGAGTCCGGGGATCGGAGGGCGGATTTGACTACGGCAGCCAACCCCGCGCAGAGCAGGAGCTTCTGCGCTATGGCAAGTGGTGCGAGGTACACGGCTACGGCGACCATTACACAAGGGCATGCATCGCGGTGATGGAGCTGCGGAGGGTGACGGCCGGATCTCGGACTCCGCCTCCTCGGCCCCCCGCCGAAGCCCATGTGGGGCACCCAAGGGATAGCCCCATACGGGCCACCACAACGGAGGGCGCGCAGCATCACACCGTCAACGTCATCACCGGAGGCTCTTCCTCAAAAGCCCCCGGGGAGCAGCCGCAGCTGTGGATGCCGCCCCGCAACATCACCTTCGACTTGAACGACGCTAGGGGCGTGGAGTACCCTCACCAAGACCCTCTAGTCATCCAGGCCCACATAGCATGCTGCGAAGTCAAGCGCGTCCTCGTCGACGGGGGAAACTCCGCGAACATCTTATTCGCAGACGCCCTCGACCGCATGGCAATCCCCCGAAGCCGACTGGAGCAACCAGGAGCCCCACTTCAAGGCTTCGGGGGTCAACCGCTGCAGGCCCTGGGGCACGTTTCCCTTCCTGTCACCTTCCGTCAGGAGGGCAACAAAGGTAACATCCGGACCGAGCATGTCACCTTTGATGTCGTAGGTACCCCGCACCCCTACAACGCCATACTGGGGCGACCCGCCATCAACTCTTTCGAGGCAATCCCGCACCACGCCTTCTTGTGTGTAAAGCTCCCGGGCAAGGAGGGTGTCATCACCATCTTCGGCGACCAGGACCTGGCAAGACGTGCCGAAGGCGGCAGCCGCGTCTCGTATCGCCCGGTGCATGCCCTCTCCAGCGTGCCCGGTGCTGGGCCCTCCGCCCCCGGGTGGACGCCCAAGCCTCGGCCCGAAGGCGGCGTCAAGAAGGTGCCGCTCCAGGCGGAGGGGCAGTTTGTCTCCATTGGCGAGGGGCTCCCACCGGGGGTCGAACGGGAGCTGTTCCGAGTGCTTCAGAACAACGTGGACATCTTCGCATGGTCCCCGGAGGACATCAAGGGCGTGGATCGCACGGTAATCCAGCATCGTTTGGCGGTCCACCCCGATGCCAGGCCGGTCAAGCAAAGGCTCCGGCGTATGTCGATGGATCGGCAGCAGGCGGCCAAAGCGGAGGTGGCGAAGCTTCTTCGCGCCGGGGTCATCCGCGAGGTCCACCATCCAGAATGGCTCGCTAACCCGGTGCTAGTCAAAAAGGCCAGCGGGGCCTGGCGCATGTGCATCGACTTCACGGCACTCAACAAGGCATGCCCGAAGGACAACTACCCCTTGCCGCGCATCGATCAGCTGGTTGACGCCACGGCTGGGTGCGAACTCATGAGTTTCCTGGACGCCTATTCCGGCTACCACCAGGTATACATGGCCGAAGACGACGAGGAGAAGACCAGTTTCATCACACCACTTGGGACATTCTGCTTCGTCAGAATGCCCTTTGGCTTGAAGAACGCAGGCGCTACCTTCACCCGCCTCGTCGCCATTGCCCTGGCCGCCCAACTTGGGAGGAACGTCGAAGCCTATGTCGATGACGTGGTGGTCAAAACTCGGCAACTTGCTCTACACGGCCGGGACCTCCAGGAGACCTTCGACAACCTCCGGAAGGCGGGCATCAAGCTCAACCCCGACAAAAGTGTCTTCGGGGTACAGGCGGGCAAACTCCTCGGTTTCCTCATGTTCGGGCGAGGCATCCAGGCGAACCCCGACAAAGTAGATGCTATCCTGGGTATGGAGCCGCCCAAGACAACGAGGGAGGTCCAGAGGCTGGCGGGCCGCATGGCAGCATTAAGCCGCTTCCTATCCAGGGCGGCGGAGCGGGGCCTGCCGTTTTTCAAAACACTCCGCGGGTGCGATGGGTTTCGTTGGGACGGAGACTGCGCGAAGGCCTTCAACGAGCTCAAGCAGCACCTGGCAAGCCTCCCCACTCTGGTCGCCCCAGCACCAGAGGCTCCCCTCCTGCTCTATCTGGCCGCGTCAGCTACCGCGGTCAGTGCCGTCCTCGTCTTAGAGGAAGGCGCCATGCAGCGGCCTGTCTACTTTGTCTCCGAAGCCCTTCAAGGCGCCAAGACAAGATACACGGAGCTTGAGAAGCTCGCCTACGCGCTGGTCATGGCCTCCAGGAAGCTTCGGCATTATTTTCTGGCTCACCCGATCACAGTGCCTTCCTCATTCCCCCTAGCAGAGATGCTACACAACAAGGAGTCCACAGGGCGTATCGGTAAATGGGCCGCCGAGCTCGCTCCCTTCTCCTTGACGTATGCTTCGCGAACGGCAATTAAGTCCCAAGTCCTGGCGGATTTCCTCGCCGAATGGTCCCCGCCGGCCCAACCTGGCCAGACGCACGATGACCCCGTCTAGACGCTTACAATCGACGGAGCTTATAGCGTCGCCGGCGCGAGCGTAGGGGCGGTGATCGTCACGCCCGAGGGACAGCGTTTGCTGTATTCGGCGCGCCTTGCCTTCCCCGCCACCAACAACACGGCCGAATACGAGGCGCTGCTCTTTGGCCTGGCGAAGCTCAAGGCAGTCGGCGCGAGACGGGTGTTGGTCCGCACCGACTCGCGCTTGGTGGCCGGCCATGTGGACAAGTCATATCAAGCCAAGGACCCTGAGTTGGCCAAGTACCTCGCGGCGGTACGGGCGAGGGAAAGGCACTTTTTGGGTGTCACCGTCAAGGCCATCCCCCGGGCGGAGAATGAGCAAGCAGACGCCCTCGCCAAGGCGGCCAGCCAGCAACTGCCCCCCCCCCCCTGGGGGGGCATTTTACGAGGTGTTAGCGAAGGCGGCCATCGCGCAGGATAACTGGGACGCGGCACTTGTCCACCGCATCGATCGGCCAGGAGATTGGCGGGAGCCCATTTTCAAATTCTTACAAGTCCTCGCCGAGCCGGAGGATCCTGCCGAGCTGCGACGATTGCAGCACCGCGCACGGTCCTTCCAGGTGTTTGAAGGGACACTCTACAAGAAGGGGGTTTGCGCGCCGCTCCTGCGCTGCCTCTCGACTGAGGAAGGAAAGGAACTCTTGGCGGAAATCCACGCGGGCGTATGCGGATCGCACCTGGCGCCGAGGTCATTAGTCGGCAAGGTGTTCAGACAAGGCTTCTACTGGCCGACTGCCGTCACCGACGCCCAGGACCTCGTCCGTCGGTGCCAAGGGTGCCAATGGATGGCGCGCATCATCCGCAGGCCCCCGACAAGCCTCAACCCAATCCCCCCGGTGTGGCCACTGGCGCGCTGGGGTCTCGATATAGTAGGACCACTTGCCCGAGCTCCAGGGGACCTCCGGTTCGTGGTAGTCGCGCTGGAGTATTTCTCCAGGTGGCCGGAAGCGATCGCTCTGGCCAAAGTAACTTCTGCGGCCATACAGCGCTTCCTATGGCAAAACATCATATGTCGCTTCGGGGTACCTCGGGAGCTCACGGTCGACAGTGGCCTGCAGTTCGACGCCGCCCTCTTCAAAGATTATTGTGACAGCATGGGCATCACCCTTCGATTCGCCTCGGTAGGGCATCCCCAGTCCAACGGGGCGATCGAACGGGCGAATGGCACCATTTCTGCCGCCATCAAAAAGCGCCTGGTTGGATTGCCGAAGGGCAAGTGGCCAGACAATCTTCACAGCGTTCTATGGTCGCTTCGCACAACGGTAACGCGCCCAACGGGATTCACGCCGTTCAAGCTCCTCTTTGGCGACGAAGCAGTGATGCCCGAGGAAATTAAGGCAGGCTCGCGAAGGGTCCTCATTCAAGCACCCGAAGAGGAGCGCCGTGTGTCCTTGGACCTCCTCGACGGGATACGGGCAGACGCAGCCCACCACGTCGAGAAGTACGCGCGGCAGACAATGCGCACTCGGGACCGCTCTATATGCCCGCGGGGGTTCAAGCCTGGGGATCTCGTCCTCAGAGTGGCGCTTCAGGCGGAAACCGTTGGCAAGCTGGAATCCAAGTGGGAAGGCCCGTACATCGTAACGGAGGCATTGCCAAAGGGGGCGTACCGCCTCGCCACGTTTGAAGGACAAGCCTTCCGGCACACATGGAACGCGGACAGGTTGCGGCGGTACTACGCCTAGAAGCAGCACAGTAGGCGTAGAGCCACCGGCCCGTTGTTAGGCGATGCTCGCCCGCGCAAACGCGAGTTCAATAAAGGTTGTTGTTCCAAGAGCATCCCCTGTCCGCGCTAAGCAGAACAAAGTCCACGGACTATAAATAAGACGTAGCGTCGAGCCTAGCTCCGCACGCGCGAGTCTCCAGACTATAAAGAAGACGTAGCGTCGAGCCTAGCTCCGCACGCAATAGTCCACGGACTCTAAATAAGACATAGCGTCGAGCCTAGCTCCGCACGCGCGAGTCTCCGGACTATAAAGAAGACGTAGCGTAGAGCCTAGCTCCGCACGCAATAGTCCACGGACTCTAAATAAGACGTAGCGTCGAGCCTAGCTCCGCACACGCGAGTCTTCGGACTATAAAGAAGACGTAGCGTCGAGCCTAGCTCCGCACGCAATAGTCCACGGACTCTAAATAAGACGTAGCGTCGAGCCTAGCTCCGCACGCGCGAGTCTCCGGACTATAAAGAAGACGTAGCGTAGAGCCTAGCTCCGCACGCAATAGTCCACGGACTCTAAATAAGACGTAGCGTCGAGCCTAGCTCCGCACGCGCGAGTCTCCGGACTATAAAGAAGACGTAGCGTCGAGCCTAGCTCCGCACGCAATAGTCCACGGACTCTAAATAAGACGTAGCGTCGAGCCTAGCTCCGCACGCGCGAGTCTCCGGACTATAAAGAAGACGTAGCGTAGAGCCTAGCTCCGCACGCAATAGTCCACGGACTCTAAATAAGACGTAGCGTCGAGCCTAGCTCCGCACGCGCGAGTCTCCGGACTATAAAGAAGACGTAGCGTCGAGCCTAGCTCCGCACGCAATAGTCCACGGACTCTAAATAAGACGTAGCCTCGAGCCTAGCTCCGCACGCGCGAGTCTCCGGACTATAAAGAAGACGTAGCGTAGAGCCTAGCTCCGCACGCAATAGTCCACGGACTCTAAATAAGACGTAGCGTCGAGCCTAGCTCCGCACGCGCGAGTCTCCGGACTATAAAGAAGACGTAGCGTCGAGCCTAGCTCCGCACGCAATAGTCCACGGACTCTAAATAAGACGTAGCGTCGAGCCTAGCTCCGCACGCGCGAGTCTCCGGACTATAAAGAAGACGTAGCGTCGAGCCTAGCTCCGCACGCAATAGTCCACGGACTCTAAATAAGACGTAGCGTCGAGCCTAGCTCCGCACGCGCGAGTCTCCGGACTATAAAGAAGACGTAGCGTCGAGCCTAGCTCCGCACGCAATAGTCCACGGACTCTAAATAAGACGTAGCGTCGAGCCTAGCTCCGCACGCGCGAGTCTCCGGACTATAAAGAAGACGTAGCGTAGAGCCTAGCTCCGCATGCAATAGTCCACGGACTCTAAATAGGACGTAGCGTCGAGCCTAGCTCCGCACGCGCGAGTCTCCGGACTATAAAGAAGACGTAGCGTCGAGCCTAGCTCCGCACGCAATAGTCCACGGACTCTAAATAAGACGTAGCGTCGAGCCTAGCTCCGCACGCGCGAGTCTCCGGACTATAAAGAAGACGTAGCGTAGAGCCTAGCTCCGCAGGCAATAGTCCACGGACTCTAAATAAGACGTAGCGTCGAGCCTAGCTCCGCACGCGCGAGTCTCCGGACTATAAAGAAGACGTAGCGTCGATCCTAGCTCCGCACGCAATAGTCCGCGGACTCTAAATAAGACGTAGCGTCGAGCCTAGCTCCGCACGCGCGAGTCTCCGGACTACAAAGAAGACGTAGCGTCGAGCCTAGCTCGGCACGCGCGAGTCTCCGGACTATAAAGAAGACGTAGCGTCGAGCCTAGCTCCGCACGCAATAGTCGACGGACTCTAAATAAGACGTAGCGTCGAGCCTAGCTCCGCACGCGCGAGTCTCCGGACTATAAAGAAGACGTAGCGTAGAGCCTAGCTCCGCATGCAATAGTCCACGGACTCTAAATAAGACGTAGCGTCGAGCCTAGCTCCGCACGCAATAGTCCACGGACTCTAAATAAGACGTAGCGTTGAGCCTAGCTCCGCACGCGCGAGTCTCCGGACTATAAAGAAGACGTAGCGTCGAGCCTAGCTCCGCACGCAATAGTCCACAGACTCTAAATAAGACGTAGCGTCGAGCCTAGCTCCGCACGCGCGAGTCTCCGGACTATAAAGAAGACGTAGCGTCGAGCCTAGCTCCGCACGCAATAGTCCACGGACTCTAAATAAGACGTAGCGTCGAACCTAGCTCCGCACGCGCGAGTCTTCGGACTATAAAGAAGACGTAGCGTCGAGCCTAGCTCCGCACGCAATAGTCCACGGACTCTAAATAAGACGTAGCGTCGAGCCTAGCTCCGCACGCACTCTACGGAGTATAAATAAGACGCAGCGGGGGGACGCCTTCGCGCGCACTCTACGGAGTATAAAGAAGACGTAGCGTCGAGCATAGCTCCGCACGCAATAGTTCACGGACTCTAAATAAGACGTAGCGTCGAGCCTAGCTCCGCACGCGTGAGTCTCCAGACTATAAAGAAGACGTAGCGTCGAGCCTAGCTCCGCACGCAATAGTCCACGGACTCTAAATAAGACGTAGCGTTGAGCCTAGCTCCGCACGCGCGAGTCTCCGGACTATAAAGAAGACGTAGCGTCGAGCCTAGCTCCGCACGCAATAGTCCACGGACTCTAAATAAGACGTAGCGTCGAGCCTAGCTCCGCACGCAATTGTCCACGGACTCTAAATAAGACGTAGCGTCGAGGTCCGCCTCCGCACGCGCGAGTCTCTGGACTATAAAGGAAATCGTAGCGTCGAGCCTAGCTCCGCACGCGCCACTCCACGGAGCATAAACGAGATGCGTACACCTGTCCTCCGCGTCCGGCGGCAGGTAACACCAAGCATAAAGTACTACTTGGTTCCATTGCAAAAGCAGAGGGGTTACATGGTCACATGAGTAAGAACCAGTACATCATCCCCCTGCGCCACCCGACCAACCGCTCAGTCTTGGCGCGGTGCGGACGAGCCCGCGCCGTCGTCGCCGCGGCGCTGAAGGACCCCTTCAAGCCACTGGAGGAGGTCCCCCTCCCCATGCAACGTCTGCTGCACGGCGACTCTCGTTGCACCTTCCCCGAAGCGGCCCCAGATCCGTTGGTGGAAGTTCTGCAGGCTAGCCCCAATGGAGCGGATGGCGTCCGACATAACCTCTGGTCGGTCGGGAAGATCCAGTTGAGGATTCGCTAGCTCATGGGTATGCCTACACCCACGAGTATGAAGCAGGGCAAGGGCGAAGCACGCACCAACATAGCTGCAGTGCTCGCCAAAGGTCCTGGCGCCACGAAGAGCAACGCCGGCCCCCTCCTCGATCAGCCCGAGCGTCTCCGACAGGGCCTTCGGCCTGTGCGTAGTATCCGGCACTCGGACACACAGATCTCGAAGGGCCTGGTTCAGAGACTCCATGGCCCGCCACGCCGACACAGACGCATTTTCCAAGGCAAGGCGGTTCTCGGCAGCAGCCTCCGCCAGCTGGGCGTTCTCCCCTTCTAGGACGGAGATCTGCTGCACGAGGGCGGCGCGTTCCCCGGTCGCGGTGTCCCGCGCTTCCGTGGCCGCAACTTGTGCGGCCACCAGGGCGTCCTCCAGCGCGCGAAGTTCTTCATCCTTCGCGGCGATAGCAGTGTTTGCTTCGCGGAGGTTGGCTTCCAGAGCCCTCTGCTCCCGAACGCGGGCCTCGTCAAAGGACCGGCTGAGGGCAAGCGTCTGACAGGAACAACAAATCAGCAGGCGTCTAGCAGTACCGTACAAGCTGAAGCGCACGTACTTACCCTCATCTCGGAGGCCTGCAACGCGAGCGCCAGGAGGTCCCCCGCGCATGACGACAGCACCTCTCGGTTGAGGCCGTTGTCGGCACGCTCGGCGGCGGCGGTGAGGTAACAAAATATCTCCGGGCGAGAGAGAAAGTCCGAGCGAGCGAGTCCCGGCCCCAACACGCCAGGATTTATCGTGGCCACGGCCACGTCAGCAGCAATGGACACCGGAGGGGCATCCTGCACGCGGCTCCCGACTTCGCGCGTACCTCCGCTGCTCGATCCTTCGCCGCGTACGGGAGACATCGTCTTGCCTGATGTCGGCAGAATGAGCGAGCAGATCGGAGAAAGTCTCGCGAAGTCAGGGGAAGAAAGGGACTCACACCTATCTCCTACGCCCCTCGTCACGGTGGGAAGTGGCACCGGCTCGACCACCCAGGGGGACGCGGGCGCCTCGACGGTTGGGGAGAAGGTCTTCTCGGCCGCGCCAGCCGCCGTAATCCCGCGGCAAGGCCCTGCAACAGCGTATCGACCCCTCGTTGGCGGGGGGGGGGGGGGACTGCGTCCGAGGGCGTTTCGCCTGCGGTGACGCAGGCGATTCTTCCACGGCAGAACCAGCTCCGGTCATTGCCGCCCCCGCGGTTTCCTCCGCAGGGGGCACGCCCCTCGTCGGCTGCTACGGTTGATAACGCACCGTCCCCCGTGGTTTGCTCGCTGGGGACGACGCCACCCCCCGGGTTGACGGGTTCCAACTCAGCGGTGGCCGCGAGCCCGAGCACGGGTTTGTGGGCAGCGGCAGAAAATGTCGGGGGATCCGCGGCGGCGCGCCCCTCCGAAGCAGTGTGGCCAGGCCCACCGCCGGTCGCACGCTCCGCCTCAGCCGAGCTAGCCGCCGGGGGGGCTGCCGGGTTGCATACGACAGCCGGGGAACGGGCCCGGCGTCGCGAAGACAGCCCCCCGCGGGGCTATCACCGTCCTGAGCACCGGGAGTCCTGGCGGGGAGCTCTTCCGGCACCATGCGCTCGGGCACGGCAATGCCTACAGCCTCGCAGGTGCGGTTTATCCGCCCCTGCTTAGCCGCCTTCACCGCGGCCTCGCGAGCCCGGTGCTCCTTAAGCGTGTACGGGCCGAGGAGCGCCGCAACCGCGCGCTCCGCATCTTCTAGCCGAGCCACTGCGCAGGAAATCATGTCAGTTAGGCGGAACCCAAATAGATGCGATGGCGCGCTGGGCGACTTACAAGGTGCGGAGGGCGGAAGCAGCCCAGACACATATGGATCGAAACCGTCCCCGCGGGGGCCATTCGGCACAACATACTTCCCCCGGGAAGACAGTGGCGCCGCCCCATGCATCGTGAACTCCTCGGCTAGGTCGCGCACGCTCATTCGACGGGCGACACCGACGAGGCTCTGTAGCTTTCGCGTGTCGTCAACCTCCGCCTTCAGACTCGGCGTGCTGTTGAACGAGATTGGCCCACCTCGGCACTGCAGCCTGCTCTTGTCGGTCACGGTGTAGTAGAACCACCACCGCGTCCAGCCGGACGCCCACTGCCCTGACGAGGCTAGCACAGGGAACAACGTCGCGGAGGACGCCCGGAGCACGAAGTCCACACCGCCGAAGTTGGACACCGCCCCGCCAACCTTCCTGGGTCGACAGTGTGCATCGTGCAGGGTGGCGAATAGGCTCGCACTAGGGCGCCACCCCTCGGTCCGCATCGCCCACGTGAAGACAGCTAGGCGGAGTATCGCGTGGGGCGTCAGCTGGGCTAGCTCCAACTGGTAGGCCTGCAGGACTTCGCCCACAAACAACGTACAGGGCATCCGAAGGCCGGCATCGAAGAACACGACAAAAACAATTGCCTCTAGGGCCCCGGGCTTCGGCTCCGTCTCGTCCCGGCGGGGTAAGCGAGCCCCATCGCGATCCACGATCTTCCCCTCATCCACGAGCCGTTGCAGCGTCCCCCCCGTCATGCGGCTCTTCCCCAGCACACGGGAGCAGGAGCCTCCCGAATGCTCCGTCGCGTTCCACAACTTGTTGGCGCGCGAGCTCCCCCGCGGCACCAGTTTGTACCCTGGGGAAGGATGGGTCACCTCGCCCTGGCTAGGCAAGGAACCACTGCGGGGGTGGTAGGTGGCGTCGTTGTGGCTAGCCATTGCTCTTCACGACAAGGAAAGGAGAAGAAGAAGGCAAAGGAGCAACTGGCGTAACAATTAGCACGGGCGCAAGCGAAGCGGCAGATCAAAAAGCAAAACGAGGAAGGGTGCCTCCACCTCAACACTAGCACCTTATAAAGGCCGCTCGCCTGCCCTGGGGCTCAACGCACAGACAGATCAAATTCCCAGCGATTCGGCTGTCCAAGATTTGGAAAGAAGAACCGCCGGGACCTAGAAGGCCGCGCCTGGTAGGTGGCCAAGCAGCGCACAGCGCCTCTACCTCTTCAACACGCGTCCAAAATCTCGGGGGACGAGGCGAACGGCCGCGGTCACGCAACCGCTCACACCCCACGACGCGCCAGTCGTCAGTCGCCACGTGCCCCACCTGCAGCATGACAGACAGCACGACGCGACAGCCTGACTTCTGCCAGGCCAGGCGTCGGCGTAATTCCGGCCGCCATTAAAAGTGCACTACGAGTCTGCAAGGCCACAACAGCCCCGGAGCGCAACCATACCGGCGCCAAGCTCCGATCGCATATTCACTTCGACTAGGCGCCAGCTTCGCTGCCACCCGGTCGAAGGGTAGGGGACGGAGCGCGCGCGTCTACTTTGACTAGGCGCCAACTTCGCTGCCGCCCGTTCGAAGGGTAGGGGACGGAGCGCACGCGTCTACTTCGACTAGGCGCCAGCTTCGCTGCCACCCGTTCGAAGGGTACGGGACAGAGCGCGCGCGTCTACTTCGACTAGGCGCCAGCTTCGCTGCCACCCGTTCGAAGGGTAGGGGACGGAGCGCGCGCGTCTACTTCGACTAGGCGCCAGCTTCGCTGCCGCCCGTTCGGAGGGTAGGGGACGGAGCGCGCGCGTCTACTTCGACTAGGCGCCAGCTTCGCTGCCACCCGTTCGGAGGGTAGGGGACGGAGCGCGCGCGTCTACTTCGACTAGGCGCCAGCTTCGCTGCCACCCGTTCGAAGGATAGGGGACGGAGCGCGCGCGTCTACTTCGACTAGGTGCCAGCTTCGCTGCCGCCCGTTCGAAGGGTAGGGGACGGAGCGCGCGCGTCTACTTCGACTAGGCGCTAGCTTCGCTGCCGCCCATTCGAAGGGTAGGGGACGGAGCGCGCGCGTCTACTTCGACTAGGCGCCAGCTTCGCTGCCGCCCGTTCGCAGGGTAGGGGATGGAGCGCGCGCGTCTACTTCGACTAGGCGCCAGCTTCGCTGCCGCCCGTTCGGAGGGTAGGGGACGGAGCGCGCGCGTCTACTTCGACTAGGCGCCAGCTTCGCTGCCGCCCGTTCGAAGGGTAGGGGACGGAGCGCGCGCGTCTACTTCGACTAGGCGCCAGCTTCGCTGCCGCCCGTTCGGAGGGTAGGGGACAGAGCGCGCGCGTCTACTTCGACTAGGCGCCAGCTTCGCTGCCACCCGATCGAAGGGTAGGGGACGGAGCGCGCGCGTCTACTTCAGACCACAAGCTTGGACAAATTCACAGGCCGCAGGGGACGGATGGGGCCAAAGGACTCGACGACATGGCTTCGGCCCTGTGAAGCCCTTCACCATGAGAGGCTCCTGTCGTAGGGGTGGCCCCCACCTAAACCCAGCAGGCCTGGTAGGAGATTATAAGGCCCAGAATAGGCCATGTGTAATGACATAACTGCCCCTAGACGGGATAACCAGATGTAAGGGTATAACTGTAAAAGCACTCCTCGTGTGTATGTATATATACGAGTAAGCCATGGGGAGGACCCAGGCCATTACACTTATCTTCATTACTCTCCACTACCATCTCTCTCTGTTTGGTCTGTAGCCACAACAAGGAGGATCTGGATGAGCAGTTGCTGGGAGTTGGTGGGTTGTTGGCAAAAGGTAAGAGAAGCAGTGGCGGGAAGGGTCATGCAGCATCTAGGAGTGGACCGGGAGTGGTGGGCCTTTACTTTACACGTGTCTCTGTTTCATTGGTTGTTACATAAGTCAGTATGTGCAACGGTGATATAATAAAATTCCTCCCATGCATGACAGCAGGCGATGCTACTATGTGCTATTGTGTATATTGAATTAGTATTTTAATCAGTGATAATCATATTTAATTAGTACTAATCATAATTAATTAATACTAATCATGAACTAATTAATTTATGCTACTGTGCATGGCTTGCTACCACGCTAGGGTGGCTCGGCAGGCTCGAACTCTTCTAACTCGCTAGCTACCTGCTAAACTTGGTATATCTATGGAGGAGACTAGATTTACAAAATCAGACGTTCGGGAGGCCAAATTTGAAAAAATAACTACAATGCTAGTTATATGAACAGTTCTACACTTTAGACCATGGTCATAAAACCATATGCATCGAAGATATGTGTATGTGTATCGTGTTTCAAAAAGCTAATACTTTTAGTTCCAAATTTTAATCGGTTATATTACCATAGACATACTAATCTTTTACTGTGTGTCTTATTATATCTAGAATTCAAAATAGTGCAACTATGAAAATAGATGTCCAACTAGCCGCCAAATGTATGCCATTTGATGGTCCATAGGTGATACTACGACTTTCTTTTTATCGTAGGTGATAATATGACTTCTGTTAGTCCGAAAATTTGTTAAATGCCAAACTAGTTAGCTCATCTTGGGAATATCACTAAATTAACTTATTCTCAGTTTATCAGACGAACTAACTTGTCAAATTGTATTAAAAAACTATATTGAAATATTATCACCGAGAAGTGGGAGCACCATAAGAAGAGCCATATTGAAGTATGTTGTTTAGCATTTTTTCATCTCTACTATTTAGAAAAAGGAAGTGTCTAGGTATTACTCAGATGTTTTCCTCCTAACTATCATCTAAATTTATGATTCTTGAATTAGAGATCAAGGGGCTCCTTGTTTTTGATGGGGGGAGATTTTTTTTAAGAGGAGAGGGTAGAATTCGAGGGGGAGGGGACGGCACGGGTCGATGGTTTTGTTGCAGCGGGCGGCACGGGTTAATGGTGGCGTCGTGGCGATCATGGGGGTGGACGACATCGAGAAGGGGCTCATCCGGGAGGGCACGGCCTATGTCACCTTCCCCGTCAAGTACCAGTGCGTCGTCTTCCGCCCCTTCAAGGGCGAGATCCTCGAGCCGTCGTCACCATGGTCAACAAGGTGTATTCTTTTGCCTCCTTCCCTCTCAGGATTGTTCTGCTTTTCTTTGAATTTGATGCAGGTTGTGGTGGTGAATGCCAGGGTTGGTTTTACTGACTTCAATTCTTTCTCTTCTTTGTTCTGCAGATGGGGTTCTTCACAGAGGCTGGGCCTGTGCATATCTTCGTCTCCAACCATGTGAGTGCCTTGCTTTGCTTGGAGTTGCTCTGTCAAATTGGTGGAATAAACTTCAGAATTCTCCGAATGATCAATAGTAGATTTTATGTCTAAATTGGTTATGTCATGAACTGACAAATGGACTAAATTGGTTTTGTTGAAGATTTTTTGGTTTTATCTTAGGGTTAACATCGGCCAGCACCTTTTTATTGAACAATTTTTGGTTTTTATCTTAGGGTTAACTTAGACCAGCACCTTTTTTATTGAGGGATTATCAGTTTATCATAGTTTGCTAGAGTCATGTTAGTGCTGCTTGTGTGCAAAAAAAATCTAGGGGTCATCACCTTATAGTCTTGCTGAAATGACCTCCTCTACTATATTATTTCCTGCCATTAGTTTCATCTGTTGGTAAACTCGCTTTGGTGGTGTTTGTTTGGCCTAAGAGGAGGGTCTGATTTTCTGTGGTCAGATTTTACAATAGGTATTTGTTCGATGGTAGGACATGTGTAGCTGCATTTGTATGTTAGCTCTGGGAAGCCGGAAGCCTATTTATATCTGAATTGAACTGCTATATCTTGCCTCTTTGGCAACTATGGGCTTATGCAAAATTGTTTTTGGAGTACATCTTTTTTTTTTTTTGAGAAATTGTGTGGAGAAAATGTTATCTGCAGAGGTGTGTAAATGTTCAAAATTTGGGACTTATACGTGCCCAAAAGGCATGATAAGACTAGAGAATGCAAACAAAATTTAACAATTTTAAATTTAATGTACTAGATGCAAATGATCTCTGCATTGTTAGCTTTTCTTAGTCTATTGCATTTCGTCCTTTTTGATTGAATGCCTTAGTCCTTTATATCTTTCACCGCCCCGGCCCTGCCTTTTACCTGGCTGCCGCCACCCCCACTTCCCCAAGCTGTTGATGTGGTGCTAGATGTAGCAGTAGGCAGCAGCTCACGCGTTATGCCATCATCCACTAGCAGCGGGGCGCGCTGGGATGAGTCTGTTCGGTCGGTGGAGCGGGGCGGTGGCCTGCAGGAGACAGGCGATGCTATGGCCAATGGTGGCGCTCGGAAGCAGTTCACGTGCAGATGCTCTGTGGCTTGGCTTCGCGGCGACGGCGGAGGTCAGCACACGTTTGCTCTGGATTGTTGGATTTATTGACAGGGCTAACAGCGAGCATTCATTTTAATCGCCTTCATCACAGATTGCTCCCGAGGATTTGGAGGGATAAGGTAAGAGTGGACAACAAAGGATCTCATCGAGATATGCCCTTTTCTTGTTCTCTATAGCTCATTCGACTCAATACTTCAGTTCTAGAAGGCTCCATGCATTTCTTCATTCTAGGTTCATAGGGAGGAACAGCTCTGAAAATGTTGCTCCATTCTTCAGAAATGCTGTATTTTTATTCTGGTTATGCATGTGATGTCAAGGTCTCTAGAAATGGGTTTTCTCCTGAGGTGTAGTAGTGGACCTTCTATATGAATTTCATGAGTTTCTCAATTTCAGTAAAAGATCATGGATGCCAAGATGGGAAGGAGGACGTCAACTGTAGGAGCACGTCGATTGTAGGAAGACTCGTTTATTCTACTATTTTTCTGGCACTGTGTGTAGCACAATGTGGTACAAACTTGAAAGAAACGGCCTTGTAATTTGAATGCATGTGTAAATTTTGGACATACATGCCTTTTAATTTCTAATTTCACAGGTGTGGAATTGCTGACCAGATGGTGTTTGTACTAGGACTCTCCGCCAGCATTCTGATTATGTGATCTGTCTTGCTGCAGCTGGAAAACAATGTAATATTACTCATCCCTATGCTTTTTTGCGAAACTATTAGTTTTTTTATCCCTTCAGTTTTACCTGTTTTTTGTGCCCCTGTGTACTAAAGAGCAATATTGTAGCCTCTGGTGGCCTTGGTGGTGAGGTGTTCATATGGGACCTTGATCCTGCTCTTGCTCCTGTAGCCAAATCTGTAAATGGAAAAGAGGATGAGGTTCCTAATGGAAACTCTGGATCTGCTTTGACAACCTTGTGCAATGTAAATTCCAGTAGCAACATTGCTTCCAGCGATGGACAATCACATGGTGTCGAGACCCGAATATGCAAATCCAGACTCTCCTGTGTATTCTGCACTAGTCTAGGATCTCGCTAGTGCACACAGTATAAACAAAGATGAAATATCGAACATATCACAATTCACTAAGAAAAGACTCAAATATTATTAATAATCAGAGTGCGATCTTACGGTTAAGTTTACAATTAATAGCCTGAAGGCTTAAAGAAACTAGTAGCGGAAAAACAGAAATAAAACGTAGTAGCCATTCGACATGCTCACAGGCAATTGACTGGGGAGCGAAGTCATAATCCGTGAAGTCGTCGAAGTATCTCCTAGTAGCTCCTGTTGATCTGGTCCTTTCCTAACTAAGCAAATATGGACAAAGCTGTGAGTACATAGAGTACTTAGCAAGTCGTTTGTAAAAAATGCAATATAGTATGCAAGGCTTACCAATAGATGGCTGAAAGGTCAATTTTGTAGAAAGCAACAATTTGAAGTAAATACAAATAATAGATTGAAAAGCGAACTTTAATAAAAATCATAATAAATAAGTAATCAAAAGAATTGAGACAAAACTACAAGTAAACTGATCATTCACTCCAATGAATCACCCATGAACCAAGATTCACGTAATGAACCACCAGTGAACTACTCATTCACTTCCCAACTCAACCCAATCAGGTTTTTATGAAAACTCTACTTGTGTGAAATCACCGAGCATTGTTCATGACCGAGGACACGGCTATTCGAATAGTTTTACACTCTGCAGAGGTTGTACAACTTTACTCACACGATGTGATCATCTTGTAATGTCACCGGTATAACATGCTTACTTTGGCATGTCAACCAAGAAGATCACAATAAGGCCTTTACAATGTTCAATCCCAACCCGAATCCGCCCGCTAGGGTTTCACCTCACACCCCCCTTGCGCCTCATGGAGATCAACAACCATGTTCATCCCAATGGCAGAATCAAAATCGAAATATCACAAATTAGTCAGCCAGGTCTATCCGATACTAAACATGTGGTTGTACGGTAAAACTCAGATTAATGGCGCACAAAGTTAAGTCCTTAGATTTACCCGGGCAAAACATCCACATCCTAAGGTGCAAATTGCACCCCCTTTACTGCACGATCATTCACGCAAGTAAAAACCAATTTGGTATAACCAACACCAATAACACTACCCATGTCATGGTACTCAAATTTTTATAACTGTGGCTGACCACCGCGTTACAATATATCATTAAGTTAAAATTAATTAATTGATCACATGTGATGATAGACCCAACGTACTATAAGCATGGCTAAGTAATTCTAAACGTACAACCCATGTGACAACTAATATTGCATCACTAAATAATTTCCCATCCTATGGTGACAATACAATCATATTATTCAAATTATCAAGGAGGAATTAATCAAATTGAAAAATAGCTACCAATACAAGGTTTGTATCAAAATAGCAATGCATGATAATTTAAAACAAATTAATACGTAATAGATTTGAAAATTGGGTTCAACATGATCAAAGAACAAGATTTACCTTGGCCTTGCTCAGTTAACGACTCTTGCTCTTCAAATCCTGCTTCAGCTCCTTCGAACGCGTGATCTAATAAGAGAAAAAAATGAAACAAAATCCAAAAATAAATTCAAATAAAATTCAAATTAACTCCAAAAACTTTAAAACCAGAGCCAAAAGATAGAGCTCAATTTTAGATGAATTTAGGAAAAAGAATCAGGTCAAACGGAGTTCGGACGGAGGAGAACGGGCTCTCGGAAAATCTAATCTGGTGAACCCGGTGCATGGAATAGTGCACTGCCGATGGGCTTGCTGACGTGGCGACTAACTGGGCGGACATGTGGTAGGATAAGGTTGATGTGGCATGGTGACTGGCAAGCTGACGTGACTCGGTCCATGGTCTATGAAATAGTGCGTCTGACAGGTGGGCCCCAAGTGTCGGTTGCACGGCTCACGGTGGACGCGGTGTACGAGGAGACGAATCAGCGCGAAATGGTCTGGCGTCAATGCTGACGCGCGAGGCGTTGGCATAGGAATTGAGGGTGACGGCGCACGGACCAAGGGCGGCGCACGGCGGGCGAGGCGAAGGGTTGGCAGGGCGGCTGACTGACGACGGTGGGACGGCGGCGGCTGGTCGGGCGGGAGAGAGACGGTAGCTTGAATGGCAGCGACTCACCGGTGACTTGGGACAGCGGCGCGAGACGGCCGGCGACGGGACGGGGTGACTGGCCGACGGGGGGAGGGGGAACGGCGGCGGAGGACAACGACAAGGTACGGCTGCTCGGGAGCAACAGCGACGAAAACGACGGCCGAAGACGACAAGGGCGACGGCGCTCAACGGCGAGGTTCGGAAGGCGAGGCGGCGGCTCAGGATGCTAGGAACGAGGGAGCGGCTCGGCTTTTATGGCACGGACACCGAGAAGGCGGGGGCGAGCACGGCACGGAGTTTGAATCGGGGACAGCGCGATGACATCATGTCGAACACGGAGACGAGTCCCGGTCGGAGACGGCCGTGGAGGAAACCTGGAGGAAGACGAAGCACAGTGCAAGGGGGCCCTGGATGTGTGACACGTGGCGGATTGGGGATCGGACAGATGAGAACAAAGGCGCAGCGGGCGGCTCGGATGCAGCAGCGGGGGCGGCGGATGGCCGACACGTGGCCACCATCCGGCGGGCGGGCGCATGCACAGATGCACAACGCGTGGCAAGCATGGGCAGGCTGGGCCGGCGGGTGGAGCGGGTTGGACCAGGCTTCGGCCCAATTGGGTTTTGGGGTTTTTTCTTTTTCCTAGAAATTTAAATAAATACTTTTGAGCTCTAGAAAATAGCAAATAAATCCAGAAAAATCTAGGAAAATTCCAAAGAATTCCTTGAGACACAAGGAATCCAAATAAAATATTTACAGCATGTTAAAGTCTAACTTAGTCATATTAAATCCTTTTAATTAATAAAAATTCCAATTAAGCTTTAATTAATTCTAGAAAAATTCAAATGGTGAATTTTTATTTTAAAAGCTTCAAAAAGGCTCTGAAAATCAGAATGTTACACATGGGTATAGTCCAATTGCTGCCAAATGTCACAAAGATTCAGTTTATGCACTGGCTATGAATGATATAGGAACATTACTCGTCCCTGATGGTACTGAAAAGGTGTTATGCTATTCAATTTGTGAGAACAAGTATTAAGTTTTCCTTGTGGTTAGTAGGCCCATTAACTACCAGTTTCCGTAGACTGTCCGTGTTTGGGATCCCAAGACCGGATCAAAAAATATGAATTTGAGAGGGCACACTGACAATATCAGGGCTTTACTTCTTGATTCGATTGGAAGGTAGGTGTGTAGTCATCATCAAATGCTCTTATATATTCATCTAAGCTATGTTGTTCCTTTTTCTTGACTAGACCCCTTAAATTTTGAATTTCTTCTTTCCTACTGTTGCCGCACTTCATACTGTCATCAAAATCTGTTCTAGCTTCTTGCTGCCATAATAATGTATAGGTGCTTCATGATCTTTAAATTTCCTGCAGTTACTTTTGTTCCGTTGTTGTAATTAGTATCTGTAAGTTTACATCTGTCATAATTCCAAGATATTCGCATGCTCCTAATTGATGGCTTTTGCATGGATATGGTAGCACTTGGCCTAGCAAGTTTATTGTTTTGTGCTAAACATGTTGGCCTTCTATTACATTTGTCCACAATGAAAGAGCAATGGGTCGGTAGTGCTATTGTTTTTATTGTGAATTACCTCAACACATAATCTTTTTATTATATTATATGGTTCATCGGGTGCAAATGAGTGATTATTATGATGTTAGATATTTCAAAGGTAAAGTGTACATTCCTGATAATATCATTGCCATCTCTATGCATTTCGAAAGTACAACTTTATAGACCAACAAATTATCATTTACCCCTTTTCCTGCTGTAACATTTAATTTGAGATGGTTGCTCTGAGCAGTGTTCCCTGTCTATTTTGAATGGAGCTTGCCCCTGAAACATCCTTTTGTGTCAATCAGCACCCACTATCGTTTAAATTGCATCAGTCAAGTCGTCAGCAGTTCAAACAAGTAATTTAACTTTTCAAATCAATAGATTCCTGTTAAACGTGACAATAATCACCAGAGTGATCACCCCGGTTACCATCCTTGTCAGGTAACGTGCCATGTAACCCATTTCCATGTATAGTTTTAAGTGAGTTGATGATGTGGAAGGGGCTCATTTGGCACAATAACATGATGGTGGCAGCTGTCGTCTCATATTTAACAAGAAACATGCTGTATTAATAAACCTGAACATTTCAGAGTGGTTTCTTTATGTTGAAGAGTGATTTTTGTTGTTATGACACTATCAACTGGGGTATGTCCTAATATTTTCCCATTAATTTTTGTCTAAACATGTGCAACAATTTATTGTTTGGTATTTTTCTTGGAGTGGCACAAAGAAATTTGTTTCCTGTATGGTAGTTTACATGTTATACTACTTTGTTATAATCCAAAATCTTGGTGCATAGTTTCATCTGCCTTGGTGAGGTGCCAATCAAGGAACGATGGATGTCATATTTAGCTTAACATAGCTCTGATGTAATTGACGCACTATTTTGGGTTCAAAAAAGGTTGGACTGAGCATTTGAGCCATGCGAAAATTTGTGATATAGCATCAGAAGCAACATTTTGGTCAACGGAGTGTTTAGCCTTTGAATAACTCTATTCAGTTCTTTTTAAGATTGTCTTTTTTGGGCCCCAATCTAAGAATGATTAGAGAAGCTTTTCTTTCTCATATTGCTTTGCAGCTCCATATATATTGATCATTTTGATAACCAGTTGTGTTTTATGAATTTTTATCAGGATGTAAATGACTCCAAGTCAATCTTATTTAGTCATGTTTCTTTCCTTCATATGTGATCAAATGGGCTTCAAAATGATTTGACTTGCTTCTATGGTTTGGGTTTCTGTTGCAACGCAATAGCACATAACTAGTTAGCTTAAGCTTTTGAGTGAACCGATTAGTGCATATAACTCAATGTGGCATCAAAGTCTAGAGTTCAAGCTTTTGCTAACGATATATTTTAAAAAATAATTAAAACCCACTTCTAGTCCATGTCTTAGACCTAAATGAGCCTAGACATGAGGAAGAGTGTTAAACTATATTACCTATATTTTTTATTTACCGTCACAACGCCGCCATGACAACGCCATATCGCCGCCATGGCAGACGGGATACGACACGCCTCTGCTGACCGCCACGGCGTTATGGCGATGAGATATCGCTGATATCTCGACGCCATAACAACCATGCAGCTGATAACCAGTTGTGTTTATGAATTTTTATCAAGATGTAAATGACTCCAAGTCAATCTTATTTAGTCATGTTTCTTTCCTTCATATGTGATCAAATGGGCTTCAAAATAATTTATTTGACTTGCTTCCAGGGTTTGGGTTTTCGTTGCAACGCAAGGGCACATAACTAGTTAGCTTATGCTTTTAAGTGAATTGATTAGTGCATATAACTCAATGTGGCATCAAAGTTTAGAGTTCAAGCTTTTGCTAACGATATATTTTAAAAAATAATTGTGACCCACTTTTCGTCCACGTCTTAGACCTAAAAGAGCCTGGATATGAGGAAGAGTGTTAAACTATATTACCAATATTTTTTATTTTTTTTAAATGTTTAGATAAACTGATTGGTACATTAATTCAATAAGACTTACCTTTTAGTCAAAGCTCCTTAGAGGAGCTGTACACCTGCCACCGGGGAAAACAAGAGAGTGACCCTGCTTCAGAGGCTGGCGCTTCCCTCGTTGACTATCTCCTCCTTGCTTCTGTGCGTGGGTTTTTTTTGTGTTATAGTTTTGGCTTTTGGTTTATGATTTTTGAATTCTAGTTATTTATAAGAGGTAGTATACAGAGGGAAACAGTTGCATACAATTTTGATCGATATAGCTGAACTCAATACAGTGTCCATTATAATTTACCTGTAAGACCTTGTCTTGAAAAGATGTACCGTTTAAAAGCTAGTTACTGTAGTAGGAAGTGATAAGTTAAAACTAAAATCAAAAGAACCCAGCCTATAATCCATATTTACTGTTAACATTTTCTGTTCCTGTGTCAAACATGTAGAACATTTATATCACTTTACTTTCCAAAAAAATATCACTGTGCTTTTCTGTTCTGGTGAACGTTCTATCGAATCACAGTTTTAGTTGCAATATAATCCTATGAAGGATTTCATTCTGATATTTTTCGCATGAAGTTTACAGTAGTTTCTTTGTGTGAAGTTTTTCGTCCGTATGTGTGGTAGTTGCTGTGCAATTTAAGTACCTCGCCTATTTTGTGAAAACTCTCAGAACAATAGATCATTTCTCATTTCTTTTTGTAATCATGCCACATTACTGATCGAGTCAGTCATTCCCTCTACAGTTCACTTCTGCGTAATGTATAATACTGATCCATTATTCCACTTGATTACATCCTGCTGCTTAATTTTGTTGATAATGATATATTCCACTGTAATATACGTAGCATACGAGCTGTGGAGCTTGGCGCGAGGGCAAAATTGCATTTACGTAGTTCCTTATTTACCAAGCCAGCCTTATTTCAACTGCGAGGACCAGAGGTTTACAGATACAAGTTCAGACACTGAATTCATTGTGTGGGATGTTAAAGTTGTAAGTCGGCATTGTTCGCTTGTTGAATAACTGAACTAGGAAGCCCGAAGCTGGGTATTGCAAAGGCTGGATGCTTCAGATTGCTCTATACCGCTTTAATGGACTGGGCGGCTGGATTTCCTTTTAGTAAAACATTGTTTGCTGTCTAGTACGTTTTGTCGACAGATTACGGATTAACAGATGAACCATATAGCAGTAAAGTAGTGTGGTTCTTCTCCTTCACTACCAAATTCCCACCCCCAAAATCTCTCTTGCTAGTTGGTAGGAGTATGACTCGAATTGGTATTCAATTTGATTTGGGCATACGCATCAGCCTATTCATTCTCGTTGCACGGAGGTCGGAGGCTGACACCAGCGGCAAAGTGATATGAGGACAGCGGGCGAAGAAATCTTCGTGGAGGGGGAAAATAAAGCAGAGTGGTGAAATCTGCTACATAAGTGGTACATGTTTTGTGTACATGTGCGTATATGGGTGGGTATTGCTTGTGAGAACATAGGTAACTCGTTTTGTTCAGTTACTAGTTGGATGTCTGTGCGTTGCTACGGATTAAAACATAATCATAACATTTAAAAAGTCTAATTGCAAAATGATAGGGAGCAAAGGAAATACTCTAAAATTAGTCTATCAAACAAGAACACTATAGATCCACATATAGAAAGACTTTGACTTACAAGGATTGCCAAAAAAGGAGAGACGTAATTAATTGCAATTCACAAATAAAAACTTTCCACAGGGGTTACATGGTACAAGCTGAAAAGAGAACACCCAGTTACATATGGAAAATCTCGCATCCAGAAAACAGCAAGCTAAACACCTGTATGAGCATATCCCATGGACAAGATAAAAGATATTGACAAGACGTCGTCGAACAATTCACAAATGGATGCACTCATTGTTCCTAGTGATATTCAATTAGGATATAACTCCATTCCACAGATATATAAGAAAGTTTCTTGATACTACAAATACTACCACTAAAATTAGATAGAATGGCATGAACGCATGTCCAATTTGCTATGCGTCAAATTACACATTGAAGCACAATCATCTAGCAAGCATGATAGCTAGAAGTATCTTAGCCACAACATTTGCATCTACTTCTAGCAAGCATCCTAGCTATGAATATCCTAACCAAAAGAACCATATCAACTTCCTTCATGACAAATCACATCTACTTCCACCAAAATGAGTCTTGCACTTCTAGCAATTATATAGCTAGAGGTCCCTTAGCCAAAAGATTTGCATTTACTTCCCCTAGTAATGTCATGGAGAAGCATTTCCAATAAGCTCGTTGTTGACCCTACAAAAGATTCCATAAATGATACTCAGAAACAGGCATATGACGTTTTGACGGTCTCATGTATTGACCAAATGTCATGACATCAACACCAGCAGCCCTCAACTTTTCCATTATGCCAATAACCTGATCAGGAGTCTCCCTACAACCCAGCATAATTGATGTCTTCGTAAGGGTGCCAGGAGGGGCATACTCTTTTGCCATTTTCAGAACATCTATGGACTGCTTAAAATTAGCACGATAGTCTCGCACATTTCTTTGCAGCTCTTCCACTGTTTCAATATTGTGTGCAAAAACATGCAACCCGGAAGTTACAACCTTCTCTACACAGCTAGAATCCCCTCGGAAATCTGGTACTACAAAATTACTACTTTAAGAATTAAGGGTACAATACATGGAATATTGGAATGCCTAATATTAACAGAGAACAGATGATGTATCAAAATAATGAAATGACCAAACAATATGACAAGATATATGTGGCTTACCAAGTGCTTCAATAAGCATTTCTGGCTTCAAAACCTTTAACTTCTGTACTGTTTCAGCAAAGTGACCACTCCCTTGATCAGGTAAATCATCTCGATCAACACTTGTAATGACTATGTAATCAAGGCCCCACGAGGCAATAGCCTGCGCAACATTGGAAGGCTCATCTGGATCTGGTGGAGGGGGAGTCCTTGATGTCTTGACATTACAAAATCTGCAATATGACGACTTCTCAAATTCAACTATCAAACAGGAGCTTTGTGCTCCTTTCTCTAAAAGGCGACTCCTAATAGCAATAAGATAGACTGCAAATCTAAAGCAAACTAATGGAATAGTACATAGTACATTGACAAAGAAATCCGTACTTATACTAAATACTAAGAAGATTAGTTGTTGCACAGCCTAAAAAACCTAAACCTTAACCTCCATCAAAACGGATGGCATTACTGTCAAAATATCATTTACTGTCAACCGCGGGAGAGGGGGAGCCGGGGGCGAGGAGGTCGGCGTGGCGCGGCAGCGGGATCATGACGGGGGAGAGCGAGCTCGGGGAGAGGTCCGACGCCGGCGGCGACCCGGCGGGAACAGATCAGAATGGATCAAATCGGAGCACGAGCGGCAAATCGCCGGGGGGATTTTGGCGTCGGGCAGGGGGCCGGCGGATACTCACGACGTTGCCCAGGGTGACGGCGTTGAGGAAGGTGGAGGGGCGGCGCGACGCGGCGTCGTCGGAGGGGTCGTCGTCGGCGAGGAGCGAGGCCGCCTGGCGCATGGACTCGGAGAGCTCCGACCACTGTGGTCGGAAGTCGGCAGTCGAAGCCACGACCACTGCGGTCGGAAGTCGGCGGTGTGGTTTACGACCACGTTGTGGAGTCGGCGCCTTACGACCACGTTGTCGAGATCAGACGGCGTTCGAGCGGCGCGGGGAGATCGGACGGCGTTCGAGCGGCGAGGGGAGATCGGATGGCGTCCGAGCGTCATGGGGAACTCGGGGAGATCGGACGGCGTTCGAGTGGCGCGGGGAGATCGGACGGCGTCCGAGCGGCTCGGGGAACTCCGGGAGATCGGACGGTGTTCGAGCGGCGCGGGGAGATCGGATGGCGTCCGAGCGGCATGGGGAACTCGGGGGGATCAGACGGCGTTCGAGTGGCGCGAGGAGATCGGACGGCGTCCAAGCGGCTCGGGGAGATCGGACGGCGTTCGAGTGGCTCGGGGAGATCGGACGCCGTCCGAGCGGCGCGGGGAGATCGGACGGCGTCCGAGCAACTCGGGGAGATCGGACGGCGTTCGAGCGGCGCGGGGAGATCGGACGGCGTCCGAGCGGCTCGGGGAGATCAGACGGCGTTCGAGCGGCGCGGGGAAATCGGATGGTGTCCGAGCGGCACGGGGAACTCGGGGAGATCGGACGGCGTTCGAGTGGCTCGGGGAGATCGGACGGCGTCCGAGTGGCTCAGGGAGATCGGACGGCGTCCGAGCGGCGCGGGGAGATCGGACGGCGTCCGAGCGGCTCGGGGAGATCGGACGGCGTCCGAGCGGCTCGGGGAGATCGGACGGCGTCCGAGCGGCTCGGGGAGATCGGACGGTGTCCGAGCAGCTCGGGGAGATCGGACGGCGTTCGAGCGGCGCGGGGAGATCGGATGGCGTCCGAGCGGCACGGGGAACTCGGGGAGATCGGACGGCGTTCGAGTGGCGCGGGGAGATCAGACGGCGTCCGAGCGGCTCGGGGAGATCGGACGGCGTTCGAGCGGCGCGGGGAAATCGGATGGCGTCCGAGCGGCACGGGGAACTCGGGGAGATCGGACGGCGTTCGAGTGGCTCGGGGAGATCGGACGGCGTCCGAGTGGCTCGGGGAGATCGAACAGCGTCCGAGCGGCGCGGGGAGATCGGACGGCCTCCAAGCGGCTCGGGGAGATCGGATGGCGTTTGACCACGTTGTGAGGGGTCGGTGGGGGCTTCGACCACAGTATAAGTGGTCAGAGGGTGTTTCTGAATGGTCGGTGGGGGTCACGACCACATTGTGAGAGAGTGAGCATGGTCGATAGACTTCCGGTTTGGTCACCACGTGATCGTGAAGGGTGACGTGGTCGTAAGGAGGCTACGACCACGTTGTAAGAGGGGCTGCGATCACGTTGAAGGCTACGACCACGGTGTAATTGATCGTAAGGAGCAGCGACTTCAGCGGGAAGATCTGAGCGGTCGTAAACTGCTACAGTTAGTTTACGACCACGTTGAAAAACGATTAGAGTAGCGAAGAAACGTGAGCGCAATATCATATTGTACATGCATAATGCGATGGAATACAAGCTACAATGTTGCAAAAGAGGGAAGAAATTGCAGAGAAACTATAGGCCGCCGGCTAAATACAGAATTGAGAACACCAAGGATTTTGTTCTATGTCAGCTTGAATTCGTCGAGATTCAGAGCTGACTGGATGAGCCTTGGGAGCATCAGAAAGAGGGTCTGTTTCTTTTGAGGAATCCCTCCCATGCTTTCTTCTCTTGTCACCGTCTCCATCATCCTCAGAGTTCCCATCGCTGCCACTTCCTGATTTGCTTCCTGCGGTTGCAGTTATTCCAGGGCCACTGTTCAGCAGAATATCAAGGTATAAATAAGAAGTCCAAAAGAATATCATAAAACAAACTATACAAGCATAACTCACAGGTCCATATCATAAAACAAACTATACAAGCATAACTCACAGGTCCAGAGTTCCATTCGGCAAATCAAGAAAGAAGTCCTTTGCTATTACCTTACAGCGCTCATTCCTCCTGCATAAAAACACATTACACCAATATTAAGAAAAACTAATAACAATACAAAAAGCATTAAGATGAACTGTACAAAATTTCAGCATATATGCAAGAAAACTATAATAGTTCAAAATTACATATATCAAACTTGTTGTTTCCATGGAGTTAATAATATAGATTAATGCTTAATCTGATGCGGTGCACAACAAAATAGTGAACAATCTACCATGAAAAAAATGAAATAATCAGAAAGGTTGACATATGCATATAATAAGCATGCTTATTACTTTCTGAACATAAGCCACTACCCAAGAATTCAAATAAAGCCTCTGGCCCCACTGTTTGTTGTTAACAGATAAAGAATGTTCTCGGCTGTCCTATACCCGGCTGTCCTACTTCAACACGGGTTCTCACTACGATTTAAACTCGGATTCCGACTCCGATACGACTTCTACTTCAACTCCGCTTCCGATACGACTTCTACTCTTTTCCTTCTACGACTTTGAATTGCGGCTGCAATTCGACTTCGATTACACCCAAATTTTGCACATGACTCTAAAACAAGATTATTTACAACAGAGAGCTGAAGGGATTAGAAGTTGGCGCTGTGGTTTACGACCACGTTGGGTAGTCGGCGGCTTACGACCACATTAACGCGAGAAGAAGTTGGCGGTCGAGGCTTCGACCGCTATGGTCGATAGTCGGCACTCTGGCTTACGACCACGTTAAGAAGTCAGTAGCTTACGACCACGTTGTAGCGAGAAGCAGTCGAAAGCCAAGGCTTGGACCGCTGTGGTCGGAAGTCGGCAGACTTCGACTTCAACCACGTGGGTTGTCGGCAGTCTTCGACCACGTTGTGAGGTGGTTGAACGTGGTCAGATCGCCTCGGGCTCGGTCTATTGTGGTCGTAGCCGGTCGGATTTTAAAATTTTATCATATTACATGTTCTAAAACTAACAGGTGGTAAATTTGTTGGAACGTGCATACAAATATGTTCTATTTTTTTTAAATCCGTAGCATCGCACGTCTGCTCTCAATGTCTCAACAACTTCTAATTGCTATCGCACGTCTGCTCTCAATGTCTCAACAACGTCGTAGATGGTTCTAGGTGGTCGTAAATGCTTTTGAGCGGTCGTAAATGATTACGAGTACAGCCAAGTACTCGCAGACATAGTCGTAAGGGGTTACGACCATGTTGTGAGTAACTGAATGTGGTCGAAAGATGCTATGACCACGTTGTGAGGGGTCGGTGGGGGCTTCGACCACAGTATAAATGGTCGGAGGGTGTTTCTGAGTGGTCGGTGGGGGTCACGACCACATTGTGAGTGGTCGTAAACTGCTACAGTAAGTTTACGACCACGTTGAAAAACGATCGGAAAAGCGATTGAGGCGGTCGGAACTGGTCGTAAGCTCTCGGAACCGGTCGTAATCAATCCTTACTGGTCGTAAACTACACTAACCAGTCATAAGAGGGTCCTAGGAGGTCGTAAGACTTTCCACATCGCTTACCTTTGAGCTAGCTTCGCTGTGTTGGAAAGTCTTACGACCTCCCAGGATCTTCCACGACCGGTTAGAGTCGTTTACGACCAGTGAGAATCAAATACGATCGGTTCAGAGTACTTACGACCAGTTCCGAGCGCTTCAAACTCTTCCGATCGCTTTTTCAACGTGGTCGTAAATTTACTGTAGCAACTTACGACCACTCTGCAATATCGCTGCCGCTGCCTTCCTTCAGCCGCTCGAAATACCGTGATCAAAGAATTCTTCGATCACGCAGTGATGCTGGCGATCACTGTTCACCGTGGTCGAACACACGTACGACCACGTTCACCTCCTTCAACGTGGTCGGAGTCGCTTCCGACCACGTTCTGGCCTTCCCGGTGTAGTCGTATCTCGTTACGACCACCTTTGACTCCCTTACGACCACCTTCACCGTGGTCGTAGCCTTCTCTGCGTAGTCGAACCCTTTACGACCACGCTCTGCACTCCTTCAACGTAGTCGAAGAATCACTGTTCCTTTTCCGTGGTCGTAAAATAACTGTTCCTTTGCCGTGGTCGTAACTCCTCCCGACCACGTTTCCCGTGGTCGTGAGTCCTTTCGACCACGTCTTGCGCAAACACACGACAAAACAATGCTCTGTGTTTCTCCCTCTTTTTGGTATTTTCTCAATGGCTTGGTCCATCGAATACATGGCTCTAAGCCTCTTTTTATACTCGGTTCTATGACTATAACACGGGTTCGACTACGATTACAACTCGGATTCCGACTCCGTTCCAGATACGACTTCTACTCTGTTTCTTCTACGACTTTGAATTGCGGCTGCAATTCGACTTCGATTACACCCAAATTTTGCCCATGACTCTAAAACAAGATTATTTACAACACGCTGGGGGGCCAGGCAGAGGAGGTCGAAGGCGGCGGTGAGGCTATGTCGTCGGTGGCGAGCGGCGGTCGGAGAGGGCCGGATGACTACCGAAATGCGTTCCCAGAAGTGCATGGATGCCAATGGTGCAGTTGGTGACGGCTAAGACAACCTTGCAGTGAAGACTACCTCTAGTTGCTCAGCAGCAGAAGACTACCTCAAGTCACACTTATTAAGACTATGTTTCTTAAAAATGAAGTAAATAGTGAGATAGATTAAGACTCATGCCAAAAGAGATTCATGATGAGTTATCATATTGTTGAGTCCATAGCAATTATGCTTAAAGAGCAACATTGCCAATAAATAACATCACAGCTATTACATCTTTTGAAGCCACCTAAATCCTCACACGCCTAATAAGTTCTTGTATATCTTCAGGAATGTTGTCTTTAGATTCGTTGTCCTTGTACTTCAACATCTCTACCAAGAAAGCTCTCAGAGTAGTTTACGACCACATTGTGGCGTTTATGACCACTTTGGCCGTGGTCGAAGGCCACCAGAATTGTTTACGACCACATTGGGCGCGGTCGAAGGTCATCTGATAGGTTTACGACCACTCTGGCCGTGGTCGAAGGGCATCAAGACCATTTACGACCACGTAGTGTCGTTTACGACCACTCTTGCCGTGGTCGAATGCAGCTACGACCACCTTGGCTGTGGTCGGTAGTCGTAAGTCGAAGCCACGACCACTGCGGTCGGAAGTCGGCGTTGTGGTTTACGACCACGTTGTCGAGAGTTGAAGGCATTAGAAGTTGGCGCTGTGGTTTACAACCACGTTGGGTAGTCGGCGGCTTACGACCACATTAACGTGAGAAGAAGTCGGCGGTCGAGGCTTCGACCGCTATGGTCGATAGTCGGCGCTCTGGCTTACGACCACGTTAAGAAGTCAGTAGCTTACGACCACGTTGTAGCGAGAAGCAGTCGGAAGCCAAGGCTTGGACCGCTGTGGTCGGAAGTCGGCAGACTTCGACTTCAACCACGTGGGTTGTCGGCAGTCTTCGACCACGTTGTGAGGTGGTTGAACATGGTCAGATCGCCTCGGGCTCAGTCTATTGTGGTCGTAGCCGGTCGGATTTTAAAATTTTATCATATTACATGTTCTAAAACTAACAGGTGGTAAATTTGTTGGAACGTGCATACAAATATGTTCTATTTTTTTTAAATCCGTAGCATCGCACGTCTGCTCTCAATGTCTCAACAACTTCTAATTGCTTAGCAAGTTAATCAAAAGGCCGATACCTTGGTCTGTCAAACATATATTTGCCTGGCATTTTTTCACCCAAAATTATTACTTGAAGACATTGCTTGGCTGTAAACATATTCCACGTGAACATCCAACCTATTCACTAATCATTTTCGGGATACAAAATTAAGAGAATTTAGCGTTGAAAAACTTGATAACTGGGAAATCAAGAAAATCTACATCCAAGGTGTCGGTTCAATACAAACTAAAGGATAATGTTTAGCCTTATACTCACTTCTGCTGCAGTCATGACCATGAAACCCAGGGAAGCAGTGGCTTACGACCACGACAAACATGGTCGTAATGACTTACGACCACGGCAAATCGTCAATAGATGTGATCGAAAGGCGTTCGACCACGGCAAAACTGAAGGAGGCGTCATCAGCAGGACCTACGACCACGGCAAGGCAAAGTAGGAGGTGATCGAGAGGTTTACGACCACGTTGTAGGAGCGCAGAACGTGGTTGTAAAGCGTTATTGATCATGGCCAAGGAACAGTGTTTTTACGACCACGACAAGCTATAGTAGACGTGGTCGAAAGGTGTTCAACCACGACAAAACCAGAAGAGGTGAGATCGGTAGGTGATACGACTACATCAGAGAAAGATAACCGCAACGAAGAAGTTTGAACGTGGTCATAAGGAGGCAACGACCACGTTGTAAAGTCACTGAGCGTGGTCGAAGAAGGCTACGATCATGGTGTAAGTGGTCGTAAGAAGACTTACGACCATGGTAAACGTGGTCATAACAACTTACGATCACGGCAAATCTTCAATAGACGACCGCAACGAAGAAGTTTGAACGTGGCCGTAAGCAGGCAACGACCATGTTGTAAAGTCGCTAAGCGTGGTCAAAGAAGGATACGATCTTGGTGTAAGTGGTCGTAAGAAGACTTACGACCACGGCAAATCGTCAATAGACGTGGTCGAAAGGCGTTCGACCATGGCAAAACTAAAGGAGGCATGATCGGGAGGACCTACGACCACGACAAGGCAAAGTAGGAGGTGATCGAGCGGTTTACACCAAAATTTAGTTTAATCTGAGAATAGCTCTTTCTATTGGGATTTAAGCCTTTGTGACATGCTCGGCAGTTAGGCTTACAACAATGTGGTCGAAAGGGTCATTTACGACTTGGTAGACGTAGTCGGACTTACAACTTGGTGTTCAACAGAGTCTCTATGACTTGGTAGTCGTAGGCGATCGACTTGGTAGTCATAGGAGGCACTTAATTAGTGGTCGGAAGCTTTTACGACCATATTGTGCTGATTCTGCAATGTCTCAAGCCTTTTCAAGTGGTCGGTCTCTACATTGGTCATGGTCGGAAGTCAGCAAAAGACTCTACGACCACGTTGATACCGGCTGGAAGTTTTACGACCACATTGTCAGCGGTTGGAAGCCGGAAATCAAGTTTACGACCATTGTGTCGCCGTTCGGAAGCCATTTACTATCACGTCGTCCTTGGTCGGAACCTGGTAGATGCGTTTTCGAGTGGTCGGAAGGCCTTACGACCACTCTGGCTGAGGTCGAAGGCCACCAGGACTGTTTATGACCACGTTGTGGCATTTACGATCACGTTGGCCGTGGTCGAACGCAGCTACGACCACGTTGGCCGTGGTCGAACGCAGCTACGACCACGTTGGTCGTGGTCAGAAGTTGTAAGTCTAAGCCACAACCTCTGCGGTCGGAAGTCGGCGATGTGGCTTAGGACCACGTTGAGTAGTCGGCAGGTTACGACCACGTTATCGAGTGCTGCGGTCAGAAGTCGGCGCTATGGTTTACGACCACGTTGAAGAGTCGGCGCCTTACGACCACGTTGTCGAGAGCTGAAGCGATCGAATGTTGGCGGTTTACGACTATGACCACATTGGGTAGTCGGCGGCTTACGACCACGTTAACGCGAGAAGAAGTCGGAGGTTGAGGCTTCGACCGCTACGGTCGATAGTTGGCAGACTTTGACCACAACCACGTGGGAAGTCAGCAGACTTCGACCACAATGTAAAGTGGTCGAATGTGGTCGTAGCTCAGTCGGCTATAGTCGAACGTGGTCATAGCGCTATCAGACGCGGTCGGAAGTGGTTGATACCAGTCGGTTATAGTCGTAGCACTGTCAGACGCGGTCGGAAGCCCTCGGTAGCGGTCGTAACGCAGTCGGACGTGGTCGGTTGCGGTTGTCAGAGTGGCTTGGGACTCGGTCGGTTGTGATCGGAAGGGCCTGTAAGACGTCGGACGTGCTCGGGACGAGGTCGATAGCGGTCGGAAGTGCCCCGAAGTGGTCGTAACACTTGGAAACCAGTTGTATGGCTTCTTGGAGCAGTCGTAACCACTGGGAATCGGTCGTATGGACATCTGGGGAGGTCGTAACGACTTGGGTTGAAGTCGTAGGCTTTGAGTGTTGCTTGTTGTGTGATCTCGACCAGTCGTAAGTTGGTACGACCTGGTTGGGTGAGTTGGAGCTAAAGCAAGCGATGGTCGTAGCGGTGTTGTGTGCGGTCATAGGCTGCAGGAAGGCTCTTGTGAGCTCGAGGGTTTCTACAACAGAGTGGTCGTATGAGGTCAAGACTTTGTGCGATAAAGTTGTAGCGGCTAGCGTTGGTCGTGGCTTGTGTCTGCATGGTCGTAACGAGCTTTGGAGAGGTCGTGACGACCTACTCTATGGTCGAAGGCTACTGGGATGTCTTCTAGGGCTTCGACCACTTCATGTGTTGAGCATTTGGGTGGTCGTAGGGGGTTTACGACCAGGGGTTGTGCTATGTTTGTGCACTGCAAAATTTGTTCTGGACAAGTGAGCTTGTACCGTCCCTCCATGATTAGAAGGAAGTGCACGTGTGGAAGACCCCTCTTTTGGAAATCAACGACATACACATAAGCAGCCACCTTACCAAGGATGTGCTTCTTGAACAACTGTTCCTTGAGGTGCTCTAGTTTGGCTCTGAATATACGCACAATGAGATCTGGGCGGTCCTGTGGGCATTGACCTTGTTCTAGCTCACGTATTATCTCATCCCAGTTAGGATTACATGTCATTGTTAGGAAGATGTCTGGCTTCCCGTACTTCTGCACTAAGGCCATAGCATCCGTGAATTTTCTTTTCATATCTCTCGGGCCCCCAATGAATGATGCTGGAAGAACAATGCGCTTTCCCACCGCATCGGCTCGACTCTCTCCAGCTTGTATACTATCAACCACGCCTTTGTACAGGTCGGCACGTAACTCTTTTTGGTGATGCCTAATGTAGTCCAACCGGGTACTCTCAACCTTGATGTACATGTCAACCGCATATTGTTGGAATAGGCGTTTGCCATACAGTATGGCATTGAAAATCCCACGACGCATTTGGAATTTATAACAGTAGTAGTCTCTGGCGGAGACGCACAACCGACTATTCAAATCTAAACACAAGAAAGAGCCACATAATATTAGGCCGCGAATAAGCACAACAAAAAGGATGTGTCATGGAAAGTTAATAGAAAACTAACCTGGATCCTCAAAACCATAATCATCACCATGTTGTCGAATTATATCTTCAATGGGCACACCATCCTTCGGGATCTGTGGATGCCAACCAAGCTCCCCTCTTGGGAAGAAGAGTGGATATGATAGAGGGTCGTAGCATCCATAGTACGGTTTGATGTTGTATTTTTCATTGTTGTTCCCATATAGGATAATGCTACGGTCAAATTCCCTACGTAGCTCATTACCCTCGACCCACACAGCAGCCACCTCCGATGTTATTGGTCTATTATATACTCGTTGGTCCATCCTTATATCGATGTTTAGTGAGACACGATATTCCTCAAGATTTTCAACCTTGCCAAGGCTGCGGAATGTCTCAGAGTAGGGATTTCCCCGAAGGATATTGACTAAGCTCCTCGTGATTGCTTGGTCAAGGTTAGGTGAGTGACGGAATCGATGATCGAGGTTGGGATCATCGTCATAGAAATAGAGCTCCAAATGATTTGGACCAGAGTCGCTTTGGCCAAATGAATGTACATTATGGTAAATTTGGCCATGTGCCCTGAAAGTGTAAACCCCTGATCTCATGTTGGTGTAGTTCTCATCAAGACTAACGCCTAAGGTAGTGAAGGAGAAGTGGCCGTTGAAAAATCTAATGTTATCTCGAAAATGCCTTGCATCAGGATCTGCACTCGACCAAAGCCTTCTAAGTTCAGGTGGAGGTTCAGGCGTAGCCAATTTTATTTTTCCATTTCGGCAACAAAACCCCTTCGACTCATATTGAAATTTCTTTGCACCGCAATGGCTGCAGTCTGCCACGGTCTTTAGCACATATGTGCTATTTGGTATGTTACTGTAAACATGTTCATAGGGATCATGTTGGACAGATGCGTCTTCTACATCGTTCGAATCTATGTCTTCTCCCACATCCAAGTCTGAATGGGTTAGAGTATAAGCATCCAGCTCGGGCTATCCATGATTAAACAATGATTGACAAAAATAAAAATAATACCTCCACCGGCGAACATGTAGTACTCCTCGTCCATGTCCTCTTCAAGAATTGTATCTAGATCTACAATCACTTTTAGATGTGAATACATGAGCAGAATGGCATTTTTCTTTGTAAATGAGAGCTAAAATCAAGCAAAGAAGGTTACCATCATCCATATTTGAAATATTGTCGGTTTGGCGCCATAGTGATGAATTTTCCATGGATGAGGTGCCACCCTCCGGGCATTCCATGGATGAGGTGCCACCCTCCGGGCATTCCATGGATTGCATTGCGAGAGATTCAAGACATGGTGTATCTCGCCTAGTTGCATAGTTTGCATTCATTTTATCTAGGAGTGCTTGCCTCTCCTCTGGTGGTAAAAATTTCTTAAGTGCTCTACGGCGTGCATTCTTCTCTTTTCTCTCCTCTTGTGTCAAACTCTGCCTACGAGCTCTTTGATTGGCGTTCCTCTCCTCAAGTGGTAAATTTTGTCTACGTACTCTTCTATGAGCATTAATCTCTTGTCTCTCCTCAGTTGTTAAACTCTGTCGACGTGCCTTTTCACGATCTCGCTTTGCTTGCCTTTGTTCAGGTGTAAGTTTTGCATACCACCTGTTTTGTCGATCACGTTTCGCTTGGATTCGTTTATATGCAGCTATTTCATGTTGGATATTTTGTTCACCAATGCTTGCTTTCCCTTGCTCACGAGAACGCTTTCGTCCTAAGATATAACCAAAGTAAATTTTATTGATGCATATTAAAAACATGTTTTCCCATATATATAATGTGTAGCTAAAGGTGGTACCCTTTGAGCTCTCTCCTTCTTCATGCAAGTTAGTTGAAGTGAGAGTACTATGAGCAAGAAAAGTCATAGATGCTTCGTTCAAAACTTCCTTATCTAAGGAAGCATAATTTGGGCCTACACCATCCGATGGTTCGTGTATTACGAGCCCTGTTGGAGTTCGTGGTATAACAATGGGGGTAAGATCTCATTCCTTTGCCAAGTTTGCATCCAGCACTGTTCGAAATATTCATTTAAAATATTAATGCAAGCTCATGTTTTATTTTGAAAACTTGCACTTCAAGAATTACAATATAGGAACCTTTTTTCCCTTTGAGATCTTGGCTTGATGGCTGTGACATCTTGCTAAAACACCTTTCCCTAAAATGAAAGGTGTAAGACAAAAAAAATATGATACAAATGGCAAATTTAGCCTCGTCGCAAGGACATGGTTGTTCAAAACATAATTTCATCCCCAAAGAAAATAAATTATACTGGCATGTACAACTTTACAACATTCAAGATAATTACATAGCACAATAAATTACATGTACAACTTTACAACTTTGAGTCTGGCCAGATGGTGGATCTGCTATAAGAACTAAGTTATATTGAATATGCTTACTTCAGCAACTATTTAGTGCATTTGGAAAGAAAGAAATGAAGCTTATTTTCAGAATAAGAAATGGTTTGGTGTGCAGGTTATTTTGATGAGAATAACATCGACGTTAAAGAGCTGGAGGGTGCTTTGCCAAGATACACAATTGCCAGCGATGGATCAATGTACCTCGTCAATTGTGAACAGAGCAATGCAACCGGAGCGCCTGAAGTGGAGAGAAGATGGTGCTGAGACTGAAGGTGTTCAAAAGGCAACCGAAGGAAAACTCGCAGCTGAACACAAAGGCTCAGTTGTCCGGCGCTGAGACCTCCGCCTCGCCTCCTCCCCACAGTCCTCCGGCGCTGAGACCTCCGCCTCGCCTCCTCCCCACAGTCCTCCACCCTCCTCACGACCGGGCGCCTGCCTCCCCACCGAATCCCGTGCGCCTCCTCCCCTCCCTCCTCCACCGCCGCTTCGCCCGTCGCTCCTCCCCTCCCTCCTCCGCCGCCGCTCTGCCCTCGCCTGCTCCCCTCCCTCCTCTGCCGCTCCGCCCTCGCCTCCTACCCTCCCACCTTCGCCGCCGCTCTGCCCTCGCCTGCTCCCCTCCCTCCTCTGCCGCTCCGCCCTCGCCTCCTACCCTCCCACCTTCGCCGCTCCGCCCTCGCCTCCTACCTTCCCACTTCCGCCGCTCCGCCCTCGCCTCCTACCTTCCCACTTCCGCCGCTCCGCCCTCGCCTCCTACCCTCCATCCTTCGCCGCTCTGCCCTCGCCTCCTCCTCCCCACCCCGCGCCATCATCGCCTCCTCCCCCGCTCCTCCTCCGACGCCTCCTCTACCGCTCCTCCGCCGCCGCCTCCCTCCCCCCCCCCCCCCCCCGCGCTCCGCTGCCGCCTACGCCGTGCCAGCCCACGCTCCCACCCTCTGCACTTCAAAAATTCATCCGCCACCCCCGTGCCAGCCCGTGCTCCCGCCCTCTGCACTTCAAAAATTCCTCCGCCACCCCCGCGCCAGCCCGCGCTCTGCCCTTCTGGACCCAGACCACCTCATAAGTCTTTACAACCGATTCCCAGCTGTTACGACCGATTCCCAGCTGATACGACCGCTTCTGAAAGCCATACGACCAGACAACAGAAGCTACGACTTTCAGCCTAAGTCTATAACGTGATCGAATGGACTTCCGACCACAACAGACCGCGCTACGACTACACCTGACTGCTTCCGACCGCTAACTACGATAACGTGGTCATAGGCCACGACTACTCAACGTGGTCGAAAGGTAATAACAGAAGCTACGACCGCTTATTGCGTGATCGAACCACCTTCCGACCACGTTGATCGCTTTCCACCGTGGTCGAAACCCATTCAGACCACGTACACCGAGTTTCACCGTGGTTGAAGCCCTTTCGATCACGATTGACCACTTCCGACTACGTTCCAACCTCATCCGATCGCTTACGACCTCAACCGATTGAGTCTGACTGCGCTTTGAGCACATCTGACCGCCTCACAACGTGGTCGAAGTCCGTCGGCCGACTATCGATCGCGGCAGTCAAAGCCTCGACTTCTGACTTCCTCTCGTGCTAACGTGGTCGTAAAGCTGTCTTGCGACCTCTGACCATGGCCAATGTGGTCGTAGTGGCTTTTGACCATGGCCAAAGTGGTCGAAAACCTCTCGGGTGACCTTCGAAAACCTCTTGGGTCACCTCCGATGCCTCCTCTACCGCTCCTCCGCGCCTCCTCCTACCTCTGCCCCCAACCGGTGAGATGGAGGTCGCGCCGCCTACTTCCTCCGCCCCCGCCGTCGCCTCCTTCCTCTCCTCCGCCCCCAACCGGCGCCACCCCCGCCGTCGCCTCCTTCCTCTCCCCCGCCGCAGCAGCGCCTCCTCCTTCCTCCGCCCCCTTCCTCTCTGAGCCAGCCGCCACGGGGAGGCGGCGATGGTGGCGCGGGGTGGGGAGGAGGAGGTGAGGGCAGAGCGGCGAAGGATAGCAGGCGAGGGCGGAGCGGCAGAGGAGGGAGGGGAGCAGGCGAGGGCAGAGTGGCGGCGGAGGAGGGAGGGGAGGAGCGACGGGCGGAGCGGCGGTGGAGGAGGGAGGGGAGGAGGCGCACTGGATTCGGTGGGGAGGCAGGCGCCCAGAGGACGGAGGTATCAGCGGAGGATTCTGTTGGGAGGAGGTCTCAGCGCACGACATTCGATTTTGGGGGAGGAGAGAAGCAGAGGGAGGCCCACATGTCGGCGCTTTTTTTCCTGTGAGAGGCGGCAGAGCGTCGGACGCACCATCACCTTGAACTCGTTCTTTTAAGAGTAGAGGTTTGGTGACTTCGCTTCCTCTCCTCGCTTCCTCTGCCTCTTTGGAGCTCACAGGTTTTTCAGCTTCTTCTTTTTAGCTTCTAAAAGCAGTTTTTCAGCATTCAAATAGTCTTTTCAAGATAGAGTATTTAGGCTGATTGTAGTATATACTGTAGCGACTCTATTTATATCAGCCAAAATCATATGTAAGTTTCTGTTATTTTGTATCCTCTCATATAAACAGCCTAAAAGCTATAAGTCACATTTAAAAGTCATAAATCGAAACTGAAAAGATCATACCCTTCAGATACATTTTGTCACAGCAGTTGGTACTATGACCTTATGCTATCGTAGTACACGTCTGCACAATTGTTGTGGTACTAAAGTTTCACACACCGCCGGATAACACAAGCAAAATTGGCTAGAGTACGCAAAATTCAACTCTGGTCACTAATTTTTTCAGAAAGCGAAAAGCTGTAAGAATATATTGCTATGAAGTATTTTTTGGGAATAAGCCTATACAACACATCAAACTTTATTTAAAAATTCATCTAGCATATCAAACTATAAAACCAGATATTTGATCTCTGATTACGTGACGTGATAGGTGGATGATTTTATCATGTAGAATAATACGCTGGTTAAATTAGATCAATGACATATGAGATCTACAAGAGCTTCTTCTCTACTGAGTTTTCAGTCGTGCTTTCATAACCATCGTCTCCCGTATTTCTCTCTCTATTTGTGTCAATTTGGGAGAGAAACTTCGGTGAAATGTTCACGAGTGGAGGATTAGTGCAATCATCACCCTATTTAAAAACATTGTTCCCCTCTCGTCAGTAATTTTTATGTCCCAAGAAAGAAAGATAAGATGGCCTGCCACCAAACTGTGCTCCCTCTGGCCACAAAACAAAGTGGTCTTGGATAAGCATTGACTATCAATATCTTTTTAATATTCAAAATAGACACATAGGAACTATACATGGATTTGTCTTAAAATGTATTTCTATAATATTTTAATTTTAATAGATTTAATAAATATTTTATAATAAAAAATAAATGATTAAATTATATTTTAGAGACTGTCTAAAACGATTTTTTTTTTACTCTGAGGAAGTTTAGTTAACTTGAGGAGGGTGACCGATGGGCCCATATGCCCGGTGAGGACGGACTTGACGAGGGTGCACTCGAGGAGGTGGGTGTGCAGCTTCCTTGAAACGATGCTCCCGGGCCTTCTCTCTCCCATTCCTGTGCATTAATTTGGCTTGACTGCGGACGAAGCGAAGGCAAGCAGGGAACCAACCCCATCCAGAAATCATGCATCAAGTGCTTACAGTGTCTGAAAATGTGCCTCATGTTCCTCGCAACTATAATAGTGAAAAGAATAAATTCACTTTTGGGGCGTGCTCTGAAGGCTGAAAGCTCTATCTTTTAGCTTTTTTATATAGATTTTTTATTGTAGCGGTTAACTATAATAGAGAAAAGAATAAATTCACTTTTGGAGTGTGCTCTAAGGGCCGAAAGCCCTGTCTTTTGGGTTTTTTTTATTGTAGTGGTTAACTATAATAGAGAAAAGAATAAGTTCACTTTTGGGGCTTGCACTAAGGGCTGAAGCCCTGTCTTTTGGCTTTTTTATAGATTTTTTTTATTGTAACGGCGGTTATTTTTTTGTGAGTTAAAAAATAAGAAAAAATAGTAAAAAAATTCAGAAAAATTGGAAAACACCGCTAAAGTTTTTGGGATAATGCAAAGGAATAAAAGAAAAAAAAACAAAAAAAGATCAAAAAAATAGTTAGTGCATGATAATATGACTTCTGTTAGTCAGAAAGTCTGATAAATGCCAAACTAGTCAGCTCATCATCAGGCGAACTAACTTGCCAAGTTGTAAAAAAAACTATATTGGGAGACTATCACTGAGAAGTGGGAGCACAATAAGAAGAGATATATTGAAATATATTGCTTACATTTTTTATCAACTTAAGCTTTTAAGTGAATTAATTAGTGCATATAACTCAATATGGTATCAGAGTCTAGAAATCCTAAGTTTAAGACATGTCTAATGCAATATTTTAAGAGCCTAGATATGAGAAAGAGTGCGTGTTGAAGTATATTGCTCATTTTTTCTTATCAGTTTAAGTTTTTGAATAAAGTGATTAGTGTGTGCAATTCAGTAAGACTTAGGCACCGTTCCAACTGACTACGGCTTTCAGCTGTTGGTTTTTAGCTAAAATTACATTGGATTGACTGTTATCTTTCTCTAAGTAATTCAATTAAAGAAAAATAAAAAAATAAGAAAAAAATTAAAAATATTGTTATATGTCCACTGACGGCCCCATATGACATGGATCGAATACGAATTGAATAGTCTGAAATACGAATCCATATTTTTAAAAACGAATACGGATACGAATGCGACTTCATAATTTTAAAACGAGTACAAATACAAATTCGAACATTCTTGAATACGAATACAAATCAAATGTCATAATGAATACGGAGTCGAATCGAATATGTACTTAATTCGGTCGAATACGAATATCCTAAAAAATTTTGTAATAAATTTCGGTAGAACAAATTTATATGACATGACTACACATTTATACGAGTTAGTAGTGTAGCACTAGAGTTGGAAATTATGCAAAGTAATTTTCACTTTTTGCTTGTGAAACTTGGTTCATCAAAAAATTACTTCCTACAATCATCCTCTGGGAGGTCGCCATGGAAACGGAAGTCTCGAATACGAATACAAATATGAACATTCTCGAATACAAATATGAACATTCTTGAATATGGATATGAACATTCTTGAATACAAATACGAACATTCTCAAATACGAATTTGCTTACTACATTCACGTTTTATCTGATAAAATGGATTATCCTTCCAATTTTCCATCCCTAGGGAGGTGGGTGTGCAGCTTCCTTGAAATGATGCTCACGGGCTTGACTGCGGAGGAAGCGAAGGCAAGAAGGGAACCAACCACAGCCAGTAATCATGCATCAAGTGCTTACACAGTCAGTCTGTCTGAAAGTGTCTCATGTTCCTCGCAACCATAATAAAGAAATCAATAAGTTCAATTTTAGTCCCTTAAAAAAAGTGGATTTCTTAAAAAACAAAGACAAAAAAGTGCTTTTCAGGGATCGATCCATCTCGCGCTCTCTCCAGACTCCAAACTGCTTTTTTGCTTTTCAGTTGTGAGGATCTATTCTCACCAAAATAAAGAAAGAAACGGGAAAAAGTGCTTTTCGGCGATCGGGAACCTCCAACAGAAACAACAATGGATGGATGCATCCCTCATGCATGACATGATATTCGCCGTTCTGCCCAACCAAGTGAACCAACCAATGAAGTAATCTATTATCCCCGCTTCCTTCCGCACAAACTTCGCCGCTACAATTGCACGAATGAGTGTTCGTTCCTTCAATTGCTCCGCACGAACTTCACTAGACTTGCCTGTTGTACTATCCCTTACTTTTTACATTTATGGAGTATGTACGCATACACAGTACCTACACACTAGTAGTATGCACTCCATCTGAAATAACAGCTGCTACTAGTACAAAGCACTGACTCCTTTACTGTACATACAATTTCCAAAAGGCACTTCGTAACTGTTACATATACAGATATCTTCTTGATTACCATGGCCCAACTTCTTGTCTACTTGTCTTCATCTCAATCTCAGCAGCACCAGTAAGTCTATACTTGGCTTAGCCTACTACCGATCGAGCCAGCCAGTAAGTCTATACTTGGCTTCTTTACATCCCTTGGTGTCTATTAGGGGTACATATCTGACTTTTTCATGAACGGCAGGTGACCGCTTAATAATTTCACGGTGACTGGTAAGAAAATCGGCGGATCGGGCCATCACATCAAGCTTTATTTCAGCTCAGCTACCGATCGTTGTACAGAGGGTTGGTGATGCCCCACGGCCGGAGGGGGGAGGCGGATTAATCACTGGAGCTCTCCGAACCTCAGATTCTATTACAAGGTACCGCTTATCACGTATTGCTTCCTACGTACTCCCATCAGAAATACATATGTTTTAGAAAGTGTGCAGTCAAGTTTCTTTAAATTTGATTACTAATATAAAAAAATTAGATTCATCATGTGAAAATGGTATTATTAGATTACCATGAAAAATATTCACACTCCATAGACATGTTCTATGTAAAAAGACTGCACTACCCTTGGTTCTGTGATGATGTATTTTCCCGCATTGCTTAACATACTGTTTAAGCTGATTTCTTGTTTCTTTTTCCAGCCATGCTGTGCTTTTTTATCATTTTTCGGACTTGGTAATGTTGTGCGTTTAGCTTACTGTTAACATACTGTATTTTCAGCCATGCTGATCATTATCTTATTCGATCACGTACTCCACACAGGCAACAAAGAAGGGAAAAAAAGACGAATTGACTATGTTACACATTCATATCAAGTTGTAAATGTTCAGACTTAGTTCATATCAAGTTATAAATGTTCAGACTTAGCAATTTACGAAACATTGCAGCTAACAAGCTAGAAGCTCTCAAGAAAAAAGTGACTAAATAGTTCTGTAAGCATTTTCTGAAACATAGCAGCAAACATAGCATCTTCCTGTACAAGCTAAGTAGAAACTAGCTAAAGATGCACACAGTATAGTACTCAATCAGTTCTGTAAACATTTTCTCTAACTGCTTAGCTGTTAGCAGCAATTAGAAATTTCAGATATGACTAAATTAAGAATCAACAATGACTTGATACCAGAGAGAACGAATTATTATCACATCAGAAAATCAAGAACGAACTTTTGGTCAATCCCCAACAGACCTACACATATCGCCAGGTTCACATGAATCCCCACATAACCAATCAATACGTGATAGATGAGGTCGGTGAGGATGTCGCGAAGGCAGGCCGAGGTTGCGCCGGAGGGGAGGGAGCCGAGGCAGCCGGAGGTCGCGCGTCGGTGGCGAGGAAGCCGAGGCAGGTGAGGGCGATGAGGTCGCGTGGCCGTTTGAGAGGATGACGAGATGGCGCTCGCCGGTGGTGGTGGTTAGGGGGTGGCGAGTAGCCGAGGCCCGCGGACGCCGATGAGGTCGCGCGGCCGGTGGGGAGGTAACTGAGGACGGGGGAGGCGATGAGGCGCGGCGGGGTTGAAGTCGCCGGCCCTAAGGTCACCGACGCCTGGAAGAAGAAGCGCTCACCAGCGGCCGTCGCGACCCACAGGGATCTCGGCCGCTGTCGCCATCGCGCTAGGGCTGCGGCGCAGGGGAAATGGATGCGGGGAGGGTTGAGGGTGGAATGAGTTGCTGGTTTTGCTCAATGGCAAAAAAGACGGGTAATTTCGCCCAAACTCCAGGGGCAACATCGTGTTCGGGTGAGCCTCCCCCCATGGTGCAATCCTTCGACTGGAAACTGTTCACATAAATACCAATTTAGCATATTTTTTTTCAAATTTACCTTCCAAACACTCTTTTTTTAATAAATATAGCCTTCTCCCTGAGCTCGATAGCCACAACAGATGACACGTATTATCTGTCGCACTATAGCAGCTCGACAGAACCTGTCGAGCAACTATGGCTCAATAGTGTCCAACTGAGCCCTCACACATCAGCGGGTGTCCGAACAGTGCATGATTAGCACTAATGCCACATGATTCACACTAATTATCATAATTGATGCTAATTAATCACTAATTACTCAATATTTTAAGCGGTGTGCGGTAGCGATGTCCCGTCAAGCTCAATGAGGGGGTTAGATTTGCAAAAACGAACGTTCATGAGCCAAATTTAGAAAAAAAATGGTTACAATGCTGCTCCACGATTTTCTACCTAGGGACCTGCTCCGCTCCCAGATTTTTCGGAGTAGGGAAATTTTGCATGGCTACGCTCGCTCTAACCTGCAAGCTAGGAGTTGGAGCCATGCCTAACAGGCATCATAACCAACTGCTATTTGAAGCTATGTATGCCATTAGTGCTGGCCAAATGGACAGCACAGCCCGGCATGGCCCACTTAGAACGTTAGCCTAGATGGGCTGTGCCATGTCAGATCGTGGGCCGAGCCACAAACCCAGGCATGACCCACTGAGCTGATAGGCGATGTTGTGCCGGCTCGGGGTGAAAGCATCTAGGCCCCTAAAAATGGTTTTGGTAAATAATGAATTTATATGAATATGGGACTAATGTGTTTGATGAGTGTTTGAAAGGTTAAAGTCCTTAAGTGGATAACAAGACGCATGCCAAGGATAAATGTGAAGATCAAAAGTGGCTCAAGACGAAGGTATACTTAGACTAGGACCCTCTTTTACTTTTACCGGTCTTAGAAGAAAAGGTGGAAGGCCGGATTATAGGTTAAATATCGTACCATAAAGAGGGATCATGGCAAGTAGCTTGAAAGCACAATTTTTGTGCCATTTGGACCAAACTAAGATCATGCATTCATTGAAAATCTGATTTAAAAGTCAAATCTGTGCTCTGTCTGAAAAACTGGAACTACCGCTCCACCGTCCTGAGCGATACTTCCGGCGCCCGGAAGCTCCGAAAATCTAAGCGGAACCTTTTTTCTAGAGAGCACCTCCCGGAGTGTTCGATGCTCTGTCCGAACAATCGGAAGTACCGGTGTGTAAATTGCGGTACTTCCGCTTGCTGGAAGGTCCGGCATCTGAGCGGAGCCTTTTTCCAAAGAACACGCTCTGGGTGATTTTTAAGGTATGTGGAATCCGGAAGTACCGGAGGTTTAACGCCGAAACTACCGTGCGAAGTGGTAGTTCCGCTGTCTGAAGCGGTATTTCCAGAGCACAGAAGCTCTGGTAGCAAGAACGGAACCTTTTTTCCAGAGAGCACCAACTTTTGGTTCCGGCCCAAGCGGTACTACCACACCGACTTCCCGGAACTACCGTAGAGCGGAAGTACCGGATTTATAATGGTGGTAGTTCCGCGTCGACTTTCAAACGGCTAGTTCAAAGGCTCTGACATAGCTGTTCTGCCACGCCAGAGCTGGAGCGGAAGTACCATCCTTTTGGCCTGTGTACTTCCACTCATCCTGATTTTTCCTGAATATTTCTCTCAACGGCTAGAATTGGTAGGTAAGGGTATAAATACCCGTACCACTATTCAAGGACAGATGTTAGAGACCCCATTGAACATCCTTGAGCATTGAATATTCACCTCACACCTCATTTACTCCTTGTGCATTCATTTGAGGTGGTTGAGCCAAAAAATGCATTGCATTCAATAGTTTGATCCTTTGGCACTTGTTTGCAATCAAGTGAAGCTGGTGATTTATTACTCTTGGTGTTTGCCGGCACCTGGACAACTCGGTGGAGGTTGATCGGTGATCTTCTCAAAGAAGCTTGTGAGAAGGCCCGGTGTGCGTGTGAAGGTTGGAGCTCACCTACCCGGAGTGGGGAAGAGCTACCACTAGTGGATTAGAGGTGCTTCGGCTTAATTCGTGGAGCCAGTTCAATTCGTTTGGGCTAACCTCAACGTGGATTAGGGGAAACCGGCAAGTTTCCGAACACCATGGTAAAACATCGAGTGTACTTGTTTCTCTCTTGATCCTTTTAGCTCTTGTTTATTAATCTTATTGTGATCATTTATTTGAGTTAGAGCTAGTGTTGATTCTCAACTTGACTAGAATTGTGTAGGAATTAAGTGTTTTACACTCTTGCTATATTAAAATTGTAAAGAATTAATTAAAAGATAAGAAAATTTAAAACCTCCTATTCACCCCCTCTAGTCGGTTATCCTTGATCCTACACGGAGCCATTTAGCTCAACGGGTCAAGAAGGCTCGTCTAGCCTATTTCAGCTTGAAATTTTTAAAAAATTGTAATAATTCAAAAAATATGTAGAATTCAAAAAATACATAATAAATTATAGAAATATAATAATTAGCTTTATTAATGTTTAAATGGTAGTCCTGTTAGAAACTTTGCCAAGTAAAAATTCAATTTGACAAACCTTGGCAAAGAAAAAAGAGTACATCCCATTGCTTCATAGTACATGTAAAAATAAGAAAAAGTACGATGTACATCGATGCTCTAAGCGTCATCGTTTAGATAAAGATTGTTGAACGTGGCTGCCAACTCTGTATTCCCTACAGGGTGTTGAGCTTGCAAATCAGCATGTTACCAGTCTTTCGCTGTTAGAAGTACTTCCATCATCTCACTTGCAAGACTTATTCTTCTCTTCTCAAATATTCTCCTAAAAAGACTGGATGCAGACTCGGGAGAAACCGTCAAGACTGGAACAATTAACACATCCTTTGCTAATATGGATAGTATCGGATATGTTATCTTATGCTTGTGCCACCATTCCTAAATATTGAAGTCCTCTTCCTAGTGATCTACGGAAAGCAGATAGTTTCCCACTGCTATGGTGGTTGTGTATTGCTCTAGTACTTGAAGTTGTAGAACTTGATCTTCCAGAAGAATCTGATGCACCAAAGATTTTGCCCCATATATTTGTTTTCTTACCTGTGGTGGATGCTGTTGGAGGTTGTTGCAAGCGAACTCTCTGACACTTTAGTTCATTCTTTTGATAAATATCAAACAATTTAGTATGAACATCTAAAAAAATAGTTAGAATGGTCTATCCCTACAGTGTCACTTAGAAGTACAAGAACATTAGTAAATCCTTGAATTTTAGCTTTTGGATCTAAAATAAATGCAAATACGTATAAATATAGAATATCTTTCCAATATTATAAATATTTAGTTTTCATAGAGTAGACTGTCTCTTGTAACACTATCTCATTTTCATCAGCTTTCAAGTGACCCGCAATCACAAGAATATGATGTAAAATTAAAGGAGATGCTGGATAATTCACTCTAGATGAAGCAACAGTAAAATCATAAAAGAGTTCCAAAAATAGTAGTAACTTTTTAGCGACATACCAATGCTGCTTAGTCAATAATGTGTTACCATCATGGCGTGATAGTGTGCGTAAATAAAAATATAAAATGTACTCTTGTAGGGTAAAAGGTGTTATAGCATCATATAAGTAGAGCTTCACTTTACCAGCATGTTCAAACCAAACTTTCTTGGACGTACATTCATCACAATGCAAAAGTTCTTATACACTGCTATTCATTTGTTAGAATGATTAACAAAGTATATTGCATTGCGAAAAGCTTGAATATACGGATCCAATCTCTTTAAACCACATTTAACTATAAGATTAACAATATGACAGGCGTATCGCTGATGTAGCAAGAAGGATTTGTCTCGTGTACTAACTAACAAAGCGAGAATATCCATTGTTCTAGAGTTTGCTACAACATTGTCCAAAGTAATCGCAAAAAAATTATTTGTAAGACCAAGATTTTTCACAACTTTGATAATACATTCTACAATATTCTTGCCTGTATGAGCTACATTAATTAGTTTAAAGCCTATAATTCTTTTCTCCATTACCCAGTTATCTTTAACATAATAAGCAACTGCACTAAGATAATCTTCCCTATCCCGACAATTCCATATGTTCGTGGTCAAGGTCACCAAAAATATACAAGTCTCAAAGAGTTCATTCTCGAGTTGTTGTCTATCTAGAAACTAAAGAAAATCTAGGATTATGTGCAATCCTAATGTAGTTTTCAAATGCTTTAGACTCACCAAAGTTTAAAGTTAGATCCTGTGAGGCAATTAATTGACAAAGAGATTATCGAGCAACCTCAGGACTATAATCTCAATTACATACCGTACCATCGGGGTTGTACTACAGCTCCGTTTGCCTCATGGTTATATGTTGTTTTTCTTTACATCTTTAGGCGTGTTTGATCAAGTGGCCCATTCCACCTATAAACTTTGCAGATAATTCATGATGATAAATTTTACAAGTAGCACATCTTACCTGAACTTTGGTTTCATCTCGCTTCGTTATGTTATTGAAATTGCCAACACCTCTGACATACTGGGTCTGCATCTCCTTGCTCGGTGCTTGTAGACATCGCGACACTTGTAGAGCCTAATGATGGTATAGCCTCCTCTCCTATTAGAAGAGGAGGTAGAGTTGTTTCATTCCCGAAGGATGCAAGATCCTTTGAAGAAATTCTGAAATCGCTAACGGGAAAATTATCAAAATTTTCCATGGAGAAAAGTAGAAAATTGCAAAATACAAATAGAAAATTACACTTTTATCTATTTTATATCATAACAAAGAAAATAAGAACAATAAAAATATGTAAAAATTAGCATTCTTGCCTCTTTTCTTGATTGTAGCCAGATCTTTAAATTTTGGATTTTGGCAAAAATATTTCAAAATTTTCCAAATTATCACAAAGTGGATCAAAATTTTCACAAAAGAATTCGGAGAAGAGAGTGGAGGTTGGAAGGTGGCGAAATGAGAGGGGGGGGGGGTTGCTGCCTAATTATAGAACAATTTGAGATTTTTTGAAATTTATTTATATTTTTAAACTTCAAAATGGCTATAAGTAGCTAGAAAATTCAATTTTTTATCATTATCATGCTTAACAGGATGAAATCGTGCTAAACGGGCCATGCCTAATGGGCTAAATGGGCTATTGTTCCGAACGAGCTGTGCTCATGTTGGGTCGCTCTAGGCCTAGCACTATTCATGTCATGCAGGGTCGGCATGTTGGGCCGAGGTGGCAACCTAAGCACGGCACCATGGCATCATGTTGTGCCGGCCTAGCCCATTGTTTTCATGGGTAATGCTATGCCTGGGCTAGGCCAACGGTGTTATGCTTCAGGCTGGCCCGACAGACACGACCCATTAGCCAGCACTATATGTCGTCATTGGGAATCAAGGTAGAAAGACAATGAACCATATAGGAGAGGTGAGAATCCATCAAGTTCGTATAATCTAAACATTATGGATTACAAAGATCAGTGTGCAACGGTCAAGCTTTTCTCATGGCGAGGAATTTGCTTAATTGAAAACCCTTGCTTATCCTTGTAGGACACTCTTTTTCCTTCAATAATTTGATAATTTAATTTTGTTTCTACTTTCCACCAAATTAGCAAACCAATAAGAATTGTGTATAATGTAGAGTTAAAAAAATAAATCAATAAAAATCTATATTCTATATTTTGGACTTAGCAAAATAAGCGACGTAGAACTTTTTTCCCTCTGATTAACGTGGTTGAGAGAAAAATGTGATGGCTTATTTTACTATAATTTTTAAAATATAATAGATAGATAGATAGATGCAAAATACATGATGTTCTAGTTTCAACTAGCAGAATGGCCTACACAATTGCGTGGCTAAATCTCTAAAAGAAATCATGCAAACAACCTTCTTCATATATAGCATCTAAAGGACTTAACTTAAATTGAGATCTTTGAGAACTTAAAATCCGAATAACTTTCAACTAAAATTGGGAGCTTCCAATTAAAACATAGCTGTAGCTTGGATAAATTGCCCCAACCTTCAACTAAAAATTTACCTAACTTTGAACTAAAAAATTCGCACTTTCAGCACCAAAATCCAAAATAAAAAAATTAACTCAAATTCACTCGCTTTCAACTTGAAAAATAATAGCCATTCAACTCAATCTATGAACTTTCACTTGGATTCCCTACACACACAAAACACATGATGGCCCACATCAAGTAGGAGCACCATAGATCCGGTGGTGATGAGAAGGGGAAGCACGAAGGTGAGGTTGGCCACAACAATGGTAGGGCAAATGGACAAGCACAGAGGAGAGGCAGACATGCTGCCGGATGTCTATGCAAGATGAGAAGGGGAAGCACGGATGCGTGGTAGGCCACAATAGTGTCGAGGAGGGCACACGAAGAAGGGAAAAGGAGAGATCGAGGTGGGAGATAGTGAGTTCGCATGGAAGAAGGGCTGCGTCAGTCGATGGAGCGAACAGGTAACCCGGCCGTGTAAAAAAGGAATTAGAAATCTACAAAGCATGTGGGCCCTACAACCGATAGAAGCCATGCACTTGGAACCGGAACAACAAGCATAGGAGTTTTAGCATTTTCGGAGTTCTTAAGTAGGTCCTTGAGGATGTGGCGTACTCTCTCATTTCTAACCATCTATTAAGCATATCTCGCATTGGAAATGGCCTAGTACCCTCAATTGCCCTGGCAGCTTCAGCTTGTTTCTGCAAGGCTGAAAATCCCTCCGCACATATGATGAATAGGTATGGTGATAGTGGATCCCAATGCTCGTAGACCTCGCTCTAGTCGAATTACTTCTTTTAAATCTATATTAACCTTGACTGGCTACTATATTAGGTGGGTTGTTTTGGACTATGGCTTATGGCTTAAAATTTTGAATTGTGGCTGTTTGCGAGAGGTAGTACGCACAGAAAAATAGTTGCATACGATTTTGGCCGATACAACTGAACTTAGTACACTTTTTACTACAATATTCCTGTTGACTTCACTTTGAAAAAACACACCGTACAAAAGCTGGTTACTGTAGCAAACGCAACAAACCGAAGTCGGAAGTCTGGCCGAACCCAGCCATTTCAGGTCAACCCATCTACTAAGAAACCCATCCTTGTCATCATAGAATGCAATAAGTTCCACTCTACCCGATCATTCATGGCCCTTCTCATGTCAAGCTTGATAGTTGTCAGCCGTTCCACATTGGCTCTTTTGTTCTGCATGAAATGTGTGAGCTGATATGCTGGAGGGATACTACCTGTGATAATCTGACCCTACACCCATGACAAAAGAGCTTTGGCTTTCGGAAAGCAATATTATGCAAATAAGCTTGAGCTGGTTTGCATGTACTCCCACTGTCCCACAATATTTACCCAACGATTCTTGATGCCAGCCACTGCTAATGCAATGACCTGCAACAATTATTCACCTAATCACACTCTTAGCTTCCAATACACACAGCCATGTACGAAGTTAGCTTAACAAATTAGCTATCCTCAAAGGACTGCTTCTGCAATCTCATAAGGAAATCACAAGAGCAAAGGAGTAGAGAGATTTCTCTCAAAATTTCTGGATAGGAATTTCGCTAAACAAGAACAAGTGGTTTAGATAAAGTTTTGTCAGAAGCCCCTAAAATAGTACATGGCTATTTTACACTAGAAAAACCTTTCTAGCTAGGTGTGAGACTGACCCAGTTATGGTGTGTGAAGCAAACCAGCTGCTGGAAGCCATCACGAGTGGAAATTCGAAATCGAGCTCATTCCCCTTGACAGCCTGGACAGATGGTACGAAAATGACCATAACTATTGCTACACACCTCCAATGCGTGCTAGAGATGCCCATATTAACGTCAGTTCATCTAGGAAGTAGATGGATATAATCTGGAGGTTGGATGCAGTTTGTTGATCCCCACAGTGTGTGCCTCTTCTTCCCTCACCTTCCGCTGGATCAACTGGTCATTGGGACATGTTGCCAAGCAATGCACATCCATAGCTAAGTCCTTATTCTTGCAATGCACTTAGCTTAATAACCTCTATACTTGAAAACCTGAGAAAAAGCCATGCACATGAATACATGATTTAGGTAGTATATAATTCTCATTGATATCATAGCTAGACTCAGCTGGGAGTGAATTTACCTCTTGTTGTAGTTTTCTAGCACAGTTCCTTGTAAAAGCTTATCTATGGTCATTTCTCATTATTTTTTCTTAGATTTTGGGCTTCTTCGGTCTTTGCATGGTAGCTTGGGCAAATATTGTGAAAGGGAGAGGGTACCTACGAAATGAGCTTGTACAACGTATTACACAAGTTTATCAACTTTTTGCTCACTTCCAGTGATCTATTGACCATAGGGGTACTCGATCTGTAGGCCAAGACAATATTCCTTGCCCTAGCACTTCCTCCTAACTGTTAGAATTTCATTACCATGCATTTCTGATTAAAAATAAAGTAAAGCCCATCAAAACACTAAACGGAGTGTTGTTGTAGCTTGAGTATCATGTTACCTAATGCCACCATTTACATACTCAAATGACACATTAGATTAAATTCATAAACTTTGAACATTGAAATATCAGTTAATAAAATGGCTTTCGAAAAGTTCTTAGATAAAGCTTGTGAAATTTTCTATAAAATTTTGTAACCAGTGCATTTATTCTAAAAGTTTTTATAGTAAATTGCACTTTTTTCTTCCTTTTTTCCAAACAAAAGCTTACATTTTTTAGGGATCTGTTTAAGTGATTATGTCAAAGTGGCATAAAATAAACTAAGAATAATATTTTTTATTTTGTTAGGGCATGTTCGAATTTAGATAAACACCTGTTTCAAGCTTATTTGTTACTTGGACTGTATAGTTATAGTCAACCAACACAGAGAAGAAATAGAAATAAGTTGGATGTTTAAAGTATTTTTTGGAGTTTTTTAGTTGAATTGTTAGTTTGCTTTCCTCCTATTAATGCGAACTTCTATTAAATTTAAATCCTTATTTAACAGTTAAAAGCACACATGCAGACTTTCCTGGTAATGGTGTCCGCTCTCCCAAATCCCATGGAAAATAAGCTTCAAGGAATAGTTTGTAGAGAAACTAAAAGTAGAAGCAGCAGCAACTGTCTTGTTGTATTTCTGTTAGTATTATCTGAACACAAAATATACTTCTGTAATGCTAATCCGTACACTATTTGCCCACAGGACGAAAAGAACTATTCAGACTCCCAGTCACGATGAGCATATCGAAGACCATTGGGGTCATTAGTGGCATCAATGAGTGTGTTAATTTGTTTCAATGGGTTAGATCTGCCATCTCATCCCTGTTTTCCCAAAGGAACGGAGCACAGGATCAAAAATGCCTTAGGGATACTCTGCCAGATGTATTGCAGTTGCAGAGTGATGTATTACAGTTGCAGAGTGATCTCCAATGCCTCAGGGATACTCTACCAGCAATGTACGACCTCATTGATCGAGCAGAGTGGAGGAGCCATGAAAACTGTGTGGCCGAGCTCCTTCCAAAACTCCAGGATGCAGTTTATGATGCTGATGACATTCTCGATGAATTCAGATGGTACGAGCAGATGATGGAAGTGGAGGGTAATGTGAGCCAATCACCTTTTATTGATTTCTTTAACAATGTAATTCAAGGCAGCTTCAACAAGGTGAAAGATATCCAGAAAAGGCTGAACAATCTTTCTAATCAGCTGGAGAAGATGGGCTTGCGTGAAGTGACACAACGGTTTGACAAATCAGTCAGGCCGGAGACCAGTTCTTTCCCCAACGAGGCAAAAATATTTGGTCGTGACAGGGAACTGAAGCAGGTGATGGGCTTGCTTGGTGTACCTACAACTGGTAGTAGGGCTCATTCCAAACGCAAGCGAGCAAGTAGTTCAGCCAATGCATCAGCAAGCAACCAAGTTAGTTGTACACTAGACAATAACGAAGCAAGAATATCAGGTGTTCCTGTTTTGCCAATAGTTGGAATTGGGGGTGTTGGAAAGACCACTTTGGCCCAACATATCTGCAGTCATCCACAAGTGAAGTCTCACTTCGACCTGATAATTTGGATTTGTGTCTCGGATGATTTTGACGTGAAGAGGTTAACACAAGAGGCCATACAATCTTCTTGTGGCAAAAAGGCTACAACTGATCATTTGGATTCTCTTCAGCGTGATCTTGCTAAAAGTGTGGAAAATAAAAGGTTCTTGCTTATCCTTGATGACATGTGGGACGATTCCTTGAAAGAAGATATGCAGTGTTGGAAGAGATTTTGTGCACCTCTAACAGGTGGACTTCTGGGAAGTGTGATGTTGATGACCACCAGATCTCGAGAGGTTGCTGATGGAGTGCGAACAATGGAGCCCATTCCATTAGAGGGTTTGAAAGATGATGTCTTCTGGGATTTCTTCAAACTATGTGTGTTTGGATCTGATTGCTCAAACAATAATTCAGAGTTGGAGAGCATTGGTAGAAGCATAATTCCAAAGTTGAAAGGTTCTCCTTTGGCTGCCAAAACTCTTGGACGGCTATTACGAACGCAACTTCACCCTACACATTGGAATAATGTTCTAAAAAGTGAATTGTGGGAGCTGAAACAAAAGGAAACTGACATTTTGCCGGCCCTTCGTTTGAGCTATATATATTTACCATTCCATTTGAAGAGATGCTTTTCATTCTGCGCTGTATACCCTAAAGATCACAAATTTAAAAAGGACTATTTATCTGAAATTTGGGTAGCAGAAGGCTTTGTGGAAGCTGAAGGTGACATTCCAATTCAACATATTGGTTGTCAGTACTTTGAAGAACTTGTAAATCGGTCCTTCTTTCAAAAAGTTCGTGGTACGTATGTAATCCATGACTTGCTGCATGACATGGCGCAACTGGTTTCAAGGCATGACTGCTTCATCTTAAAAGATACGAGTGACTTTCAAAAAGTTCCTCAGAATGTTCGTCATCTGTCAATACTCTCTAGCACAAAAGTTGACTGTTCCAACTTGCTGAGCCTATCCAAGCACACGAAGATACGCACCCTACTTTGCCACAAGACTTTAAGGAATGCGACTTTAGCTTCTGTAATGCATTGTTGGTGTAGTGAATTCCGGCGCATGCGTGTATTTCTTTGTGTCTCTACAAATGAGTTACCGGATAGTATTGGCCTATGGAAGCATCTTCGGTACCTTAAAATCTCCAGGGGTTGTCCTTTCAATAGCCTTCCTTCGGCCTTCTGTTGCCTTTATAGTTTGCAGATTTTGCATGCTACAAAATGCGAATTAGAAAGCTTGCCCAATGATTTTTTCAAGTTACTCAATTTACAGGTACTTGAATTGCCGGGTGAACTATGTTTTGATGCAGCCAATGAACAGGGACCAAGAATTAGATTGTTGAAGAATGCGAACCAATTTTGTGGAGGTTTGAGTATGTATAATCTTCATGTGATAAGCAAGGATCATGCAGCAGAAGCCAAACTAAAGAATAAGAAGTATCTTGACAGGCTGAAGCTGGAATGGTATCCATGTGAACTCCCAATGCGCAACCCAGAGCGCAATGAGAGAGAAGTGCTTCAAGTTCTACAACCTCCCACCAGTCTCAAATCTCTGGAAATCTCGTGGTATCCATGTGAACTTCCAAGCTGGTTTCGGCCACGATACTTGCCAAGCATAACATCACTTGCTTTTAGAGATTGTCATGGAATTGAGGGCATTTCATTTTCCGACATAGACCTAAATGAGATACCTGGGGCGCTAGTAGACAACAATGATGACAGCATTGGTAATTTCTCGTCCCTGGCAGACTTAAGCTTTTATAGGTGCCAAAATTTATCAAGCCTCGAACAATTTCTACAACATGTACCTGCGGTCAAGAGAATAAAAATTCACAATTGCGGAAGGTTAGTATCACTACCAACTACAAGGTTTGCAGATTTGCATTGCCTTGAAGAACTGGAGGTGATTGATTGTCCATTTACCAGTTTACAAACTTTGTTGTCACCGTCCCTCAAGAGGCTCTTTGTGCGGGAGGGATCATGGTGGACTGATACGTACCAACCACCAACAAATCTCTTGGACAATATTTACTGCTCCTCCCTCATCTCCTTGCATTTGTCATCTCCCCGTCTGACGTCCATCCAACTACAAATGTGGACACTTCCAGCTCTGCAGGAGTTAAAGATTGAAGGGTGTGGATCTCTTACATTTATTGGAGAATCTGAATCGGTCTTCACTAACCTTCCTCGTCACGGGGGCAGCAGCAGCATTAAAACATTCTCATCCCTGACCGAGCTAAGCATTGTCCGCTGCTACAAATTGTCAACCGTTGATGACCTCCTAGCACTTGAATATATACCTGCTGTTGAGAAAATCTGTGTTCGCAATTGTGGAGAGTTGCAGTCCCTGCCCGGTGAAAGGTTTGGGAGTTTTCCTTTTCTAAAGGATTTGGAGATTTGTGATTGTCCAAATCTCGATTGGCCAAGCGGATTGGTGTTACCATCGTATTTCCAAAGGCTCTACTTAGATGATTGCGGGGATATCTCTGCCTGCTTTCCCAGCTGCTTGGAGAGCCTCACCTCCCTTGTGTCACTGGAGATGGGTTCATGTGCGGGTGTAGCGTCCATTCCACGCCGTAATATCGCATCACTCCAGGAATTGTTTCTTTGGAATTGCCCAGACCTTGTGTCAATTGGTGGAGCAGAGGCAATTGCAAAAATAAAGAACGTGTGGATACAGGACTGTCCAAAGTTGAAGCAACCAAAGCAGCCTGTGAGGAGACGTGTGTAGTCAATCTTTCCATATGGTACGTGTGTTAACACTAATTTATCTTCCAGTTTTTATTCACCTTAATCTATATAAATAAAAATAACCGATAAAATTCAATACATCTTTTTTATTTTAAGGGCAAAATAATCCCACAATAATCTAAAAAAATAGTAGGAATTCTCTCATTAATAGATAAAAAAACAAGGATCTACACCACTTATTTTAGTAAGAATAAATTATGACAGTGCAGATTAATCATAAATAGATAGATGTTAGAATTGTATAACAAATAGAAATGTCACGTTGCAGCATGAATTGTGCGGAAAATTCAACTAATTTTCCTGAAAACTTTCAATCTCTTTCACCTATATTATTGACTATAAAAGAAGTCGTCTGCTGAGGCCACGTCTCAAGTATGATTAGGAACCTTCCGATCCAATCTTTATTAGCATGTGGTTATCCCAATCATGCACTCGCATCTCTCTCGAACATCGTAGCGGTTATGTCTTCATGTACACTCCTACACTACGAAATAATGCAGGGCTGCGAAACATCGGCTATGCCAGTAGAGATCATTGACGCATGAATTGGTATCTGAGCCCGCTTTTAGGAAATTTTTATTGTGCAATGGATAAAACGTGTGTTTTATCTACTCCAAATAACATGATATCTTAAACCTATATCTCTGATAATAATCGCCATGCAATTGTTTTTATAATTATCTCCTACTAACAATAATCGAAGATCAATTATCATTTATCCACAGATATCTACAGCAACTGTCTCCTTGCCAGGTGAACAACCCAGTGCTGCCCGTCGCAAAAACTTCTGCACATTCTCAACATCGCGAAAACAGTACAAAAACAATATACATGGCAACATGACATGGCAAAAACAATAGCAAGGCTAATAAAAGCATTGAACCAGCACACAAGGTAATCATGCATGACAAAAACAATATGCATGGCAACAGAACTCAAATCAATCCGATTAGACTAGAGAAAAGGCATCCATTGGCATGCAAGGTCAAAACAATTGGCTTAACAAAACACCCAAGAATAGGAGCTCTTGACAATTGGCTGATCATCAAATAGTTTTCCAACAAAATACAAATACAAATTAATTTTCTGACCTTCTCAAATTACAATAGTTCATCACAACATAGTTCAGGACCTTCTTACATGGTCTCTTTCAGTGTGATATCCATGTTCTCTCTCACAGTCACTCTTTCCCAATGGTATGTGCGTGTATACTAAATTTCCCTTCCGGAATTTACTTGATTTTCTTGCACTCTTCTCATGTACTATAAAACAGTCAGTAGCGCATATATGGGGCGACTTGTTGATAATATCAATACGTATACCCTGTTTCCAAAAGTTAGTTTTTGGTTCCAGTGTTTAGTCATCGTTGACTTGTTAATCTTTTCTGAATGCCTTATGCCTACAGTAATTCCAACTAGTTTAAAGGACAAAAAGGAACTTGCAAATAATATAGATCTCCAATTGCTGCCGAAATGTATGGTGGAATTTGAAACTCTCCTTTATGTGAATGACGTTATGACGAATTCTTATTTCTCAGTGCAGCTTATAGTCTCTCTCTCTTCTTGACAAAAGCTTTTTGCTCAATGCACTTTACTGATCAATGTTATCTTCCTTATATAGCTTCTCATAGAGTCGAGAATCAATTGGCTGGAAGAATCATTTAAGTCCTACGGGGAGAAAAACTTTCTGCTGAATCCACTTTACTCCATGGCAGATTCTCCTTCTTACTCCGATTTTATTCGGTCAACACTTCTCTCTGTAATTCACATTAATGCTCATAACCGTGCGTTCCCAGCTCCCACAGAAGATTTGTTTTTACAAATACATGCATAACGTCGTAACGTCATCGAGTCCTCTCCAATGTATCATGTTTACCAATTTGTGTTATATGCCAAATAAGTGGCTGGTAAAACATTTATGCTATTTCACCTTCCATGGTGTATTGATACCATTATATGCGGATCAATTTGAACACATTGCACTGTCCATTATATTATACATACGGTTGAAAGAGTTTTGTGTAACACCCCACCCACTCTCTGGGCCAGAATGTTACCACCTCTGCATACTCTTACCCTTTTCATTAACACTAGGAGAAATTAAGCCAACACTAAGTTTATTTATATTGCTGCGTTCCAATACACCATAGCATTTTTAACAATTACTCTAGCCTAGTAAAAGCTAAAGTACACTGACAAGAGTGATACAAAAGTGCTGCTGGTTTGTGCCGATTATTCATGTGCTACTCCCGCCCGAGCATGACGTCCTCAACGGTCACCTAAAAACATCAATGAAGCAAGGGTGTGTCCACCGACTTAGCAAGTACAAAGCAAAACAGCAAATAACAGGTTCATTCATTAGACCATAATCGTTCCAATCTCATTAACCACTTTACTCTTTAACCACTTCAAGTTTCGATGAACCATTCATCATGCATATGCACATGCACCTTTCTCTTAACTCTTTAGCCTATACCAGTATAGCAGAGCGAGCACCCGTCGATGCTCACCTAGACCCGCCCTGTTTCATGCGGGGATCACAAACTCGTCCTTTTTCATACGGAGACCACAGTAGCCTGTTATTCTCATACGGGGACCTCAAACTCCACTCCGGTGGAGCGTCCACTCAACGTGGACCAACACTATCTCTTTTCATGACATGCATGCAATGCAAGTTCTCCATTTATGCATATCAACATGCCATGTCTCAACGTTCATCATTTATCATTTCTCAATATGCATCCGGAAATAGTAAACTTACCCCAACATGGTAAGCAATGCATCATTCGGAAATAGTAAACTTACCCCCAACACGGTAAGCAATGCATCACCATCCATTTAACAGAAACCACTACCCGAATTCACCGCTTTACAATGCACTTGCCTGGTTAGCCTCGGGGACGACGCGTGGATGGCTCCGACCCTGGACCTCCACCTACGTACATGTCAACCCGACTCAACGGCAAAACAGAAACCAAAGCTTAAACCGATATCAATGACTCTAAGCGCAAATCTCGATCTTTGGCGTAAACGCACGGGTTTTGAGGGACCTGTCGCGCAGGTGCCGAACCCCGTCTTTTTTTCTTTTTCTCCTCTTTTCTTTTCTTTCCTCTCTTTTCTTTCTTTTCTTCCTTTCTCTTTTCTTTTCTTTCTCTCTTCCCTCTTCCTTTTCTTTTCTCCTCACTTCACCTGAGCTCTCTCTCTTTCCTCCTTATTTCCTTCGACCGAACGGCCTCCCCACCTTTTTCCTCCCATTCCTCTCCCTGCGCACTCGGCCTAGCAGCTGGCTCCTCCAGGCGGCGCACGAGCGCACGGGCGCACTGGCCCCTCCCTCGCCGCCGGCCCTCGCCTCCACAGCCCCCTGCCTTCCCTCTCCCACTATCTCTCTCCCTCTTGCGCGGGCTCCTCTCCCAGTGGTGGTTGGCGCACGGTGCACCCGGGTGTCCGGCCCTTCCTCGCCGCCGCCCTCGCGCCGCTGCCAGCTGGCTCCGCCGCCTCTCCCCTATTGCCTCCATCCTCCCCAGATCTGGCAGATCTGGACGGATCCGCCGCTACCCTACCGCCGGCCACCACCTCTCGCCTACACCCGGTTCTGGCCCTGACTAACGCCGCTAGTCGTCGGCGCCGGCCACCCCGGGCTCCCCTCGGTATGGGCCTCCTCGGACTCACCGGCCGCGGCTCATAGCCGGTCGGTGCCATTCCTCCCTATCAACCCCTCCATCAGGCTCACCGACCACTACTCCGGCAACGCTTCTCCCTGTGGGTTCGAGCTCGTCGGCCACGGCATTTTGCCGGCCGGCCCCTCCCAACAGGGCAGTGCACTCTTCCCCTATGTTCTAGCCTCTACTTTTGCATGCTAACGTGCTATGCCACGGCACCGAAACATGGGAGGGGAGGTGAGGCTTACTTGCTTGCTGAACTAGAAAAAGAATGGGCGAGGACAAGGTTGGGAAGTTCGGGTGGTTCCTCCTCTAGCCATCATGGCCAGCCGCTCCCTTGCCCTTTCTCCTCCGGGCTTCCTCTTCCTCGCCTCCTCCTTGTCCCGGTTGGGCTTGACATGGTTCCGGCGGTACTAGGCAGATTGGGGTCGCCGTGGACGCCGTCCTTGCATCGTCGGCCTTCCTCAATCCCCCAAACCCTCTCCATTTCTCTCCCTCACCTTCTCTCTATGTTGCCCGAGCAGGCTTAGCCGGGCTTGGCTTTGGGGCTCACTTGGTGGCTACTCTCGGTTGGGAAAGGATGGTGAAATGAGGCTTGGTTTCACGGTTGGGGAAAGAAAATGGTCTTCTTGACCTGTGCTAGCATATAAAAGCATGGTTGGGGCTGCCTAGCATTTGTGAAATGTCTTAATCACCCTCATTTAATTTTCATGCCCCTCTCACATACTTGACTGCCCAAGGGCATTATGGTCCAAGGGTTAAGTTGGTTGTGAGGTTTCTACTGCAGCAGTAAGTCGGTAAAAGGTAAGGTGGAATTCTCGCCGGATGATGAAAACCCGAAATGCGAGACGGTGCTGACTGGCCCTGGACAGAGCACTACTCGGCTCTCTACACTACAACACAACAGGCCTTCTATGACAATTAAATATCGTCACAAACAGTGGTTTTTTTGTCACTGTACCCAATTTGTGACGACTCAGTGACGAAAAGGCTACTGTCACAGAAGGTGCGTCTCTAAACACCTTCCATGACGAAACAACACAAAATGTCATAGTTTTCGTGACGGTACATTTTCGTCACAATCAACTATGACACTCCAGATTGTCATGAAAAACGTCACGGACCGTTGCCTAGGGAGCTGCCACATGGACGCTGATGTGGCGAAGTTGACATGGCAGATGACGTGGCAAGTGACGTGTAAAGAATATCGTGACAAATTTCATCGTCATAGATTATTGGGCTTGGCCCATTTAAATTTAGTTTAGACTAAAATTTAGCCTGTTCTTAAATAGGCTTCAGGCCTAATTTTTGCCCATTTAAAACCCATTTAGCTTTTTGATTCGTGGATAAATTCATGGGCCTTATTATTTGGGCTTTAGCAGCCAGAACTGTTTCACCGTACCTATTTGAAAATTGCTGCAATAAACAATACATTTTATCAATTCATTGCATACATACAAAGATGAGAGTTCATACATCAACCATAAATTTGGAACCAGCAACATAGTTTAACCAAACTAGACCCATCAGACCATAGTATAAGTTCACCAAATAGCACAAGTACGAAACAGTACAAGTTCAACCAAAACTCCAATTACAAAAATAAAATAGTAAAGTCACCTAACTTTAAAGCAACTAACCAGAACAGCTCTAACATCATAAGAAAAGTGATGGATACAGCATAAACTTGTATGTGCTCATGCTCACAAGCAGGCCCTGGAATTTCAAGGAGGCGTCACCTGACTCTGATTAAAGTTAAGTAGTTGACGAACCAGCTGTTGAGTATCATATTGTGCCTTCTTCACACTATCAATCTCTTGTGCATATTCTTTTGCCTGCGCCTTCAAGATACCAACCTCTTCCCGAAGTCCTGCAGATTCTTGCTTCTCCGTCTCTAGTTGAGCCTGGAGATCTTGCACCTGTGCACTAACAGCACCTCTTTCACTTGTCTTGGTGGCAGACTGCAGACCCATATTTCGAAGGAAACTTGACTTTGGCAAAACTTTGGTAACCACTTCAGTAGAAGACTTTGGCTGCTGTCCTTCTTCAACTGGTTCAGCCACAATAGCTTCCATAGCAGCCTAGCATCATATACAATTAAATTAGTCTTTCATATTGTACTATGGGGGGCAGTTTCCAATATATTCATGTCTAAGAGGCAATAAAAGAGAAATCAAATACTTACGATAGCATTCTTCACAGGTTCACTAAAACCAATTTTCTTGCTGCAATGTGTGTCCTTGAAGAGATCAATTGCAGTGGGTTCTGTATCCTTATATTTTTCTTTCTTCTGAAACATGTGAAATCAGTTTGAAAGTGTTAGATTGAAACATATATGATGAGTAATCATGTTAGATGTCAATTACTGTGCATATAGACTCGAATGGTTAAAATAAGATCATGGAGCTACCATTAATGCAATGTAGTCTGTAATGGAAAACATAAGCATGGGCAATGAAGTAGTATCAAATAACAGAACAACCTCGACATATATATGCAAGCACATTTAATAGTTTTAAACATGTATTGTTCATTGGCACATGATCAATTGGTTATAGCAAGTACATAAATTCCATTATATGCTGAAAAAAGATCGAGCAGAGCAGCTTATTATTGTGATTCGGAGGAGACAACAACAAACATTATATGTAATTTATGATAGATCAGTTTAGCACTACTGGACAAAAATTATTAGGTTGCTACAAGGCTGAGTAGCAACCAATATGCATACGTCAAGACTAAGCAATTTTGTTGCATTGCTGGTGTTCTTACCGCGACATAAGCATGTGCAAGGTAACAACGAGAACCCGTCCGCTGCTGGAACTGGACTTTCTCACGGTTCAGTTGGTTTTTGATGCATTTGTCCTGAAGATTGCATAATTGTATAAGAGAAGAGTAATACAAACAGTATACTAAAAAAAGAATACAAAATGATGAGATTGATTTTTGATAGGTGCTTCCAAAGAAATCTTGAACAATTAATGAGAGACATAAAAGACAGACTATGCTATACCAAAAATAGCTTTTTTGTTTTGTAATCTACATCATCTTCAACTTACACTTGCAGTTTATGGCCATGCAGGGTACACAATTTATGGACTTAAAGAATTCACACCAGTCAGATCAAACTAATCGTGCACAAATTTGCCACTGCAACATTTCAACAATCGCAAATCTCTTACTTCAAGATGACACACACTTCGTATGCACTAGTCACGCGTTATCAATCAAGAATTGAGTCACACTCGCTTTTTCCATGACATGATTCTATCATTCAAGCAAGGCCATTTCTCAATTTTCAGTGATGAACAAAAGAATCCGATATCACTCCAGAAATTAAGGATTTAAAGGAACCAGACAAGTAACAAAGACGAAACTGAATTAACTGCAATAGTTCAAGCAGACAGCACAACTATTTCTAAGATGTACAAAACACTAGGTCAGAGACCACAGAGCACATATAAGGGTATTTTGGGCAGTAAGACTAGGCTAGCTAAAAGCAAAACTAACATAGCTTACATGTATAACTTCAGCTGCTTGCTACTTCTTTAACATCACTAATAGTCCTACAGGTTCAGAGTTAGCAAAGTTTCCATATTTGCATAGATAACTAAGACATACTGTTGCGAGATAGGCAGCCAACAACAGCACCAAAACCATGTTCCAAAGCCAGAGATCTTCAGGATGCATTATTCAGCTCCAAAAATACACAGCTCAGTACTCGTCAAACAAGAGGAACAGGCTCATTCCTTATTTCCTTGAACAAAGAAAGATTTTGGACTGACGGAACCAAAGTCAAGCTTTCGACAAATGCTTGGGCTGAGCTTTACCACTTTAAGAGATGGCCTCAAAGAAGCGTCTGGGCAGGTGTCTGCAATGCCGATAATTAGAGGCTTTGAAACAGGGGTTTTACAGCTTTCAGGTGGACTTGCATCTCTCAGATCCTTTCCAGTTGCCTCCTGTGCTTGATTTGAGATAATCATATCAAGAAACATCTTGCAGATCCTTTGCAGAAATAGATCCTCTTCCTCCTCAGAATCATCAAATTCATAACTTAACCTTTTAACTGGGTAGTCACCAGATTCAAAATTTAGCTGCCTGCGGGAAGGAACTTCTATTCCCCTGATCACCTTCATCTTTGGTGCAAAATTTATGGACTTAAAATTCTAGCCCTACCAAGTTCTCATCATGTGTTATTTTTTATAGACTTAAAACAGCAGTACAACGTGGCTATATTTATAGATACATGCATACAGTTTATCAACCTAAAGTTACCAGGATTCAGATGAGACACTTTTGTTTACAACATGGCTACTAGATAGGGAGACACAAACAGCAATCAATACAGAGGCTGGCCAGGTGAAACACTTTTGATATGCAACTTCCAAACCACTACTGTGTCTGAAAATCTATCTAAGAGCTAGCAGAGCTTAACTGTGAATATCAAGCTAGTACATATGTGACGTACCTTGTGCTTTGAGCTTGACCACATGTCCACCAATGCTCTCCATTGATCATCCGTCATACACTTCAAAGGCGACGTTGTCCTCACTTGATTTGCCGGAACCCCATCAAAGTACTTCTTTTTCAGCCTATACCTCATTTGTCGTTGTCCACCCTTCATCATATCAACACATGCATCTTTTACAGCATTACTATCGGTGTCCATGGTAAAATGTCCCTAGTAAAGAGCATACACATCAGATTTGAACATGCAAAAGACACCATAACCTTTGATTGGACAAGTCAAATAGATAGACTTACACCAAGTTTGCCAATGTAGTTTGTAATTTGATGATCATGCTTCTTGTACTCCTTCCAATGTGGAAAGATAGGTATATGTTGCCTGAGTATGATCCCACCCTCTGAAGCAAGCTTTGCAGCTTGTATTGGTGCCTGTGGCCTTCTATTACCTTCAGTAATGTTGATTTCAATCTTAGTGCCTAATCCTCTGCTTAACGAATCCAATTCTTTGCCCATACTGATTCCTCTCGGCACTTCTTGTGTATTTGCTGTTAATGGACCTATTAAAATTTCATTTGCAGATTTAGTGTCAAATATTAAATTTTGTGTACTATCTAAGTACCAATACTACCCTATGTAATACAATTCAAGTACTCTAATTCTAAAAGGAAAGTAATCCAACCATAGTAGTATATCTGAATGATTCAGTAAAGCAATGTAATCATAGTAGTACTCTAATTTTGACTGCATCTACCTTGGTGCACCAAGTGAGCTCATGGAACACAAACTAGATGACAAGCTCATCGAATCCTTGCTGGCAGTAACAAGAAGCAAAATAAGTATGCCATGGATCAGATTATGATCAGCCAATTCAGCATCAAGGTAAACATTGATCATGGATATACATCTCCATGTCAATGCCTAGTTTATACTTTGTTGTAATAACTTAAAACAGAGTTTTGCAAGCTGAAAACAACCTCTCTACAAAAGTCAATATAGTATGAGCCAAATTGTAATAGCATGATCAGCTAAATCAACTACGTAAGCAACCGTTAATAATTTCATACTGACTTCAGGTGAAATACTTCACTCTTTCTGTCTAGAATATTAAGATGTATCATTCAATGGTCAACAGATTTGAAAAGCTCTGCCTGGCCTTAAAATTTTGAACGAAGGAGATATGCAAGTCAACATTGGTGTGGCCTGCCTTTTCTTCTACATTATATATTTTCTAACATGGAGTTTACAGAGAAAAAAACATGAAACAAACTAAAAGTAAGAACATTCACTAGTACTGCAGTACTTTGGAAGACACAAATTGTGCTACCAGGATTATGAGACAGAGTTGACAAGCCAATATCACAGAAAAGCCTCACTCAATTCGCAGCAACTTGAGCAAAGGTTTGGGAAGGCGATCCATGCCTTAATGGAGTAGGATCAGATGATATATATCAACATTGTTTCAGAATGGCTCTTACATATAGCATCAGACTGACCAAGGACACACAAAAGCTTCAAGGTTCAAGAAATAAAATATGGTCTGCATTCAACTCAAACTTCATAAAAAAAGGCTGACAGTAATCTTTCTTTTTCTGTAGATGTTTTGCTCTCCCTTAGTCTTTCTTTTTCTGTAGATGATCTGTTATTAAATTGCTGTTTTTTCCATGTGATTATTGTGAGTTTCAGTTAATTTTCCAACCTGTGCAGACAAAGGAAAATCTTCTGAACTTTTGTAACCTAATATAGTGGTACCAGGAATGAGATAACTGAAAAATAAGCTTTAAGAAATTGAAGTCTACCAAGGTCAAGCTATCATTTTTCATGTAGATACCATTGCATGCATTTTGGCATTGTTTTGTTGAATCTATGTAAATATATACCTATGGACCAAGTGTCTAATTTAATATAGTTTCAAGATTATGCTATAATATGTATCTATGTTAGTAAATAGATTGTAGACATTCACTGAGTACTTGGTTTAAGAGGACCAGTTCTTGAGTTCTGAAATGAACAGACAGGCAAAAAACACTAAATTTTACTGCCATGTGAGTCATTATGGTTCCGAGGATTCAGCTGTTCAGTCCTATGTGTCACCAATAATATCTGCTAAATAATATCTGCTAATTCAGTGGGTTACCAGCAATATGATATTTGCTACTTTAGTGGATCATCACTAGTATGATCCTTGTTGATTTTTTTTGCTCCCGTTGCAATACACAGGCATAGATCTAGTTAATATCATAAGCAACATTTGATATGGAGACCAAATATGATAATCACTTGCCTTCATCATTAACGTTGATCTGCTCCTCATTCTGGCTAGTAGTAGTAGATACCAATGCATCGTGTGCGACAGCAGTTCTTTGCCTAGTAACTCTAGTATTTTCCTCCTGTTGCTGAGGTGCCACCACTCTCTTTGATATGCTTGATCCTCTAGCAGAGAAGTTCCTTTTATCATGGGAACTCTTGTTACATACGTCCTCAGCAGCCTAAGAAGCCTCGTTTGGTAGCAAAGAAGAAAAATTAGCTACAAATTAATGAAATTGCAGAACCATAGGTAATTAGCAAGAACAATGCTTGGTACCTTGCTGACTTCATCTTGGTCAGATCCCTCATTGTCCTGAGGATTATACAGGGATCCTGATTGTTCATAACTATCATCCTTGCTCCTTGCTCTTGTATTGTTAACCATTGAAGCTAGTGCATTGACCCCAAGTCTTTGCAACAATTGATTGTTCCTCATCATATTTTCAGCCCTTATCTTCTCATATTCACATAATGGTGCTTCTGTACATTCATTTAAACAGTTGCTAGGATAAATGTTCCTGATTAACAAGAAATATGTGCTACTCTCATTGCACAACAAAACAAGGAAGTTGACACCATTAGCTACTGACATTACTTAAAAAAAAACAAGGAAGCCAACGGCATGAGCTACTGCCATTACACCGATGAATCAGATATATGCATTATGCCATAAAAACTTAGGTCTACAAGTAATGTAACCTAACATCCAAATCAACGTAGGCTCCAACCAGACATCCATAGGCAAGATGGGATCGGAAGCTTAAGCTGTTCATGTACTGCTGCAACATTTTCCCACACAGCCAAGCGTATAAACGAGAAAAGCATAAGAACAAGCAGATCCCTAAAAGACCGCAGCCTCCTGGTAGCCGCCCTCCGTCGCCCTGCCCCCATGCCCTAACTGCCTTCCACCCTCACCACCACCGTAATTGCTACCCGAAACTGCAGATCCTCGCCACCACCGTAATTGTTACCCGAAACTGCAGATCCCGCTCTACCATGAGGAAGGATTCATATGAAATTACCAAGGGGCTTCGTTGTCTTCGGTGGTGCCTTCCTCCCAGGAGGCATGTTGGTCTTGGAAGGGGGTGAGGTGCAGATCGACGACGGGCACGTTGGCGGCGGCCGGCGGTCTTGGGGCGAAGGGGAGGCGATGCGGCTGTCCTGGGGCACAGGGGAGGTGATGCTGTGGTCTTGGGATCAGGGGGTGAGGCGGCGGGAGAGGGGGCAGAGGGAAGGTGAGGCCGCGGAGGCAGGAACCGTCGCCGAAAAAGGGGATCGCTAGGTCCTATCTCCCACCTCACCGCCCTGTTATCTCCCAGGCTGAACGTGGGGATGGGATTGCTAGGTGATACTCGGCTGTATAAGGGCGACGTGGTAATGCGCGGGCGGCAGATAAAAATTTTGCATCAAATTAGCGCCCATTCTTATTTATCTAATCTACCCGGTATATAATAACTGTATTAAAAATATTTAAATAGTGGATAACATGTGTATAAATGCTATATAATGCATATGTTGTATAAAAGATAGTTAATGTTCTACTACCAATTCATGATGCACATACACAATATTAATATATTTAAAACACCGCGAATATATATATGTAACATTGAGAGAGAAAAAGATTCCTTAACATATCATCGTTGGTGGACACTTCCGATTAAGACCCATCTTCGGAGGGGTATGTCGACAGTCACTCGTCCAATAGCAGCACCGTGCGCGAGATTTGCTCTCAGTGTCGCCACATTCCGAGTAGGGGTGAAAACGGATCGGATATTTTCCGTCGGATCCAGACGGATACGAATACGGATTGTGTTGGATCAGATTTTTTTCAGATAGTTCTCGGATCGGATACGGATACAGATTTTTTTACCGGATACGGATACGAATACAGTAAGCCTAGTATCCGTCGAATACGGATACGGATAATCCGGATAATATGAAACCGGATATCCGGGACATAACTAGGGGTGAAAACGGATCGGATATCCGGGACATAACACCTTGATCTGGACGGCTGCATCTGTTGTATAACCAAGGGCAAAAAGGGAATTTCCCATTTCCCTCCTCCTGTGCGACTCGCGCATCCCCCTCTCTCCCGTTGGGTTCGGCGCTCCTCTTCTTCCCGCAAGACTCGGTCCCCAGATCCGGTTTGTGAGTTGCGGTGGTGGCGCGTAAGACTCGGGACGGCCAAGAATAATCTTGTGCAACCCTACATTTGAGAGCATAAATAATCAATTAAACTTGAGCTTGTTGCTAGTCTTAATTGGTAAATGCCTTTTACATTGACATACATATTCATGTTTAGAAAGTTATTGCTTCTATTAGGGTGTGTTTGGTTCTGGGGCAATAGGGATAGAATGGCTCCATCTCTGTTTTTAAGGACGGGACCGTCCTCGTTCTTTGTTTGGTTGTAAGGGATAGGACCGTCCCCGTTTTTTGTTTGGTTCTGGGACATCAAAATATGGGATGAGTCATCCAACGTGTGGGGCCCTTTTGTCATCCTCTTGTTTTTAAGAGGCGAGGAAGAGGGACGAGCCCATCCCCTCGTTTTTGAGGGACAGGGGCATCCTCGATTTAGGGGAATATTCCCGGGATATTCCCCAAAGGGGATGGACTATGTCTCTGCTGACTCCAATCCAAATAGGTCCAAATCTGGGATCACCCCGTCCCATCCCCTGTTATCCCTAGAACCAAACGCACCCTTAGTGAATACATGGTATACTTTGAATGATATATTCAATTCATATGGTTCCATACATGTTATGTCATTTATATATGAATTGATGTCTTTGATGTGCTTATATGATTATATTGGAATTATATTTATGTCTTTGCTTATAATACCGCAAATATTACAACAGCATCTGGATCTGGACGACGGGCTTGCGGCGGCTGGGCCCCTGAGGAGGTCGCCGGCGAAGACAACACGACTGTTGTGACAACGCGACAACTTGGTGCTAGTTTGCATGCATCATCCCAAGGTCCAATTGGGTTGAGAATCAGTACCTCTCATATATCCACCAGCGACTGTTGTGACAGCAACAACGAAAACCAGGTCACAGGAAGAAATATCTACAAAAGTACGGCGGTAGGTTGGGCTGCGGAGGACACGAACAGATCACCGTGAATTTCTAGAGCGGTCTGGTCCTCGAGGGAAAAACAGTGGGGGAGGAGGACGACGACTACGGCCGCATTAGCAGCGCGGTTATGGAGCGGGGGCTCCGGATTGGATTGAGCCTGCCTGCCTTCACTTGACACGAACTCTCTCAAGGAGACAAGGATGGTGTGGGTTCTTTGCATGCCTTCACTTCACATGACGCGAACTCTCTCAAGGATGGTGGGTTTTTTTATGTTTCTTGATCGGTTTTGTACGGCAAGTAGTTTTTAAATAGAATATTTTTTAAGATAGATTTATAAGTTAATTATAGCATACACTGTCCTGATTTTATTCATATCGATTAAAATTATACACAAGTATCTATTTGTTTTTTTTTATCGTGAACGGTTAGAATTTAAAATTTCAAATAAAAATCATAATCTATAATAAAAAAATTCACTCACTGCGTGGCTGCCCGCTAGTACAATGTGCTATGTGCCAACTGCCAAGCAAGGGCTGGGCCCTTCTCCGGGACACGCCATGTGAGGTCTGTGCTCCCTCTGCCTCTCCCTCGGAGAATACCATTATTAGCCACTGCGGAAGCGGACACGTACTTACTGCGTCGCCGTGGTGTTTTAATCCCGTAGCATTTACGTACTACTCGGTAAGACCATGGTAAGTAGGAAAAGAAAGGGTACCCCTATCCTTCTACGGAAAAAGGACCAAACAATGGTGGGTGCAGCGCGGAGAACTGGGGGAAAAAAGGGGGCGAACTCTCTCCTCCCTGGATCGAGATTCCAATGCTGGAGCGGAAAAAATAATCGTGGATGCATCATGTGTGAAAAGGGAAGAATCTCATAAAGAATGGACATGATGCTGATGCTATTTTCCAACAGCGCTAAAAGGAATGTAGTAATGTATGGTTGGCAAATTAGGGCATGTACAACACACAGACGGGTTGCTATATTATGTGAATATATTACAAGGGTGGAATATATTATGTGAATTCTAGAAGAGAAAGGAGTTCAGAAAAGTGAAGTGAACAAGTTTCTTGCGAGGAAATTACAGAGGTCAAGCATTGCCAATGCCAGCCTTCAGCATCGGGTTCTATAAAAACTTTGCCAGTTCTGAACAGTGAACAGGTTACTGCTGGTAACCAGCTACAACATGTCAACATGGAATCAGTATCAGTTGCCCAATGAACACCAGTTTGGGAACCAATTTCCACTGCTTCTGCAATTAAGTCGATCCCAGCATATGAAAGAATCAATATTTGGAACTTTCCCTGAAGACAGAAGTGTGTCATCCACAGTATATGTGGTTGATTGCTCGTCCTACAGAATCAAACTTCAGTAAATAACTTCAGGGTATTTAAGTAAACATGTACAGGGAAGTTAATATGAAGCAGTTAGACATAAAACATGTAAAACATTTAAGGTGCTGACATATCTGATAGACATGCTAGTATTTTGATGGAAGAAAAACATTAAGCCATACCATAATCAATCAATGAACAACTATGCTTGGACATTCAGACACTCTTATTGATCTAACTACTGAAATGCTTTGGGTTAATCAGTATAATCAATCAAGTATTTATAACCACACATGACATTTGTCCAAAAAGTAAACTTTGAGAAGTGGTTGTTGAGTTTTCTAAAAGTTCTGGAACTAAGCAATGCACATCTCCTCCATCAGATGACCATTCACGCAAATTAATTTTTTTATCAGTTATTTTACAAACTTACAGCTGGTCACTTCTTCTGTCAGTTCGAAGGGGATATCAATTTCTGACCCATCTGTAGCGGTCAACAAATGCTTTGCAACTCCAGATGATAAACAGTAGAACTTCATGAGCAAAAAGCTCTCACTAACTTTAGATTGATCCATCACATATGATGCATCCACATGTTCATGATCTTCCTGAGCATTAACTCTGCATCCTTCTTAAAGTGAGTAACATCATGCCCAACTCTCCAAACCATAGGGACTTCCCACTTTCTGTCATACACAATTCAAATAAAGCATAAAATCAGTTGAATTTTGACAACCAAAATTATCTTGAAATATTTCATATATGCAAGAGGAACAGAGTTTCCAAGAATACTATAAAATAAATCTTTACATGTCCCTGTCTAGAAACCACAAGCTTCCAGAGCTTTTATGTCGAGTAATCTTAGAAAACATACCCCTCCTTGTGAATTTTTTTGCAGTGTTCCACGTAATCGTCAGTATACAATGAAAACAAGTTTTGAAGACGTTGAATACTCCTTTCAATATGTTGTGACGTCACTAAATCCCAGATTCTTAATTCTGGATAAGCCTTCCACCTGTGTCCAAATACAAAGAAGTCCCAATCTTCCTCTCTCAGGTCAAATTCTTCAGTAATATCTACATCAAACATCAACTGTACCAATACAAAGAAATATTAAATTACTCATCAGAAATCATATCATTTAATGATTGAAAAATGAAGTCATCTGTTGACAAACTCACAGTATGCATTTTAGTGTATTCATTAAAGCCATATATAACTGCTGGGACATACCTGAAAGGAAGAATATTGAGAGAGAAGGGGTCAACATGGATCACAAACCGACCACAACCAAAATAAATAAATAAATCTTCCTCAATCAGATGAGCACTACAGTGGATATCGTCCCTTCGTTTCTAAGGTTCGTTGGTTCTGGGAACAGTTAGTTGGTGCATCTAGGAGAGGCCTTGACTGCGGGGGACATTTGTTGGGGTAGCTGTAGAAAAGTTTACAACTGGTGGTTTTATAGTGGTAGAGAAAAGCAAGGCCTGTAAGGGTAACAGACAGCGGCTATGTCTTGAGGAAGAAATGAAGAACCACCAAAATCATACATCTTCAACTCCTGTAAAAGTCAGAAATAGTTGTCATCAGAGATAGTTGTTTAACACAGTTAAAAAGCAAGATCCATATATTATAATAACTGACATTAGCAATATGAGCTACCGAACTGCAATCTGTAACAATAATAAACCTAATGAAATGCAATATCTTACATGAGAAAAGAGGTTATTGCCAAACTACTGCCAAATATGCTCAGAGCTACTCTATATCGCTATCATCATCATCATTGCTAGGGAGTGTTGGACCTTCATTATCACTGATATATTGCCATCTAGTTTCATCTTCATCATCACTTGACTCGCTTTCTTGCACTTCGTCTACCCTTTGACTACGAAGCTTATCAACTGCGCTTGCATCAACTTGAAGAGAATCTTCATCGGCCAGAGCCGGATGTTCATTCTCCAGATTTCCTTCATTTATTTGGACATGAAAATCGTCACATTCATCATCTTGGTATGACAATCCCACACCATTGGGTCTTTCAACATTGTCATTTTCAGACACACTCCACAAATGTCTATGTGTAAATTTTTGGACAATTCTCCAACTGTCTCTATGCTTGGTGTCTTCCAAGTAAAATACTTTTGTTGCCTGCGTTGCTAAAATAAAAGGATCATCCTTGTACCAACAACTGCTATGGTTGATGCTTCTGAAAAATCCATCATCTTTCATTCTAACTCGCTTGCCATGTGTGTCAAACCAATCACATCGAAATAGAACCACTGTCCGGCTCTCACTCGAATCCGAGTTATACCGCAGCTCAATTATTTCATTCAAACAACCATAAAAATCAATATTTTCACTATTATGTGTACCCTCAGTCATGACTCCACTATTCTGAGTTTTTCTATTTTTTTCGCGGTCAAATGTGTGGAATCGGACACCATCAACAAGACATGCTGAAAAAATTCGAACTCGGAGATCCGGTTCACATGACAATGCATATAGGTCAACATTAATGTCTTCTCCTTCCATGTGACGTAGTCTTGCAATCTGTACAAGTAAAATACAATGCATAAGTGAATTAGCAATATAGGCAACATTGGTAGGGGCAATATGAAATAAACTCACATAATTCTTAAACCAAGAGGAAAATTCCTTCTCGAGGGCTCTCTCGACATCAGGATATCCTTCAGTCTCTAACTCTTTCTTGCATATCCTGCAGACCATAGTTAATTAGAACATGAGCGATAATAATTAGTGGGTTACATAATATAAATTTAAAAGTTCATATGGGATGACTTACTCCATGTATGGCTCAACCTCTGGACAATTGTTTAGCACAAACCAGACCATTTTATCATAATCATGTTCAACATATGTAACCTTCGGGGCTCCAAGTGTATCAACTCCATGCTGGAAAACAGATATATCACCTTTTCTCAAATCAACACGCTCCCTGTTCCTGCCCTCGCGATTGTGTCGTGTATTAACATCATCAAAGTACCTTGAGCAAATGGTCAAGCACTCAGCGGCAACATATGATTCTGCAATGGACCCTTCAGGTCTTGCCAAGTTCCTCACAAAACGTTTCAATGTATACAACCTTCTTTCTACTGGGTACATCCATCCATACTGTACCGGCCCTCTAAAAATTGCCTCATCAGGTAAATGAACAATCAAGTGTAGCATGACATCAAAGAAAGAAGGAGGAAATATTATCTCAAGTTTGCAGAGAATAATTGGGATTTCAGATTTCATTCTTTGCAAAACATCCAACTTCAAAGTTCTTGCACATAATTGCTGAAAGAAGTTACCTAATTCAGCAAGTGCTTCATATATGTCCTTATGCATGATTCCTCTAATGGCAGCAGGTAAAATCCTCTGGAGTAGGATATGACAATCATGAGTTTTCAATCCTTGGAGGTTGCATCCATCAGCAGTAACACATGTTGCTAAGTTAGAAGCATATCCATCAGGGAATTTTACACTTCTCAAAAAATCGCAAAAGGCAATTTTTTGAGTTTTTGTCATTGTGTAGGGAGCATGCGGAACACTATACGAATTTCCATCACGCTTCAAGTGTAAATTTTTCCTTATGCCCATGTCTTCCAAATCAAGTCTACCATTTATAGTGTCCTTTGTCTTCCCAACGATACCGAGAAATGTAGCAAGAATGTACTCACATATATTTTTTTCGATGTGCATAACATCAAGATTATGTCGAAGCTTCAAACTTGACCAATACGGCAAATCCCACAAACATGACCTTCGCTTCCAACATTGACCTTCTGCTTCCCACTTTCTCTTTTTGCTCTCAGGATGCTTTCCTGGTCTAACATCCTTGACCCTCTCCAGTTGCTCCATCAGCTCATCTACACTAAATTCCTCTGGCTTGTCACGATTTTCAGCCTTACCATCAAAATTTCTCTTTTTCCTCCAGGGATGGTCCTTTGCAAGGAATCGTCGATGGCCAATATAACATATCTTATTCCTTATTCTTCTGGAACAAGGATTTTTGTCACATCGCACACAAGCATAATAACCTCTTGTGACTCTACCTGACAATGTGCTCAAAGCTGGATAATCATGAATGCACCATATAATCGCAGCATGTAGATTAAACTTCTTTCCACTGAGTGCATCAAAAGTAAGGATACCTTTCCAAAGCTCTAGCAACTCCTCAATAAGTGGCTCCAAAAAAACATCAAAATCCTTTCCTGGGCATTCCGGACCAGGGATAAGTAGGCCCATCATGAAGTTGGATTGCTCCATACAATCCCATGGAGGAAAATTATAAGGGACAAGAAAAACAGGCCACATGCTGTATGAAGAGCTCATTTTGCCAAACGGATTGAAACCATCCGTAGCAAGGCCAAGTCTAATATTCCTTGCATCTTTTGCAAACCACTCATACTCTCTATCAAATTCTTTCCATGCCTCACCATCAGCTGGATGACTGAGCTCATTCTCCACTGGTTTCCTCTTCAGCTGGTGCCATTGTGCCTCCTCTGCTATTTTTTTGGAAGTAAACATCCTCTTCAACCTTGGAATTAATGGAAAATGCCGCAACACTTTTTGAGGAATCTTCTTCATTCTATCTGTATTTTTCCATCTTGATGCACCACAAACTGGACATACATTCTCTTTTACTAATTTTTTCCGAAACAAAACACAATTATTTGGGCACACATGAATTGAATCATATCCAAGTCCCAATGCACGAATAAGTTGCTTTGCTTCCTGGTAAGATGCAGGAATAGAGGAATCTGGGAATGCGAATGATAACAACTTCAATAATGCAGTGAATGCAATATTGCTGATTCGATAAAATGACTTGATATGAAGTAACTTCACCACAAAAGAAAATCTTGTATGAGCTGCACCAGGGTAAAGTTCCTTCTTCATCTCTTCTAATAGATCTCCAAATAAAGATTTTTTCGCTATACCTTCCTCTTCAGCCATATACAACTCCTCTACCATGTCAGGAATTCTATCATCGGTGCCATCTTCTTCATCCTCATCCATACCAACATCCTCATTGAAACCAATATGTTCATCTAGATGGTCTGCATTTTCCTTAGTTCCAATCTCCATTGCTTCTCCATGATTTATCCATCTAGTATATGTGCTAGCCATGCCATGAATATATAAGTGATCCTCCACCTTTCCTTGATGACCATAAATCTGATTCAAACACTTACGGCATGGGCAAAGTATCTCTTCATCCTTATCAAATCTCTTTGAAACAAAATCCATGAACTCGCTGACCCCTTCCAGATGCGACTTGCTAAATAGTCTACAGTTGATCCAACTCCTGTCCATCTGTCGCATATGGAAATAGGACAACAAGTAGCAAATTATTATAGTGCTATAAAAACATCAACTTAATGGATTTATAAAAACATTCTTTTCCAATACAGGTCAATGATTAATAATTGAATCTGGAAAGATGAAGAAAAACACTACAACTTTTGTTCAGATATAAAGCTGCAATCATTCCATTAAGATGGCCAAAAACATGTTTGATCTGAAACTGTCCAGATTCTCAACCTAGAAAAACAGTCATTTTTTAACGATCATATCTCTCAAAATACAGGGTCTATGAAGGTGATCTTAGTGTAAAAAAAAGAATTTAAGGTTCTACAGCTTTGTCCACGTAGGAAAATTTTATTACGGGTATTAAGAGGTGGCTGCAGCTAAAGGGTTCTAGGGGAGTTCGGTCAGATAGAAAAGAAAAGGAAAACAACACAGCGCAAGGCAAAGGGACTCGATCATGCACAAAAGCCCAACTCGGCAACGTCGTACGACCGAACGAACAACACAACAACTAACTACACAAACAACGTACTAACGACACTGACGACGGCGGAACAACACTAAACACAGAACTACAAACGTACGCACGACTTAACTACCGACCGACCACGAGATAGAAGAAAAGAGGGAGATCGAGAAGCATAAGGGAAGATCTAGAAGCACTAGGTGGGTCGAGATAGCAAAGGGAGGAAACGATCGCCGGCTAGCTAATCCGCACAACTCAAACAAACACATATACTAACACCGACAACAGGACAAGCACAGACAGAGCCTACACATCACTGATCACAAATACACTGAACACAGACATACACCACAACAATTCTGCATCACATATCACAGATCATAATCCTCAGAATAACAAGCACAGTTCATATAGTATTGAACAATTAACAGTGACATAGTATCAGTAATAGTAACTGAAAACAGAAGATTAAGGAGAAGGAATCCACCGAGATGTTAATGAAGCCGTAGGAGTTGTAGAACCAGCAGCAGATTAGCAGCGTCGGGGACGTAGAAGAGGAGGCCGTGGAGTAGATGAAGTTGAGGAGGAGGAAGTCGTCGCCGTCGGTGTCGGTGAAGAGGAAGCTGAGGTTGGGGTCGTCGAGGTTGGCGGAGATCGCTGCGGTCGGATGCGGAGGGAGAGCAGAGGATGGCGGTGAAGGCGGCGGCAGTGGAGAAGTCGATGCAGCCCTCGCCGGCGCCGGAGCAGAAGAAAAGGGGAGGAAAAGCAAGGGGGCAAAGGAAGAGGAGAAGGTGGTGGCGCACGGGAGGAGGAGCGTGAGCGCGGAGGAGCGGCAGTGGATGCGGAGAAGGGGGGCCGAGAGAGGAAGTGGAATAGAGGGGGGCGGCCGTGTGATGGTGGCGCGGCAGGGAGAGCAAAGAAGGGAGGCGGCGGAGAAGGGCTTCGGACGGGGAAGATTTGGGAAGACCGGTGGCTACAGAGGAGAAGGAAAGGTGGCCGGGAGTGGAAGAGATGAAGAGCGGCGGCCGGTGGATCTGGGGATGGTGGCGCGCCGGATGCGGAGAAGAAGGGAGGCGGCCGGAGCTGGTGAGTGGCGACGCCCGGTCTCGGTGGAGTAGATGCGGCGAGTGGTTGAGGAGCTAAGGCGGCGGCGCACTGGTGCTGCGGAGGAGAGGAAGAGGAAGGGTGGGAGGAGGTAGGAAGGAGCGGCGGCACTGCGGGTTGAGAAGGAGGAGCGGCGGCGGCGACCGGAGGTGTGCAAGGCGGCGGCGCTGTGAGCAGAGGGCGGTGAGGAGCGGTGGTGAGGGGATGGCGCGCCGGTGAGTCGGCCCGGCCTCGCCGGCGGCCGGAGATGGAGAAGAACCGGGGAAAGAGAAGAAGGCAAGGAGGAGACAGAAGAGGAAAGCCGGGCTCAGTCCATTGCAGGCAGCGGCGGCTGGGGTTTAGGAGGATAGTGGGGAATTCGGCCATTTGTGATTTGGCCCTCAGGATTTTAAGAAAATACAGTCCAGTCCTTCCCCAATGAAACTTTCTTTTGTTTTAGACCTCCAGAGCTCCGATTTCATCGCGAAAAGATCCTACGCAATCGTGTTGACGCGTACATCTGTACGGAGCAGCCCTAGAATGCAAAATTTGTCATTTATGCACCTCGATCGCGCCGGCCTGCAGAAAAATACAGAAAAATGTAAAATGGTCCAAATTGAGCAATTAAATATAGAAAAGCGTATAAATGATGATAATTGGTCCCGAAATGCGAAAAATAATGGGGTAAAATGACGGATAAATATGTATAAATATGATGTATGTCAGCAAGTGGGCTAATTTTGTTTTTCTTTTTCATATTTTCAACACTTGACGACATGTGGGCCCCACACTGCAACGTTTGACGATGTAGCCGGTACGGTTTACTGGGCAAGTGGGCACGTGGATGCTATCGTGGAATATATAAGATTTGTTTTTTATTCACTAAATAACTATGACAAAGCAATATATTGTCATATAAATTTGTCACAAACATTATGCTTAACTAGTTAATGACGATTTTGGATTGGACTTTATGACGAATAATATATTTCTGTCATTAAGTAGGACCGGCTAATGAAAAACGTCATAAACGGAAGCATTTAATGACGGATTGTTCCATTGTCATCACATATTCGTCATAGAAGGCCATGTTTCTTGTAGTGCTAGACGGTGCCGACTACCCCGGGGCAGTCTGGGAACCTCTGCGAGTGTTACTAAATCGACACTCTAAAAGTCAATGGGTCTGACGGCAACCTCTTCGCTTTTATTCACTCTTTGAAATTTAGTAGTATTACATTTTGAAGTAGGACTAGAGGGCAAATTGACATTCAGACAGTCACGCGGATGTCCTTGTCCGATCAAATTCAATCATAGGTATCACTCATCGCAGTATAGTCAATAGCTAAGCTGGGATATCATTTCATAACATGACATAAATCATGGCATAAAATAAATACCAAGCATTCATCACAATCCACTATTCTACCATGCACTTGCCTGATTGTTCCCGTGGACGATGTGTGGAGGAGCGCCAAACCAAAACCTCCACTTGAAAGCATCACCCAAACCTTCAACTCAACATTGCAATTCACACAAGCATGCAAACAACAACGGTTCTATGCGTGTAGACAACCAACTATGTTCCTACACGCAAACCTGATACCAACAACCTCTCTCTCACCGCACACCTTCCCGATTCCCCGGTGCCTAAACGATCATAATTTAATGATCATCATCTATAATCGCAGATAAATCTTATTTACATGTCTACCATTTTTCTCTTCTGTCGGACCGCAATAGCAACAGAGGGGGAGGGGGTGAATGGTGCCTTTAAAATGCCTCCCCAAGTATTCACACACCTCTTCTTCTCCAATAGCTATTGAGCTATGAAGACAGAACGAGATTGCTTACTGAAAATACAAACTGGAAAGCCAAAGAAAACCGAAACCAGCCTGACCGACAACAGAAAACTCCAGCCGACAACAGAGTAGAGCGCAACGCCCGCAAGAACAAAAAATAGTGCAGCTTCTGAATCTCGAGTCGAACGACCAAGCAACTTCTCCGAAAATAAGACAACAAGCTCACGACTAGATATTACAGGACTAACGAGAACTCGCTGCTGTGGTCAAGAAGAAACACATGGTCGAAAACGAAACAGAGGAAGAAAGACTCGTTTGATCGCTATGTCAGATTTCTGAGTAACTTGAGACTCTCTGGTCTTTTGGTCCTGTAACTTGAAGCACTGTAAAAGTCCAACCTCTGGAAGAGAAATTACCAAGAAAACGCAAACTCTCTGCCAAGACCAAGATGGACTGAGCGGTCGAAGATGAAACAGAGGAGTACTCGAGGCATACGACCGCTAGCCACAGGAGCCTATCGAAACCTTTGCTCTCGGGAAGAAATTGACCAAATGGTCTTGAATACGATTCCCAGTTCAGAGCAGATCAAAAGAACACGGCTACTCAACCAGGAACAAGGCTCAAATCAAGAAAGACCAGAGCAAAAGAGAGCCAGGAGAAAACGAGAGCAAAACACCAAAAGATACAAGCAATCAGAGCATCTCAGACACAAGACTTCTCAAATAAATTCAGAGAGATGAACGATTACAAGGGAGGTTTCTACAGCCACTCCATACATGCTCTCAATCCAGAGCAACACACGCAAAACAGAGAATGAAAAACCCGAGCGACTTGTCGAAAGACCTCCAACCTGCCCTCGAGTTCTACTTCTCTATTTATAGTCACCAGATACTGGGGGAGAACTCGTTAACCCCACCTAACACCGGGTTTTACCATTGCTTTACCCACTAGCAAAACGGACTCCAGTGCTTTATCTGCCAATACCAACGGCTTCACTGCTTTGCCCGTTAACGCCAACCACTGTTGTGCTTTTGCAAAGACACAACTTCCCTTTGCAGCTTTCTGTATTTTTCCAAAATGCCACTCCGCCGCCTTCCCGGAAGCTTCCTCCTCTTCTTGCTGTCCAAGACTTGCAACCACCTTGAACGCCTCATCGTCTTCGGCATCTCCCGGCCGCTCACCGACCTCAGCACCACCTGTGCTTAGTCCGGTCATCCATGCCTCACCACGACTAGCCTCAAGATCCTGCAACCATCACAGACAACAAAACACCACATAGCGCCGCACTAGACAAGGGTAACATCCATTTGCATTAGAAAAAAGGACTCAAGGCACATTCCACAAAGTCGTAAATGCATTACAATCGGTCGGAATGTCAAACCATTAAAGCACAAGGTCTACGACCGTAACACAAGACCATACGACTGATTCCCTGCTGAAACGACTGCTCCTGGAGGTCATACGACCGATTACAAGTGACCTACGACCACATTCAAGACTCTCGGGAGCTTTCGATCGCTTACGCATGCAAAACAACCACTTCTGACCGCAACCGAGGCTTGTTCGACCACGTCTGACCAGCTATGACCACAACCAACCGAGCCTGAGTCAATCTGACCACGTTCGACTGCGTCTCAACGTGGTCGAAGACTTCGAGCGCTGACTTCCGACCATAGCGGTCGTGGCTTCAACTTACGACTTCCGACCACGACCAACGTGGTCGTAAGTACGCTCGACCACGGCCAATGTGGTCGTAGAGACCCTTGACTACTGCCATCGTGGTCGTAGTTGTCGCTGACCACGGCCAACGTGGTCGTAGCTGCCTTCGACCACGGCCAATGTGGTCGTAGCTACGACCGACCACTGCCAGAGGGGTCGTAAACGACCCGAGTGACCTCCGACCACAGCCAGAGTGGTCGTAAACTGTCTTGATGGCCTTCGACCATGCCCAATATGGTCGTAAACCTCTCGGAGACTTGCGATCATGGCCAAGCGTGGTCGTAAGCTTTGCTGCTTCCTTTCGATCACAGTCTAAGTGGTCGTAAACCACCCCAGTGACCTACGACCACGCCCAATGTGGTCGTAAGGTCTTCCGAACGCTCAAACAGGGCTACGACTTCGCAGAAAACACCCAAATCAAACTCAATCTTTCCGAACCAAGTGTCAATTACTCATCACAAATATGTGGTCACCTCCACATGGTCTCTCATCTTCATTTCCCCCTTTTTTCTTTTCTTCTTGTAGGATCGGAAATGGCAACAGAGGGGGGGTGAATGGTGCCCTTTTAAAAATAATCGCCCCTCAAGTATCCACTAAAGACTCTTCTCTGATAGTTATAAGAACTATGAAGAAGGCATGCTCATGCACATTGGAATCTTAGACTAATAGAGAAAGAAGCATGGCAATCAAAAAGGTAAAAGAAATAGGCAGCAGAAAAGAGCCAGCTCAGTCTGGAGGGGCCGGTCAGACCACCGTATATGGGCCGGTCAGACCGCACCCTGGCCGCCGGTCTGACCGCCCTTATGCGGCCGGTCTGACCGCCCAGGTCCGGTTTGACCGCTCATACTGCACCGGTCTAACCGCCGGTAGCCACCCGGTCTGACCGCTAGGGTTAGCGGTCAGACCGCCATGGCTAGCCCGGTTCGACCGCCAATAAGGACCCGGTCTGACCGGTCCCCTGAAACCCGAGACAACAGTGTGAGGCTGTAACATCCCAAATTTGGCTTTCTAAAAAAATTTAATTTCAAATAAGCTATTTTAAAGTAATTGGATTTTATTTGGCTTTTATCTGATTCTTTGGATTTTCTGGAGTCTAAAACCTATTTTTAAAAGTTAAAAAGTAATTTAAAATGTGAAAATTAAATACCAACTGTTGTGGTTACAGACCAAACAGAGAGAGAGTGTAGTAGTGGAGAGTTGAGTAAATGAATGGCTTAGGCCCCTTTCCTCATGGCCTATGTCTTATATTACATCCACATGGGGAGTGCCTTTACAATTATACCCTTATGCATGAGTCCTCCCCTCAGGGGTACCTATGTCACTATACATGTCCCATTCTGGGCCTTACACTCCCTCAACAGGCCTGTTGGGCTTAGGTGGGGGCCATCCCTACAACAGGAGCCTCTCATGGTGAAGGGCTTCACGGGCCGAAGCCATGTTGCCGAGCCCTTTGGCCCCCTCCGTCCCTGTGGCCTGTGAGCTTTTTCATCGTTCGAAGTGCAGTGTTCGCCTTATTGCGAAGGCGTGACGCCGGGCAGCTTGTCGAAGGCTTCGTCACCCACCTAGTCGTGCCGTGGCGGGGTCGAGGCCATCGCCCGGAGTGGAGATGTTGGCGGAGTCAAATGCGTCGGCATATGAGGTGGAGCGGGTCGTAAGCCATCGCGCGCGCGCGTCTCCGGCGTCGAGCGCCCTTGATGACAAGCGACTGCCAGCCTACCCCGCGGGGCTTGATTGGTGCGACGCGAGACTTGAGGGGGGCGTGGTGACGCCATGTGGCGACGCTCCTTCTCCCGGCGTGGATCTTGGAGCATCGTGACGGCACGATGCTGCAATGTTGGACCGTCGCTGGTTGGACTTCCGCCAGCTGGACTTCTGCCGGTTGGATTTTCGCCGGATGGACTTCTGCCGGTTGGACTTTCACCGGATGGACTTCCGCCAGTTGGACTTCCGCCGGTTGGACTTTCCCGTTGATAGGATATATATAGCGAGCTGGTGTAATCTTGTACCTGCATTGTGCGCGCGGATAGGTGCTGCTCCCCTAAAATGGGCCTCTTCAGTACATCCACATTCCATGGCGGCACCACGCGGCTCGGGGGATATTGATGTACTGATGGAGGCCTATTTTTCTCGGGAGCTTGGTTAGCGTCTGTTAACGGCAACTGCCTGCACTTGCTGTGCCCGCTCTGTATTTCTGCATACAACGGCAAGGTTTGCCCTATTCTCTTAGATAGGCTCACCTTCAGTCGGGGCTTGTGATCAAGCCCGCCTTCCGAGAAAATCTTGGTGGACTGAAGGTGGTCTGTTTATGAGAACAAGCCAAAACTTGGCGTGACATGACCTGCGCCAGTGCGGTGTGTAGGAATGCCGTCGGATGTGCCACCCCGCGGAGGCGGTGCCTACAAGACGAGCAGTGGGGTGGTGTTCCGAGACCACTGTTCTCCTGCCTTGGAGGATAGTAGCCGCGGAGGGCAGGCGTTTGCAGGGTGGTCTGGGGATGCTGAGCGGTGGCAGCAGAGCTGGCGCCTAGTCGAAGTAGATGCGCGAGCGCTCTGTCCCCTATCCCTCGAAGTGGTGGCAGCGGAGCTGGCGCCTAGTCGAAGTAGACGCGCGAGCGCTCCGTCGCTTACCCTTCGAAGGGGTGGCAGCGGAGCTGGCGCCTAGTTGAAGTAGACGCGCGAGCGGTCCCCTACCCTTCGAAGTGGTGGCAGCGGAGCTGGCGCCTAGTCGAAGTAGACGCGCGAGCGCTCCGTCCCCTATCCTTCGAAGTGGTGGCGGCAGAGCTGGCGCCAAATGTCGAAGTAGACGCGTGGGCGCTCCGTCCCCTACCCTTCGAAGTGGTGGCAGCGGAGCTGGCGCCTAGTCAAAGTAGACGCGCGAGCGCTCCGTCCCTTATCCTTCGAAGTGGTGGCAGCAGAGCTGGCGCCTAGTCAAAGTAGACGTGCGAGCCCTCCATCCCCTACCCTTCGAAGGGGTGGCAGCGGAGCTGGCGCCTAGTCGAAGTAGACGCACGAGCGCTCCGTGCCCTACCCTTCGAAGCGGTGGCAGCGGAGCTAGCGCCTAGTCGAAGTAGACGCGTGAGTGCTCCGTCCCCTACCCTTCGAAGGGGTGGCAGCGGAGCTGGCGCCCAGTCAAAGTAGACGCGCGAGCGCTCCGTCCCCTAGCCTTCGAAGCGGTGGCAGCGGAGCTGGCGCCTAGTCGAAGTAGACGCGCAGCGCTCCGTCCCCTACCCTTTGAAGTGGTGGCAGCGGAGCTGGCGCCGAGTCAAAGTAGACTCGCGAGCGCTCCGTCCCCTACCCTTCGAAGTGGTGGCAGCGGAGCTGGCGCCTAGTCGAAGTAGACGCGCGAGCGTTCCGTCCCCTACCCTTCGAAGCGGTGGCAGCGGAGCTGGCGCCTAGTCGAAGTAGACGCGCGAGTGCTCCGTCCCCTACCCTTCGAAGGGGTGGCAGCGGAGCTGGCGCCTAGTCCAAGTAGACACGCGAGCGCTCCGTCCCCTATCCTTCGAAGCGGTGGCAGCGGAGCTGGCGCCCAGTCGAAGTAGACGCGCGAGCGCTCCGTCCCCTACCCTTTGAAGTGGTGGCAGCGGAGCTGGCGCCTAGTCGAAGTAGACGCACGAGCGCTCCGTCCCCTACCCTTTGAAGCGGTGGCAGCGGAGCTGGCGCCTAGTCGAAGTAGACGCGCGAGCGCTCCGTCCTCTATCCTTTGAAGCGGTGGCAGCGGAGCTAGCGCCCAGTCGAAGTAGACGCGCGAGCGCTCCGTCCCCTACCCTTCGAAGTGGTGGCAGCGGAACAGCCTCTGGTGCTTCTCGCTCGCAAGTATGCTCGCGCGGGAACCAGCCTCTGGTGTTTCTTGCTCGCGCGTGTGCCCACGCGGGACCCAGCCTCTGGTGTTTCTCTCTCGCGGGTGTGCCCGCGCAGGACCCAGCCTCTTAACACGTTGCCTTGGTACTTTCCGGGCGGCGCGTGGGAGTGGGCCCCCGTGGTGCACTTTGCCTGCCGTAGAATTAACCGGGGTAAGCTGTGCTCTGAAGTATGTGGGGGCCAATGCCCACGCCTTGCTGATACTCCGAAGAGTGCGCGGAGATAGCGTCCACGTCTTTATACTCCGGGGAGTGCGTGGGATCGGCATCCACGTCCTATTTATACTTCGAAGGGTACGCACTGGGCGACGCTCGTGGGTGGGTGCGTGCGCGGTGTTCGCGTCTTGTTTATACTCCGTAGAGTGCGTGGGATCGGCATCGACGTCCTATTTATACTCCGAAGAGTACGCACTGGGGCGACGCCCGTGCGTGCGCGGTGTTCGCTTCTTGTTTATACTCCGTAGAGTGCGTAGGGATAGCGTCCGCGTCTTCTTTATACTCCGGTGAGTGCGTGCGGAGGCGGACCTCGACGCTACATCTTATTTAGAGTCCGTAGACTGCGTGCGGAGGCGAGCCTCCACGCGTTGCGGGCGGTGAAACTACGTGCGGAGGCGAACCTCGACGCTACATCTTATTTATACTCCGTGGAGTGCGTGCGGAGGCGGACCTTGACGCTACGTCTTATTTAGAGTCCGTAGACTGCGCGCGGAGGCGAGCCTCCGCGCGTTGCGGGCGGTGAAACTGCGTGCGGATGCGAACCTCGACGCTACGTCTTATTTATACTCCGTGGAGTGCGTGCGGAGGCGGACCTCGACGCTACGTCTTATTTAGAGTCCGTAGACTACGCGCGGAGGCTCGCCTCCATGCGTTGCGGGCGGTGAAATTGCGTGCGGAGGCGAACCTCGATGCTACATCTTATTTATACTCCGTAGAGTGCGTGCGGAGGCGGACCTCGACGCTACGTCTTATTTAGAGTTCGTAGACTCTGCGCGGAGGTGAGCCTCCGCGCGTTGCGGGCCGTGAAATTGCGTGCGGAGGCGAACCTCGACGCTACGTCTTATTTATACTCTGTAGAGTGCGTGCGGAGGCGTCCCCCCGCTCGTCTTTGTTTATACTCATGCCTGTATCTTTGACGGAGAGTGCGTGCGCGAACGTGTGTCTTTGTTTATACTCATGCCCGTATCTTTGACGGAGAGTGCGCGCGCGAACGCGTGTCTTTGTTTATACTCAGACCCGTATCTTTGACGGAGAGTGCGCGCGCAAACGCGTGTCTTTGTTTCAAAGAACAGAAATTTGCGCAAACGGTGAACTTTATTAAATTCCCATTTGCGCGGGTGAGCAATTACAAAAGAAGGGGGGAATACCGACCACTAAGCGCTATGAGGGCGGGGCGATCGCTGACGAGCCGCTGCTGCCTGGGCAACCTTGTGCGCGAGGAGCGCGGGACGCTCTCGGGGGTGCCCGAGGGCTCCGCATCCGCCCTCCCAGCTTAGGTGCCTTGGCGAGCCACGTGGCATGGACCTCTGGCGCCAAGCTCTATGCGCCGAGCCATGTCCTGGTCGCCATGAACGATGATGATGGCTCGCGGCCCGGGAAGCTTCATGCACAAGAAGGCGTGATGCGGGACTGCCCCGAGGGTGTTTAGGAGCGGCCGCCCTATTATGGCGTTGTAGGGGTATACAATGTCGACCACGTCGAAGATGGCGTCCTTGCTCCTGACGTTGTCATTTTGGCCGAAGGAGACTTGGAGGCATATCTGGCCTAAGGCGCGCAACGGCTACCCTCCAAATCCTTGCAGCAGGATGCCTGAAGGGCCCAATCGGCTCTGAGGGATCCCCATTTGGTCGAAGGCCGCAGCGAACAGGATGTTTGCAGAGCTTCCTCCATCGACTAGGACGTGCCTGACGTCGCATCCGGCTACGAGGACCCGGACAACCAAAGGGTCTTGGTGGGGGAACTCCACGCCCTCGGCGTCAGCGGTCGTGAATGTGACTTCATGTTGCGCCCATTCTGGCGGCGCCTGCGCCGGGTATGCCGCGACGTGGTGCAGCCTCCGCGTGTAAGCCTTCCGTTGTCTTGCCGAGGCGAACTCCAGTGAGGAGCCTCCGGAGATGATGTTGATAATCCTGCGCTGGGCTCCCTCCGGGGCTTGCAACTGTAGGAGGCCTTCCCGAGGTTGTTGTACATGCGCCTGGATTCGCAGGAAGCCTTCCTGAGGCTGTGTTCCTTGGTCCTGGGGGTGTTGGACGTGAGCCACAACGGGCGCGCATGCATCCGGGTTTTTGTCCCTGGCAACGCTCACAAGCACGCGTGTCGTGGTTGCCCCGGTCGTGGATTTCGCACCACTGCCCGCGGTGCTGGTCGCCGTACTCTTCGCGGGTCCGGTCGTCTCGACCCCGGCCACGTCCCCGTCCTCGGCCTCGGCGCCCTCTGCCTCCGTGACCTGCGGAGGCATTGTCTTCGGAGCCGCTCTCGATGTCGAAAATGTAACGAGGTTTCCTGGACTTGCGTTGGTCGCGCTTGGGCCTGTCGCCTGGCTGGTCATTGTGTTGGGGGTCCTTGCGTTCGGAGGCGCCCTTCGGCTACTCTTGCTTGCGCTTACCTTTCGAAGAGCCCTGTTTCGGCGAGTCTTCGCTCTTGACCGAGCCTTCCGCCTTGTTGGAGTCGGAGTCATCACCGTGTCGCCTCCACGCGTCCTCCTCCGCTCTGGCATACTCTTCCATCTTGTCGAAGAGTTTTTCGACCGTCTTAATGGGCTTGCGCGCGTTGTACTCGGCCATTGGCCCCGGTCGGAGGCCTTGTATTGCTGCGTTGATGACCGTTGTTTCGTTGACGTCCTTGACTTGGCAGCGCACTTTCGCGAAGCGCTTGAAGTAGTCCCGGAGCCTTTCCTCGGGTTTTTGCTTGACTGCAAAGAGTTGGTCCGCATCGATACGCTCGATGTAGTTTCCCTGAAAGTTGTTGTAAAGTCGGTTGCGGACCTGTTCCCACGCGTAGATGGACTGTGGTTCAATGGTGAAGAACCAGGACAGCGCCACCCCTTGTAACGCGAGGGGAGCCCTTTTGCCTTCGTGGTGTCGTCTCCGCCAGCGGCTTCGATGGCGGTCTCGTACACGCGCACGAACTCTCGCGGGTCGGAGTCGCCTTTGTAGGCCTCGATGACGCTCGGGAACATGAAATCTTCAGGCCATGGCGCCTGCTGCAGGCCCGCAGAAAGCGGGGACTCCGGGTCTACGCGCCGTAGTGGGGCGCGGCTAGACGTAGGGGCGTCGCGGCTATCCGCCCTTTCCGGGGCGGGTTCGGATACCACCGCCGGAGGGGCATGTTGGCTTCGAGCCTCCTGCATGTCCCGGACAGCTCCGCGGAGGTCTGTTAGCTCCCGCTAAAACGCGCTGAGGGCCGCCAGCAGGGCCGTCTCTACCGCGGGCATGGCCGGGGCCGTCGGTGCGCTTGGCGATGCTACCGGCATGGTGGTGACCACGGCCTGCGCCCCCAGGCTACGCGCCGCGTTGTCCCGGAGGGCCCTAGAGCCGGTGACGAGGTTCGCGTCGCTGCTGGGGTCATTCACCGTTTCTGCGCCGGGTGGAAAAACGGGTGCGCCTGCGTTGCCATCGCCGGGGTTGGCCGTCGGGGCAGTGCTGGTGGGATCGGTCGTCGTGTCAGTGGCGGGGTTGGTCATCTCATCGATGGCGGGGTTGTTCGTCGCGCCGGTGGCGGGGTTGGTCATCGCGTCGATGGCGGGGTTGGTCGTCTCGCCGGTGGCGGGGTCCTCGGTCGCATCTACACCACTGCTCGTACCTGTAGCTGCTAAAGCCGAAGCCCTTGTGCTGACGTGAGACTTCGCCGCCTCCGCCTTCTTCTTCTTCGCCGCCGACGGTGAAGCTTTCTTTGGTGCCATCCTCCTTCAAACATGGAGGCTTGCTCTTGTCCTCCCCACGGACGGCGCCAACTGTTGTGGTTACAGACCAAACAGAGAGAGAGTGTAGTAGTGGAGAGTTGAGTAAATGAATGGCTTAGGCCCCTTTCCTCATGGCCTATGTCTTATATTACATCCACATGGGGAGTGCCTTTACAATTATACCCTTATACATGAGTCCTCCCCTCAGGGGTACCTACGTCACTATACATGTCCCATTCTGGGCCTTACACTCCCTCGACAGGCCTGCTGGGCTTAGGTGGGGGCCACCCCTACAACACCAACAGTAGTTGAAAATAATTTTATTAAGTCCAAAATATGTCCAGGAGCTTCTGTGAATTTTTCTGGAATTTTTGGAGGTATTTTCATATTTTTTCTGAGGCCTAAATAATTTCCGAGCCTTTTCTGAAAAATCAAAATCAAATTCTAAAATTAAAAATCCCTTCCTCACCCTCCGGCCGACGCGTGGACGGCCCAGATCCGCCCACGTCGCCGCTTGGCCCATCCAGGCCGCACCTCCCCTCTCCCTCGCTGCCTCGCGGGCCCGGCCCGTCAGCCACCCCGCCTTCCTCCTCCCTCGGGCCGACACCTGGCCGGCCCGATGCGCGCCGCGTCGCCCATGCGGGCCATCCGGCCGACTGCTTCCCTCTCCTCTCTGACCTACGGGCCCCGCCCGTCAGTCGCCCGCGCCCCGCTCCCGCTGCCACCTGGGCCCCGCCTGTCAGGCCCTTCTTCCCCGCGGAGCGCCCGCCTTCCTTCTTTCTTCCCCCTCTTTCCTTTTTTGCGGCGGCGACCAATCCGAGCCGGATCCGGCCTTGCCTTCCCGGCCTCTCCCCGGTTTTGGAAACCCCGAGCCCCGCCAGGAAACAAATCCCCTAACGCCGCACCCCTTTCCTTCTCCGCCCCCCTATTTCCTTTTCTTCCCCGCCCCTTCCATTTTCCGGCCGCCATCTCCGGCGAGCTATTGCCGCGCCCGTGCTCCCCCTCTACCCCTATAAATACCTCCTCGGCTTCGCGTCCCTCCGCCCAGCACCCCGGCGCGCTCCACCTCCCTTCCCGAGCCCCGTAGTGCCCTGCCACCGAGCCACCTCTCTCCCCGAGCTCCTCCGCACTCCGGCGAGCTTTTGCCGACGCCTCGGTCATCCCCGGAACCCACCGCTGCCACCCCGAGCTTCCTATCGTCCGTGCGAACCTCCCCGATCCCTTGGCCGCCCCTCTCCGCCGCCGGAGCGCCGTCGCACCGGAGCTCCCGAGCCGTCTCCGCCGCTACCTTGTCGCCGGTCGTCCCCGCTACTCGCCGAACCCCGTCAACCCCGCCGTTGCCTTCTACTCCGCGCTGGAATTCCGTTTTTGAACTCCCCCGGACCTCACTGACCTTCCATCGCCGTCGGCAACCCCGCCTCCGGCCACCTCTGCCCGGCCCTCCAGCAGGTTACCCTCAAAGGGATTACCTACCCTTATAGGGTAGGCAAAGCCTCCCCGCCCTACTGGTTATCACCGCGCTCTCTCCTCCCCCTCAGCTCCCTCAGCGCGCGTTCGAGCCCCCGGCTCCGCACGCTGAGGTTGAGCCTTTCTTTCATTTTTCCGCGCTGACAAGTGGGTCCCACCCGTCAGCGGCAGCCGGTCTGTGCGGGCCACTGTCGTTTGGGCCCCACTCGTCTGCTCTGGTCACTGACATATGGGCGCGGAGTCCAGTGGGTCCCACATGTCAGAGGCTGAGCCAGTGGGCTCACGTCCAGTGGGTCCCACATGTCAGAGGCTGATCCCGTGGGCTCACTGACCAGTGGGTCCCACCTGTATTAATCTCAGAATAAAAATAAAATATTAAAATTTAATAATTCCAGTGGGCCCCACCTGTCAGAAATTTCCTAATTTCTGGATTTATTCAAACTGAAAACTTCAAACAAGCATAACTTTCTCATTTTAACTCCAAATTGAGCCATTCAAATTTCTAAATTCTTCTAAAATCATAATCTATCGAAATATGGCCTCTATTTGAATTTTTGAGTTTATTTGATTTTTGTTTGTATTTATTTGTTTTGTTGCTTCGTCTTTTCCCGCGTAGATTCCAACGTTGTCGACGATCTCTCCACTTCGCAGCAGGAAGACCCAGAGAACCTGCAAGAAGGCAAGTCTCCTTTGATCATCTTGAACCTATGATTTTGAAATGTTTTACTTATTTTAAATTATGTGCATTGCTATTTACATAAAGCATTAGTTCAAATATTAAGGTATTAGTTACCCCAATTTTGTTATGCCCTCAGTTGAAATTGAATGCCATGTACCCTTGTCTCCCTAGGATTTCCTTTGGCTCTTTAGTGAGAGTATTATAATCAATTGTGAATAATAGAATGGTAGTATAATGCTTAGTCATGCTATGTAATACCCTTGAAATCTTGAAAATGGGAATTTATGATTTGTTGTAATAACTCGTGTTTCTAAAGTTTAGTGGTAATTGGAGTTGCCACTGTTCTTTTAAAATAAAATGAAATGTGAAAATTGGTTTAGATTAGGGTGGATAGTTGGTTTGGGTTGGTGCAGCAAGCACGAGATCTTGTAAAGTGTATGTTCCACCCTAGTCAATTAAGGACCGACGCTTGTGTTTGTCCAGATTGAGCATTAACCGTACAACCACAAGTCTATATGGGTACGACCTAGCTGACTAACTTATGATAGTTTAGTTTAGGTGCCACCAGTGGAAAGTGGGTGCCAGGGATGGACTGGTTATTCACAGTAAGGGACAGGGATTTACTGTACTTATATGGCGCAAAAGGGGGCTTCGGTTCGGGCAGTTAGCCTACCTGCGGTGAAATCTCAGCGGGTGGTATCTAGCTAGATTAGAGTAAGGTAAAGGCTTTGTGATACTTTATCTGGGTCTCATGCCAAAGGAAGCGTGGTGACTTTTAGGATAATTTATCTCTTGTGGGTAAAGTTGTACAACCTCTACAGAGTGTAAAACTATTCGAATAGCCGTGCCCACGGTCAAGGGCGGGCAAGAAATGCATTCACATGGTAGATTTCTGGTTTTGGTTTTAAAATCAAAGTTTTTGTATTCCGAGAGTGGAGGGAACTCTCGGAAGGGTATCCTGGCGGTTGGAGCCAGAGAGAGTGGATGGAACCCGCAGTTTAAACTTGACCAATTGTAATTGGTTAGCTAGTGTTGGTAGATGGAACCTTCACTAGAGAGTTAATGATAGTTCTGTTAAAATGTTTACTTTATTAAATTGATGCCTTTGAAAGTAATTAGTAGTAATTGAAATTAAAACATTGCTTTGTGCAAAAGAACCATATAGCCTTCCTTTGTCAAGCCTTGCATCTATTGCATTTTTCCCAAGACTTGCGGAGTACTTTATGTACTCATATGCTACACTCAAACATAAAAAGCAGAGGAATACGAAGCCCAAGAAGGAGACTACGACTACTTCGCTGGTCGCTTCGACGAAGGATTCCAGGAGTTCTAGGTCGCGTTTCCCCAGTCAATTGCCTGTGGCGTATTGATGGGTCTTCATCGAGTTTATCTTTTGCTTCCGCTTTATTTCATGTGTGCGAGGTCTTGAAACCTCAACTGTAATAATGAGACCTTTTCGGTCAGTACTCTCAATTATTGTAATAACACGATGCTGGTGATGTATTCATTTCTGTTTAACTATGTGCACTAGCTTTGATTTGGGACTAGTGCAGTAATACACAGAGGGTCCGGGTTAGGAAATGTCCGGGTCCCGACAGAGGCCGACTGAATTTTACTGCACATGAAAGGCTGAAATTGCAGATTTCAGGCAAATTGATGAAATACTGCAGTTTCTTTTTGTCTAACTTGGCAAGAACTTATGTTAAACAACATCAAGGCCTTAGGAAACAAAGAGAGATGATCAATAGATCTAGGGATAAGGATTTGAGCAAAAATCTGAAACTTTTTCAGAGAATGGACAGATTTCCAAATTGCTCAACAATCTTGAATCTTTAGCTCAAGAACTTTTGCAATCAACTTAGCAATGATCTCTGGACTTGAAAACTCATCTCTGGGCATAATCGTTTGAAGGGAAACACAAAGATCTCACAATGTCGTGCCATGAAACCCTAGCTACAGGGAAAAATAGAGGAAAGGCTGAAAACCAAATCTTGGAAAGAAACTTGGCAAAAGAAATGTTTGCTCTTGGGTATTATCTGATCAAGGAGCCTTGAGAACAAACCCAGTTCAGAGCACAAGAATTCCAAAGCAAATCAACCCAAAAATCAAAGTCAGACGAGAGTGAACCATAAAGCAGACTTGACATAGAACCAACAAGTGAACCAATCCATCTCAATCATAGAGTTTCTAATATTGATACGAGGAGAGGAATGATTACACAAAGGTTACAAACATCTCACTACATGCTTGAGATGAACACACTCAAGAACTCACCCACTGCCTGAACTTTCTCTACGGGAATGAGCTCTCACTACCGGGGTACCTTCTCCTGCACAGCCACCTCTCTTCTTAAAGCCAACACCATAGCCTCAAGAGGAATTTCAAGAAGTGCAGGCCAACATCCACTCCCTTGCTCCATATACACATGAGGCAAAGAAGTCAACACACACTTTTGGAGGGAAAAACCAACCTCCAACTCATGGCTTAAGTCAAATCTCCAATTTGCCCCTCAAGCGCCTTCCAAGAAGCTTCTCGCAACCAGTACCTTGACCATCTGGACCTCGACTCCTTCCTGAGTCTAGTCCGTCTGCTCCGCTACACACGACGGCACCCGGCATCCTGACCATCTGGACCTCAGCTCCTCCCTGAGCCTAGTCCCGATCCAATCACCGCTGCCCATCGTGTCCACCCGACACCGACCGAGACCTCTGACTCCACCTGAGTCTAGTCCTGGTCTGTTCTGTCGCACATGACTGCAACCGACCTCTAACCATCTGGACCTTCGACTCCACCATGAGCCTAGTCCCGGTCTGCTCGTTGTTGCCCGTCGTGTCCACCACCGGTAGCTTGCGCTCTGGTTTCTCGTCTCCCAACTCGCAACAACCTTACCAGCCTCGATCATCTTCGGCATCACCGACCGTCTGGACCTCAACACCTCCTGTGTCTAGTCCCGGTCCTCCTCGCCTGACCATGACCTAGCTCCGAAGTCCTGCAGTCACACAGACAAGCAAACCGTCACATAGCACCGCACGAAACAGCATATCAATAATAGCATAAATGAAAGGTACTCAAACCTAGAATACCCAAAACAAACTCAAACTCTCTAACCCAACCGTCAATTACTCATCACAACATGGGGATACCTCCACATGGTCTCTCACTTCTTCTCCCCTCCTCTTTTTTTTCTTTTTTCCTTCCTCCCATTCTTTTCTTTTCCTTTCCTTTTTTTTTCTAATTCGTCGGCGCTCTCTCTCCTGGCTGTTTCCTCATCTCCTAATCCGATCGAACCTGGCGTCGCGCCGCCTTAGCCTCTCCTTGGTCCTGGCACCTCCGCTGCTAGCTCCTCCGTTCGCCTTACCTCCCCTACTCGTTTCTCCCCTCGCACCGTCGATCCTGATGTGTCGCACCGCCAGCCGTGGCTGTCCTCGTCTTGTCACCCGTCTCTTGCCGGGTTTGCTGCTACCAGATCCGTGGCCTACGGCTCGGATCTGGCGCCTCCTCCCTCGGATGCGTCCCGGTTTTGTGGTTGATTTGTTTGCTATTTTGATGCGTCGCCTTGCTCCTGGTCGACTTGCCTTGCTTCCGCCTTACGGCCTAGCTTTTGCTATGTGGCTATGGTTTCTCTGTTGGGCTTGGAATGAATGGAGAAGGCAGAACTGAGTGCTGTGTCGGCTATTGTCGTGCTGACTTTCCTATTACTATGTGGAATTTAAAAAGGGCATTATGGTAATTTGGTTTACGTTGGCTGGTTTTTTATATCCTTCGAAAATAACTCAAGTTGTTTATGCTGAGTGATGACCCTACAGTTGTGAGAGGTGCCGACTGGCCCCCAAGCAGTCAGGTATCTCTGTGAACGAATTACCCTGCCCAAAATTAACCTCTAGGGTTCTAACAACAATTTCTTTTCTTTCCTTCCTTTTTCTTTCCCACGGGTATTACATTCTACCCACCTTAACATAATTCGACCCCGAATTCTGGTGCTAAGCAACCCACATGAAGAATACCACGATACAAGCTAACAAAAACAACCCTATCTCGTACCCGTAGAGAACAACTTCGGGTACTTCTCGCTCAGACTGAAGCGACCCCAATACTTTAACATACTGTAACGTGTGGAGCCTCAATACTTTCTCCGATCCCCCCAGAATCCGAATTGGACGGGACTCAAGGATGAGGCCTAACTTAAGGGACAATAGTTCTAGAACAACCCCATGTTATGGATCCCTTAAGTACTAACTCAACAAAGAAAAAGGGAACACATTGCACACTCTACACATAGATTCAATTCTCACGTTATCCTGTGCCTGGTCTAACACGACCAACACACCTCAGCAACCTTTAACGTCTCATGCCTCAGCATAAGGAAATCCCTATTCCTCCAAGATCACTCTCATTGCTTGCACAAAAGAGACAACACTACTTTTGTTCGCAACAAAGAGAGCTCTTCTCTTTCACAAGAGAAGTATCACACAACACTCATAAACCCGACTCGCTTCTACAAAGCAAAGTCTTTTATAAAGGTAAATCCAAACATAAGATCAATCCATTCATCCACAAATAACAACCTTTCTTCCAAACTAGTTGGGAATTCATTCCCCACAGAATATCTCTTCATCACAACCAAACCTTTCAAAAGAGAGAAGAAACCGGACATGAAACCAATCCTCGTCCTAACAAACAATATACCACATATATCATGCGAAAATTTCTATTCTTGAAATTAGCCCCTTTGTTTTCAACAAAAGGAAGCACGCTCTTTAATGCTAACAATTAACGCCTTAGCAGAAAAAATCATATAAGAAATGTGGAAACCCCACAACTTCCCACTTAAATCCACTTTCCCCCCAAAGTGAACCTGAATGAATTCCCAAATCAAGGGAACCCAAAATAATCCTTTAAACATCAGTCAATCATTTCAAATACTCATTAAATTGCCATACGACAATTCGTCCTTCCAACACCAATTTATGAGTTACAAAACCAATTCAATCCTAGGGCAATGCTCACATGAATCTAGGGATGCTTTAGTACACGACTCGCAAAGTACTCAAGCAAGCCTCCTGCACCAGCGACATATTGTCGACAGGTAACCCCATATGCCCCATCAAATTTTTATTGGATCCTATCAATTCATTCCCTCCAATACCCTTATTCTCTAGGGTTTCAACTCATGCTCAATTTGCACCATGATGAACTCCATCAATGGTCTACTTCAACTCATGAAACGAATCATTACTCTGACTATTTCCTCAGTTAATGATCACCGAACATGGTGAACATAAAAATCACCCATCTGTACTCAATTCCTCATATCCACAAAATGAGGTAAGCTCCATTCAGGATTTCAGTTAACATCTGATAACTAAATCCTTTAATAGCTCTACTTCAATTTTACTTCAATCTTTTAGCCTCCACTAGCTATCAACAAATCTGAGGCTCAGATGTCCAAACACAATTCAAGGAAACTCTTTCATCCAAAATCTCACTCTTGACACTATCAATGGTTCACCAACTTATATGTGATATTAGTCACATCACTCCCCATAGACGCTACCGGTTGCAGCAACACAATCGGTTTTGCCCCTAAGGCTGATATTTTTCTCGATCAATTTCCCACAAAGATTATGGCATAAGATCAACTCAAAACTCTATTAGCCACACAAATCTTTATTATCACCTCATCATTAACATATCAACCATCCTCACTATAGATCTAAGCCTAACAGAACTTCATGTTATGAATTTAGCATTCATCAACATAAACCTTCCCAAGAATCATCAAACTCTACCACTTTACTATACACAACAACATAGTCATCGCGACAATCTTTTGTGCGACCACACAAGGTGCGGACATAATTCTACAATCAAAAGATCCACTACCAGTTAACAACCCATAATCACCTGATTCCAAGGCACTAACTAAAATCCACCAGCTCGACTCTTTAGAGATAATCAATCACCTAGATTTCAACACATAACATATGTACTCCCGTGAACTACATTTACATTTGTCTTAAGCATAATATCCATCAGTTCTACCTCCATAGGCGTGCTCATAATTTCCCACAAATGCAGTGGCAACTTCACTAACTCATGACTTAGAGATTACTGCCAAATCCCACTAGGACTTTATTAGCTTCATCCCTCAGAATTCAAGTTTCACTCAGCTCTACAACAATTCTTCTCCATTCAATTTAGCTGGAAGATTTATCCGACATCAAGATCCCCATTCTTATCCTCCCAACTAATCCGAATAGAGTTCTAACATTACAACTATTAGAACCTTCCAAAACATCAGTCGTGATTATAATAATCAATCATGGTGCGGGATTGGCGGACTTAGCTTTATAATCATGCACCTATTACTAATTGAAAGGATAACTCCATGAGGGATTTTCCACCAAGACAATGATTAACAAACCTCTTAGCAAGTCTAGATCGCATGGCTAGGTTTATCGATTGGGACCAAAGTAAAACCAGTCATTCAATGTGACTCAACAGTCTAAGCAACCGTAATCACCGACTGGTTCACCAATAATTCAAATCTAACTATTAAGCAGAAATGGATCTGCCTCACGCCGCTACTTCTCATGTAACTACTAAATCCCCATTGGATTCAAATCAACTTCAATCCCACAAACATAACTAAAGTTAATTACTCTCCTGGGTTCTCAAAATTTAGAATTCCATGCCTTACCAGCCTGTTACTTTAACCACCATAAAATACTAACCATACTGATAGGCCAAGATAAACACTTATACCCATTCAAATACCATAGAAGATGTTAACTACTAGGTACAGGGTCCTTCCAAACCTAACTACCACATAACATCAACATCAACATATACTACTACAACCTCCAACTTCAAATGCACAGAAGTACACACTTCAGCTACGTGTTACCAAACTCAGAAGTTTATACAAAACACACCACTGCTACAACTATAATGTCACCTAAACTTTCAAACAAGAGATGCCTGGATTTCAGGTAGTGCCGAAGTAGTGAGAGATCCGACCCTCTGCTATGGCGGCACCAGAAATGATGGCGCTGCAGCATGCTGAACTGGAACAATTGGTGCGGGATGCCATAAATACACAGTAGGTGGCACCCAAGGAGGAGGTTGCGATGCAGATATTGGCTCCCACTTGATGATACTATAGGGGTTCTGATGACAAACCCACTGCATGTGGCCCGATCGACTACAATGTTGACACTTTCCCATCCAAGAACATTCGACAGCACGGTGCCCTCCACCGCACTTGAAACAGATTATACCTTGCCCTGGGACAGGACGATATGGATATGTTGGGGTCGTTGGGGAAGAACGAGGTGTTGCAGAAGGAAACAACCTCGGGTGAAAGGGTCGAGTCAATGATGGAGAATGTTGGCCCCTCTGAAATCTCTTGGGAATGGGTCGCTGAGAAAACCTGCCTCCACCCTCAAAGTTCCCTTTCTTTAAAGCATAGTGACACTCCTGTACTTGTTGACGAAGCATTTGAACCTCTCTCCGAATATTTCACAACTCGGCTACCGAATCTACTAGAACACCAGTGACTGGTTGAACTGCCGAAACGGCATCCTCACCCACATTACCAATACTCTCCTCAACTAGAGGTGGTGGCACTGTCGGCCCACGCCCGCGACCACGACAACGACATACACCATGACCATGACCTCTACCCTTTGGCATGTCCTCTGCACCCCAAACAACCAACAACACAATCAATTCTCAAATATCCATCGCACACCATGAGTAATCAAAGATGCTGCTAATGGAACGTGGATGCAATGCTGAACCCAATCCCAACCTATTGTGCACCAGAGTGTGTCAAGTTTTAATTTAACCATTAGACCTAAGTTTGGTTTTTTTTCACCATGGACCTAATGCCCGCTCTGATATCAATTGTAGCACCCCCACCCCTCCCTGAGCCCAAAATGCTACCACCTACTCTATAATGCTACCAACTCCATCTTCTGCCGTTGGTCCAGCAAAGCAATTCTTTTATTTAAATATCAACCAAATGACAAAACTCGATACGCTTAACACTAAGCGCAGCAGAGGTATAAATTTGCTAATTACCAAAAAGGTATTCAACCATTCAAGGCTAAATATGTCAATTGTAGATGATATGTGAATTATTATTGCTCCTGAAACAACTGTGTTACTCCCGCCTGTACATGTCGCCTTCAACAGATACCTAAAATCATCAACAAAGCAAGGGTGAGTCCGAGGACTTAGCAAGCACACAATAAAACAGTAATATCACTTTAGCAACTCAATCGATTTCATGAACCTAAGCTGTAAATTAACTCTATAACTGCAAACTGTAAATCAAATCCGTAACTATAAACTATAAATCCAATCTGTAATTGGAAACTATAAATCAATTCTATGTTGTTGGGACAGTAATCATCAAATCACATTTATGAACTGTAGCCCAGAATTCTTTGGGTTTCGTCCCTGTCTCCTATTCATTTCCTACAATGCAATGTGATGCAATGCACCTCTATATGAAGCTTATACTGGTATAGTGGAGTTGCTTCACCCGTCGGTGAAACCCCTCTGCCTCCATCCCTCGAGGTGCCTACCGAAGTAGGTCTCGATTTTCCCACCGTTGTGGGAGGCCTACCATCGTAGGTCCATGAGTGCAATGCATAATGCACCGCTGTATGCTGCTTCTACCGGTATAGTGGAGTTGCTTCACCCGTCAGTGAAACCCCTCTGCCTCCATCCCTGGAGGTGCCTATCGAAATAGGTCCTGTTATTCCCATCGTGTGGGATGCCTACCGTCGTAGGGCATTCATGATGCTCATGGTGCAATGGAAATGCAACTTTCTTCAAACGTTGATATTCAATCATAGGCATCACTCATCGCAATATAGTTAACAGATAATTTGGGACATCATTTCATAACACGACATAAATCATGGCATAAAACAAATACTAGGCATTCATCACAATCTACTATTCTACCATGCACTTGCCTGATTGTTCCCGTGGACGATGCGTGGAGGAGCACCAAACCAAAACCTCCACTTGAAAGCATCACCCAAACCCTCAACTCAACATTACAATTCACACAAGCATACAAACAACAACGGTTCTACGTGTGTAGACAACCAACTATGTTCCTACGCGCAAACCCGATACCAATAACCTCTCTCTCACCGGACATCTTCCCGATGCCCAAACGATCATAATTTAATGATAATCATCTATAATCGCAGATAAATCTTATTTACATGTCTACCATTTTCTCTCTTTATTTCCCCCTCTTTTCTTTTCTTCTTCTCCCCTCCTCTTTTTTTTCCTTTTTCCTTCCTCCCCTTCTTTTCTTTTCCTTTTTGTTTTCTTTTCTAATCTGTCGGCACTCTCATTTCTTCCGCGCTCTCTCTCTCCTGGCTGTTTCCTCCTCTCCTGATCCGATCAAACCAGACACAGCGCCTTTGGCTCTCCAGCGCCGCACCACCTCGGCCTCTTCTCAGTCCAGGCACCTCCACTGCCGGCTCCTCCATGCGCCTCACCTCCCCTACTTGTTTCTCCCTTGTGCCGTCGGTCCTGCTGCGCCGTGCCGCCTTGGTGCCGCTAGCCGTGGCTGTCCTCGCCTCGCCGCCCATCTCTTGCCAGGTTTGCTGCTACCAGATCCATGGCCTACAGGCCGGATCTGGCGCCTCCTCCCTCGAATGCGTCCTTGTTTTGTGGTTGATTTGTTTGCTATTTTGATTTGGTTCAATTTGGTTTGCTCATGATGTTATAGGCATGGAGGTGAGCTGCTTTGGCTAGTCACAGTCGAGCTAGAAGCCGCCTGCACACTGGGGGAGTGCGCAGTGGTGGTTGGGTGCATTGCTACACCGATGGTAGTGCACCGCCGCTGGTCTTCATCTATGGTAAACCTCCTCGGTACTATTTACTCACTCTACTCTCTTCTTCTACCTCTGGTTGGTGCTCTTTGTGCTAGTCCCCTGGTGCCCTAGTGGTGCTCAGTGACAAACTACTGGTGGCTTGTTGTCTATAGTTATGCAAGGTTTACTATTGAGAAATTGATGCTATTGCTATGAATAATTGGTGGGCTACCTTTGCCGGTCGATGGTCGAGTTGCTTTTAGGAAGGGATAGGAAGTTGATTGTGGCTATGATGAGGACATCCGTTCCATAGATACAACTGTGCCAACTCCACAAACTGAAACTATGATACAAGGACCAATAACTCGAGCACGAGCACGTCAACTTAACCATCAGGTGAATGCGTTCCTAAGTTTGCATACAAATGTTTCAAAGAATGGCATACTACTTAATTCTTGTGATGATTTAATTGTCATTAGGAACCATGGTGAAGAACCACTTGAGCTTAAGTGTAGAAGTGTAACCGTCAAGCGCAATCCAAGTCCTATTCGCGAGTTTGATTCAGATTCGCCCTTTGCAACAGTGTCTACTTCAAACGGTCATAACTTTTGATCCAGAAGGCTTCTCGGGGCCCATGAGTACTCGTTGGAAAGCTCTTGAAGTCTACTTTTAGATGGATCTAGTCTCACCTCCAAACTCCATCTGAGAAGATCAAAAACTGTGAAAGAAGACACATTACTTTTTCAGTCCGAGTCAAAGTGGGCCGAGGGCCTTGTAACTTAGACTATTTGGGCCGGTACTGTTTGCATGAACAGTATCACGGCTGCATGAACAGTAACTTCGAATAGTACCACATCCCTTTTCATTAGATAAGTGTGGCTTCCCCCTCCCCTATTTAAGGAGGTCGCACCCCTTTAGTTTTTCTCGGGTTTTTCTTAAGAGATTATTCTGCTTAGCAGTTTCGCCGCATGTTCGGTTGAGAAACCCCAATTTGTGAACTTAATCTTTATTCGCAATATAATTTCAGATTGCATCTTGAACTCTCTTGCTTGTGTTCTCAATTCGCTTGCAGGAGATAGCCTTCTTGGCGAGGTCAATCGTGTTCGGCACGGTTGATAACCAACGGAGCAGTGGTGTAGTGATTGCGAGGGGTTCGATCTATTTTGTTCGGAGCCTTTGGATCATCAACGTCGAGTTCTCCACAATCGACTTATCAGTACCTCTCGGAAGATCGGGCCATCGTCACATCAGGCTATCACTTTCTCGGTTGCTTGGGTGTCGCTTGGTGGTGACCTCCTCCTAGGGTTGACGGTCTCGTGGCCTGCGGTCTGGCCTCTTGCCATCGCCATCGCCTTGCTCTTGGTCGGCTCGCTTTGCTTCCGCCTTACGTCTTGGCTTTTGCTACGTGGCTATGGTTTCTCTGTTGGGCTTGGAACGTATGGGGAAGGAAGAACTGAGTGCTATGTTGGCTATTTTCGTGCTCTTACTTCCTTCTCCCTTTTCCCCTCTTCGGTTGGCTGTGCTGTCTGGTTTGTAGCCGTCCCTTCTCGGAGGCGTGCACTGTCTCTGTGACTGTGGCCTTGCTGGCTCTCCTGTTACTGTGTAGAATTTAAAAAGGGTATTATGGTAATTTGGTTTACGTTGGCTGGTTTTCTATATCCTTCGAGAATAACTCAGGTTTGTTTGTGCCGAGTGATGACCCTACGGTTTTGAGAGGTGCCGACTGGCCCCCGGACAGTCAGGTATCTCTATGAATAGACTACCTTGCCCGAAATTAACCTCTAAGGTTCTGATGGCAATTTCTTCACTTTTCTACCTTTTTCTTTCCCACAGGTATTACAGTTGTGTTGTGTAGTGGACCGATTAATTGTAGTTCTATAGTTGTACGAAGTATGTAAGTGAAGTATGCGTGACCCTCTGGATCTGTAGAACATATGAACTATTTTTGTTGGACTTGTAGAACATATCAACACGTTTTATTCCTGTTTTTACATATTTGCATGCGACCTGAATCTCCTCTTTTTATGTCTTATTATGGGTATGAACTTATTAATAGGTCTTTTTGCGGCATTAAATCTGATTGAACACCTTACATTAACATCGCCAAGTATTGATTCCAAAAGTGTACATGTATCTCACTTGAAGATTGGATTGATGGTTTGTATATGTTACCATTTTACCATAGGAGTAGGGGGCCAAAAATTTGCACTTAATCATACCCTATCATGCACCTTGTAACTCACATCGTAACTACAAATTTATGTTCAGTTTGAAACCTTACTGTCATTGCAAATTAGTTACCGTGCGTACACAAGGAGTTTTCATAATCTACCTCCATGATTATTAAATTTCTCTCCGTACATACACCAAACCCATCAAACTTTCCATTTCATAATTAGTTTTTATTTCCAAACTTCTGTAAAAACTCGTCAAATTGTAAAAATGCATGGTGAAGACTATCGTCAGTGCAATTGGCGATATAGCTTTTGTTGCTAATTAGCCTGGTGACTTTGCCAATCCAATCGGCAAGTAAAGTTATGTCATCACTCGAATGGGCGGGAGGACCTCTACCGCCGATTGTATTGGCTACAGAAGCTACATGCTGCCACCAAGGCTGCAACATCAGCTCCACATCAGTATATCGCCATTCCAAATGGCGAGAGAGCCATGTCATCATTTCAAACAGCTACAGAGGGTTATTTTGGCAATTTTTCCTGGTAGAAATTTATTTTTATAATATTAATAAAATAATGCATTTTTTAAAAAATTCAAGACATACAGTGCGTTGACCTCAAAAAAGAAAGGAGCTGATTGGCGTAAAAAAAAAGGAACTGATAGATTGCATTGCAAGCAGAAGCTTCTGTGCTCCGTTGATAAGACTGGCTCGCCCTTGTACTGTTGTACATGGCATTGGCTCGTCGACGTCGTTGTATAGCCTAAACGCCATGACCAATTGACTAAGACCAGGAAGCAAATCGTCTACTACATGTTCCTTTTCTTGCCTCTCCTGCTGCTCAAGCTCAGGAGGAAGAGGGATGACGGAGATGGCGCTGGCCAGAGGCTGCCCCCTGGCCCGCGGCGGCTGCCGGTCATTAGCAGTCTTCACCACCTCATCCGTAAGCCACTCACGCACTGCACCATGGCCGAGCTTGCGCGCCGGCACGACGCACCTCTTATTTACCTCAAGCTTGGCGAGCTTCTCCTCGTCGTCGCCTCATCTGCCGAATGCACGACGCCGCATTCGCCTCTTGGCCATGGATCCCCAGCCTACGGCCGATCACGGAGGCAGGTGACATGGGGCTGGTGTTCGCGCGCTAAGGCTGTTAGCACAGCGCAGATTAAACGCGCACGAGTGGCGAACGAATAAATATAGGAGAGACGTTTTTTTATGGCAACGCATGTCTTTTCTTCTTCACTGTTATTCACTTACTTATCAATTTACTCAATAGATTACATGGTTTAAATAAGCATCACGCGGTCACACAACTTGTACTCCACACACCCAGTAAGTCCACTAGCTAACAACTAGTACCTACTCTCATGCCACTGTCCAGGATTTCCTCTACAATCTGCACGACTTGGCCAACTCATTCTTTATGTGTCGACAGATAAACCTCAACCGAGTCAAGGAAGATGATGAGCTGACACTACTTCTTTCTTTATGTGTTGACGAGGCGCCAGGTTTGGTGATGTTGAATGAGAAGAACGTAGTTCCTAAACTACACAAGAAGGAAAGCAGCGACGATCACACTGCTTGGTGGTACTTGGATAATGGAGCATGCAATCACATGACGGGAGATTGCTCTATGTTCTATGGGCTCAACGAGAAGATTTTAGGCAAAGTCAAGTTTGGCGACGGCTCCATGGTACAAATAAAAGGCAAAGGATTGATGATGTTGCAATGCAAGAACGGCGATCGGAAGTTACTGATCGAAATTTATTTTATATCGAGTCTGTATAACAACATACTTAGTTTCGGATAGATGATAGAAAAAGGGTGCAGGGTGGTGCTGCAGGATGAGTTCTGAGAGACCATGTGGAGGTATCCCCATGTTGGTGATGAGTAATTGACGGTTGGTTTAGTGAGTTTGAGTTTGTTTCGGGTATTCTAGGATTGAGTACCTTTACTTGTGCTATTATGGATTATGCTGTTTCGTGCGGTGCTATGTGACGGTTTGCTTGTCTGTGTGACTGCAGGACTTCGGAGTTAGGTCATGGTGAGGCGAGGAGGACCGGGACTAGGCACGGGAGGTGTTGAGGTCCAGACGGTCGGTGATGCCGAAGATGATCGAGGCTAGTGAGGTGGTTGCGAGTCGGGAGACGAGGAACCGGAGTTGGAGCTACCGGTAACGGTCACGACGGGCGATGACGAGAGAACCAGGACTAGACTCAGGGAGGAGTCGGAGGTCCAGACGGTTTGGAGGTCGGTTGCGGTCGTACGTGACGGAACAGATCAGGACTAGACTCAGGTGGAGTCGGAGGTCTCGGTTGGTGTCAGGTGGACGCAACGGGCAGCGGCGAGTGGACCGGGACTAGGCTCAGGGAAGAGTCAGAGGTCCAGGCAGTCAGGATGCCAGGTGCGGTCGCGTGCAGCGAAGCGGACCGGACTAGACTCAGGGAGGAGCCGAGGTCCAGTCAGTCAAAGGTGCCGGTTGCGGGAAGCTTCCGGGAAGGTGCTTGAGGGGCAAATTGGGAATTTAACTCAAAAGATGATCTCTTAATGAAGGTAAAAAGATCATCAAACCGGGTTGTACAAAATTTCCCTGAAGACTTGTAAATCAGACTGTCTGAAGAGTAGCTGGGGGATCTAGACGAGGAGCGCAGCGGGAGGCACACATGCACATGCAGAAGCAGGAGAGAATGCAAGAGGCGCATGCATAGGAAGCCAATGTGGCGGGGCAGGTGTGCATGCAGGCGAGCATGCAGTGGGCTTAGAGGCCTCGGGTGGTCTATGTTCGGGTGGACGAGGTGCAGCAGCAGTAGGAGGTGCACACACGCATTCAAGCAACATGCGTGCAGCTGATGCAAAGGGAGGTCGAAGCAGCGTGAAACAAAACCAAATTTCAAAAAGGATTTGAATTCTTGTTTGATCTTGATTTCTTCTGAACCTTGGCCCAATCTTCATCCATCTCAGCCATTCACACCGTGAAATCTCTGCCAAGCCATCCTCTCCGTCCTTCCTCGCGCATAACTGTTCATGGTCCGAAAAATCATCACCAACCAGATCTTTTCGCCACCGCACCTTCCCGGTCCTTTCCCATCGCTGCCACGCCACTGCAAATAGTTAGAGACTGTCAGGCCCGGCTCTGGGGGTAGACCGGGGGGGCGCCGGCCTAGGGCCCCGGGCCAGGAGGGCCCACTCCCCCCCCCCGGCCCGCCCCGCGCAAGCTCCGCAAGCCCGCAACGCCCCACGCCAGCCAGAAGGCACGGCTTCATGCCTTCATGCATGCATGCGGCCCATCACAAATCAGCATGCTGCATGCATGCGGCTTCGACGTCTGAATACAGAATACCGAATACGAAATACGTGATCGAATCGAAACCGACGACGGACGACCGCAAGGGCTTAGGGCTCAAGGCGACAAGGCCGCTGTCAACGTCGCTCGCGTACGCGTGCGGGGGCAACGTCGTGTCGTCGACTCGTCTCGTCGTCTACTCGTCTCCACTCTCCAGTCTCCGTCGTGTCGTCTACTCGTCTGCGTCTCCAGTCTCCTGCGCCGACCGACATCGCGCGTGGGCTCGTGGCCGGTGGCCGTCCGCCGTCTCAGCCCGAGAGTCCGAGACAGAGACTCCATCGTCGCGCCCGATCACTCGCCGTTCTGTCGCCGAGGCGCCGACTCGCCGTCGTACGTCGTACCACATACCGTTCTGCTCTGCTGCCTCGCGCCGATCACTTGGCTGTTTCTCGATTTCATCTGCATCCGTCGCTGCGCCACATCGTCGAGGTGAGGCAAGTAGGCAACAATTTACATCTAGTGATCTACTCATCTACATCTACTTCAAAAATTAGGTTAGGATTTTATGTTCTTGTTATTTACTTTACTTTGTAAATTACAGGGTTTACAATGCTGCCTAAGAAGCATATGTCGGGTGCTCAAAAAAGAAACAAAAGAAAACGAGAAGAACGGTTTATTGAATCGCAAAAGGGAGCTATACATATGCTACCCAAATGTCTCTGTTGCATATCGAATTCTTTTAATTGTACCTGTGACTGTAGCCTCAGCTGAAAGGAGTTTCTCAAAATTGAAATTGCTGAAAAACTATTTGCGGTCTACTATGTCACAAGAAAGATTGAATGGCTTGGCTATGTGCTGCATTGAGAAGAATATCTTAGACGACATTGATCTCGATGTTATTATTAATGATTTTGCATCAAAAAGTGCTAGAAGAAGTTCCTTTTTATGAAAGACATTGGATATTTGTCGCTCCTATTTGAAGTAAATTAATTTTTACTAGTTACATTTGGTTTATGAACTAGTTAGTACCTAATTAGTTTATCATGTTAGCACTATTGATTTGTGTCACTTTAGACAATATAAAGTTTAAACTGCATATTTTATGAGTAGAAAAAAATTTATAGTAAAAGGCCTATAGAGTCGAATTCGCCCTAGGGCCCTTGAAAACGTTGAGCCGACCCTGAAGACTGTACTACCTCGCCCTTCCCGCTCTGACACCCTCTTAATTGCTCCGGCCGCGCGTCAGGGCAGCCAGCAAAGCCCCCCACCTCTGCTCTTCCTGCTCTCCCTCCAGCACCACAAAAATCTTGCGCCCTGAGCTCACTGCTACCAGCACAAGCCGTCGTACACCAAATGGGATTTTTTTCCTATTCCTTGCCTTGTTGTCTTCGGCCTTAACACCTCTCTGTGCTGGCTGTGTCTTCTGGGGCTTTCCTGGGTATGTCGTGGGGTATTCGTGGCTACACTATGCTGTGCATTCTAAATGTGCCTTGCTGTCTCTTACTGTGTTGTCCTGCCTTGCTGTCCCTTACTATGTCGTGTTCAATTTTTCTTTCCCACGGGTGTTACAACAATTGCTTTGTATATCCCTTTGTAGTCTTGCACATTGCAGCTAAAAATACTACAATTTTAGACTGTTAGTTCTGGTGTGTTTTTAGAAACTAACAGGGTGATAATAAAGCATTAGTTATAGATCTCAACTTCCACGTCCAGCTCTCATTTTTTATGTTATTACATCTGTTTCTGATAACTATGATAACAAAATGAGTCAATGCAAGCCTTGTCTTTGTGACGGCAGAATATCTCAAATAAAGGTATACAGCTAGTTGCTGATAATCATCAAGGACTAAAGAAGTTGAACATAACAAGGTACGGTTAGATGTAGGGAGCACATCCATCACTTCATTCTTAAAGTTCATCAAATGTTTACTGGGATCATTGATGTTCCATGAATTTGGTGGGCTTGGGCAAGAAACAGAATTTGGACAACTGTATATTCTGAGTGATATATTTTATAGGTGCATTAAGTTGACAGATGATGGATTTCAAGAAGTGCTTTCAGAAATGTTCTTCTCTTGAAAGCTTGAACGTTTATGCTCTTTCGAGGTAATATGGAAAAATGTCTACAATAGATAATACTGTCTAGCAGTGAATTGGAGCATCCACTGCTACAGACAGTCCTATCATACACGGTTCCTAAACCGTCTGTGTTTATGTGTCAGTGATAATAGGTGGTTATCCCAGACGGCTCCCAAGCCGTCTGTGATAACTTACATTACAGACGGTTTTTGAGAAAAAACCGTCTGTGATAGTTGAGTATCACAGATGATTTTTCTCAAAAACCATCTGTGATATTGTGTATATCACAGACGGTTCAATGTTCCTAACCGTCTGTGATATACAAATATCACAGATGGTTGATAATAAAGACCGTATGTGATACTCGACTATCACAGACGGTTTTGTTAATTACCGTCTGTGATATACACAATATCACATACGGTTAATAACAAAGGTTGTCTGTGATATCGTTCATATCACAGATGGTTTTCAACACCGAACCGTCTATGATAGCTATTGCAACATCAATTCATTTGCCATTTTTCGGCTAGCCTCAGGATATGCTAGCCATACCCTCTGAAAACAAGCTACATCACGTATATAGCACAGATGAATGAAACAAACGGCCAGCAGATCACACACACACACACACATATATATAGAATGAAAATCGTTACATAGATCTGACAAATGAATTAAATTGAATGAATTGTTTGATTAAGCACAATTGAGTGATTTGTACAATTGAATACAATGTTTCAACATCTAAATATCACCGTTGCTGGGGTGGAACTCTTCAGTCTTGTTTATGACTCTGATAGCAAGAATTGGGAGAGGTGTCCACGAATTTCGACGAGTTTGTCGAGATCATATGCACTTTCGTCAAAGTCCACCCGCTGTCTCTAGGAGCAATGTTAAGTCATTAATTAGCATGTGTGTATATGTATGTATATATATATATATATATATATATATATATATATATATAATTTGAAAATAATAATTACTGAAAGGTTCACAAACCTCTGGATCATTCATCTTGGTGTCCATGAGTTCCTTTATATGGTGGCAAATGCAGAATCCACATATGTTGCCCTGCAGTTACTGGTGGCGCTACAAAAATAGAATTACATATATAGGTATTTTCAATTCTAGAGGCATTATAACATCAAGTCACTGGATTGTTGTGTTGTAGCGGGTACCGGAAATCACGTGTTGTGTCGCAGCGTGTCACTGGATTTGTTGTGTCTCCCTCCTAGGGCAACATAAGCGATAAACGACCTACGTGATTCAAAAAAGTTAGCCTCGGCCATTGCAAACGAAGGAAAGATTACAATAGAGTTATGTATGGAGGAAATGAGTTTACCTATTAATTACTTCTTGCACACGACTGAAGTCGTGGTTGCTCCTAAGTAGGGAATCAAGGTATATTATCTTGCTCCACTTTGGTACAATCACAATCAAAATCCAGTGAGACCTAGTCATGTGTGTCGCCATAGTGATTAATCCTAAGTTCATGCTGCATATGAAGTACAAATGAAACTTGTGTGGCAACTAGTGAAGCACTTACCCTTGGTTGAAGGGTAGCATGATGTACTCCTTGTCGCTGTGAGCAATCAATACCCTCGTTATGTAATCTTGCACGAAGGATGCATTTTTGTTGATTGATTGCTCGGAGACCAAGTGTGGGTCGAGAAAACTCATGGCGGATGAACATTCTCATAGGCATTGTAGCATTGTGAACAGTAATCGCGTGGTACTATAGCGTGCATGTCACGTGAATAGTATTCACGTGTGCCCTATGGGTGTTATCTATTTAGTTATTTTCCTTATTGTTTGGATTTATTTCCTTTTAGATTATTTCCATATATTAGAGATAAGTTTAATATTATTAGGGATTAGTTTCCTTGATATAGGGATATGTTTTTTAGGGGTCAAATCTAGCCATCCCTATAAAAGGAACAACATTGTACCTATTATAATTAAGCAAAGGAATAAACAAAGTTCCCTGGTCTCCCTCTCTTCTTTAATAGGCCTCAAGAGCCCTAGTGGTGGCATGGCCGGCCGATCAAGGGCGAGTGCCCTATGCTTAGTCCTCGGACCGATACCACATCATTTAAAATGTTGTGGTATGGGTCCGAGGACCGAGGGTAGGGTAGTCGCCCTTGATCGACCAGCCATGTCGCCACCATGACTCTGAGGTCTGTTGAATGAGAGAGAGACTAGAGAACTTTGTTTATTTCTTTGTTTCCTGATAATAGGTACAATGCTGTCCCTTTTATTGGGATGGCTAAACTTGACCCCTAAGAAACATATCTCTATATTAAGGGAACCAATCCCTAATAGTAGAAAACTTATGTCTAATACATGAAGATAATATAAAAGGAAATAAGTCCAAACAATAAGGAAACTAATTATTATATTCAAAATCCACGATATATCAGTGAAACCACCCAAATTCGCACACGCTACAGTACCCGCAGGTACTGTTCACATGTTGCTACAGTACCCACGGTTGCTATAGTGCTCACGGTGTTTTTCGCTTGCCTGCTGCATGTACTTCGAGGTCCTAGACCATAACATTAGACCACTTGTGGTGAGACAGTTCATCCTCGAGCTATCAGGTGGCGGCCATAGTTGATGTCCTTCGTAATCCCATGTCGACGAGAGGGTACGATAACCTTGTATCGTATGGAAGAAAATTAGTGAAGCTCCAATGGAAAGCAACCCCTGGGCCTTGTTTGATGATGCAGGAGACATTGAGGGCATGGGCACCCAGCGCGGGGCAGTAGTAGCATCCTTCTTGCCCCCCGGATGCAGCGGTTGTGGGAGAGATGTGACGACATCGCTGGCCCCTTCTTGTTAGCCGCTGTGCTCCACACTTGCGGAGGCACGGTGTCGGCCGGTCACGTGGAGATGATCGCCGCAGGACAACAACAAACTTCCTCCTTAGCAACGGCACCAAAGGTGAAGTCTGAAGAGGAGTCGCCATTAGTGATATGGCTATTGCCAATGCCAGCGCCGAGGAAGGTTGTGGCAGTGCAGCCATTGCAATGGCACGCGACGCCTCTTCCTGCGGCTTCAGCTTGTTCACCAACTTCATAGCTTTCTTCAAGTTGGCCATCATATTGTCAAGTAAGGTATATATTTTCTTGTTGCTAACCATCAAGCTGTCCAAGGGAGATAATTCAACATCGAAAACCATGTGAGTGGTTCTGATACCAAATGTTATGGTACGGGTCAAGGACCGAGGGTAGAGCACTCGCTCTTGATCGGCTGGCCATACCACCGCCAAGTTTCTGAGACCTGTTGAAGAAGAGAGCGAGACTACAAAACTTTGTTTATTTCTTTGCTTCTTGATAATCAGTACAATGTTGTCCCTTTTATAGAGATAGCTAAACTTGACTTATAAGAAACATATCCCTATATTAAGGAAACTAATCTATAATAGTAGAAAACTTATCTCTAATACATAGAAATAATCTAAAAGGAAATAAGACCAGATAATAGAGAAACTAATTATTATATTCCTAATCCGTGATATACCGACGAACCACCCAAATTTGCATGTGCTACAGTACCATGGGTATTGCTCACACGTTGCTACAGTACCACATGGTACTATTCATGGTTGCTGCTGTGCTCGTGGTGCTGTTCGCTTGCCTGCTATGTGTACACCAAGATTCTAGGCCATAACACTGCACTTTGCTTCAAGTGCACAGCTAGCAACAAGTCCGAATTTTTCGGCAGTTCTAATTTTACATGTTGGCAAGTCCGAATTTTTCTGCAGTTCTAATTTTTTTTAGGGCAAGACCATTCCTCTTGTTGGCATTTAAAACATCATCGAATGGTCTTGCTCTGAAAAAAAAGAGCAATGCAATTTTTGCTACCCACTGGTTATGTTTTGTTAATTTGAGAGAGATCAGAGAAATTATACTCGACATTTCTTAATATGTGCGACATGTACCATTACATGGTTATGAAATTTGAGCGTTGTGAAGTTGTTGTTCTTGTTCTCTATCCAGTGATGTTATGGTGCTTCTGTCGTTCATTCTATTCAAAAAATCTCCGTTCCAAAACCGTACATGAGGTTTTTATCTCATACGGCTCCTCCCTTCTCTATCTCCCATTTGCAAAACTGCTAAATTTTGTGTTAGCGGAGTTTTTTTAGTTTTCGTCCATTTCTTTATTTGTTCTCTATTTTGGTTAAAATGTGAGAGACCATGCGAATGTGACCCTGTGTTTATGATGAGTAATTGCAACTGTGTTAGAAAGTTTGAGTTTGATTTTTGTGCTTGAGTACCTTCTACTGATGCAAATGAATGATTACAGTATTTCGAGTGGTGCTATGTGATGTTTTCTTGTCTGTGATGGTTGCAGGACTTTGAGGCTAAGTCGTGGCGAGGCATAGGATGGCCGGATTAGGCACAGGCGGTGCTGAGGTCGAAGCGGTCAGGATATGCTGAAGACGGCGAGGGTTCAAGGTGGTTGCAAGGCTTGGACAGCAAGCAAAGAGGAAGTTTCCAGGAAGGTGCAGGAGTGGCATTTTGGTAAAATGCGCAAGGCTGCAAAGTAGAAACAGATTTGGTTGGAGATAATGGGTAAAGTGCTGAGTTTTAATGGGCAAAGCAAATTTTGAATCCGGTAGTGGAAGACTATAAATAGGAGGGTTGTTTCCTGGTGGTGGGCTGTTTGGATTGCTTTGTCTCCTTTTCTGAGTGAGTTGTTCGGCAGTAGTTCTTGTTTTTCTCTTTTGTGTGGGTTTTCTCAGAATGTGAGAATGGGTATGAGATGGCTGTAAGAAGATTTCTATGTAATCATTCATCTCTCTGGATCCATTTGTGAAATCCTGTGTTTGAGATGCTATGGTTTCTAGCTTATCCATGTGTATGCTTCTGTTCCTTCTTCTCCACTATCTGTTATTCTCTGTTTATGTTGGTTTTGAGTTGAATCTTTTGATCAAGTAGCTGAATCTTTGTTACTCTGAACTGGGAATATCCTCAAGGTCATTTGGCTAGTCCATTCCCAAGAGCAAAAGGCAGAATCAAAGGGTTTTCTCTTCTCTCAGTCATGCGCAACAGACTTCCTCTGTTTTCTAGATTTCTAGGGTTTACTGTTTTTGGAAGTAGAGGAATCTCTTAATCTTGATTTTCTTGGCGAAAATTGTTTTAGCCTTGTGTTTTCTCCTCTAAGGTCTTTTCCTGTTGTGACTGAGAGTCCCATGGTCAAAAGACTTGAGGATCACAAGCTATATGGTTTTGGGTCTCTTCTGCTGTTCATTTCTCATAGTTTCAATTATTGTAGTCAATTGCTTTCTCTGTTGTGTCTGTATTTTCTGCAGAAGTGATCCTTCATTCTGAATTGTCATTCCCTGGTGTCAGTTTGCTATTTAGGTGGAAATTCTGATTCACTGACCTGAGAAGCACGGCCTTCGTATGAACATTTTCTGTTCTTTGTTTCAGTCTCGCAGTAGTTACTGTGTCTTCAGTTTTTCAGTCGCCTCTTATTCTCAGCCTGTTTCTTGGTCTCTGATTTTACAAATCTGAATTTGAAAGACTCCATCCCCGGTCGGACCGGAATCCCTTAGGCGGTCAAACCGCTAATCAGTTGGCGGTCAGACCGGCTGTGCAATTGCGGTCAGACTGCTAGGGTTTCGGTGGTCAGTTCGGCTATGCTTTTGCAGTCAGACCGGTAGGGGGTCGGAGGTCAGACTGCTATCACTATTGCGATCAGACCGGCCTCATTTCTTGCCCTCTAGACTGTAGTGTTTTTCTCTGTCTTGTGTTTTCTTTTCTGCTTTCTGGTCTTTTCTTCAGTGTCAGTGAGCAATTACTCTCCTACTTCATAGCTTCTATAGCTATCGGAGAAGAAGATTGTATGGATACTTGGGGCGGTTTGAAGGCACCATTCACCCCCCCCCCTTTGTTGCCATTTCGGTCCTACAAAATGTTGTGGTACGAGTCTGAGGACCGAGGGTAGGGCACTTGCCCTTGATTGACCGGCCATGTCGCCACCAAGGCTCTGAGGTCTGTTGAAGAAGAGAGAGACTAGAGAACTTTGTTTATTTCTTTGCTTCCTGATAATAGGTACAATGCTGTCCTTTTTATAGAGATGGCTAAACTTGACTCCTAAGAAACATATCTCTGCATTAAGGAAATTAATCCCTAATAGTAAAAAAACTTATCTCTAATACATGAGGAAACCTAAAAGAAAATAAGTCCAAACAATAAGGAAACTAATTATTATATTCATAATCCACAATATACCGACGAAACCACCCAAATTCGCATGCGCTACATTACCCGCGGGTACTGTTCATGCATTGCTACAGTACCTACGGTTGCTATAGTGCTCACGGTGCTGTTCACTTACCTGCTACATGTACTTCGAGATCCTAGACCATAATATTACACCACTTGTGGTGAGAGCTTGTCCTCGAGCTATCAGGTGGCGCCATAGTTGATGTCCTTCGTAATCTCATGTCGACGAGAGGGTTCGATAACCTTCTGTCGCATGGAAGAAAATCAATAAAGCTCCAATGGACAGCAACCCTTGGGCATTGTTTGATGATGCAGGAGACATTGAGGGCATGGACACTCAGCGCGGGGGCAGTAGCAGCATCCTTCTTGCCCCCGGATGCAGCGGTTGTGGGAGAGATGTGACGATGTCGTTGGCCCCTTCCTGTCAGCCACTGTGCTTCACACTTGAGGAGGCACGGTGTTGGCCGGTCACGTGGAGATGATCCTCCTTGGCAACGTCATAAAAGGTGAAGCCTAAAGAGGAGTCGTCGTTGGTGATATGGCTATTGCCAATGCCAGCGCCGAGGAAGGTGGTGGTAGCGCTGCCATTACAATGCCACGCAGCGCCTCTTCCTGCTCCTTCAGCTTGTTCACCAACTTCATAGTCTTCTCTAAGTTGGCCATCATATTGTCAAGTAAGGTCTCTATTTTCTTATTGCTAACCATCAAGCTGTCCAAGGGAGATAATTCAGCATTGAAAACTATGGTGAGTGGTTCTGATATCAAATGTTATGGTACAGGTCAAGGACTGAGGGTAGAGCACTCGCCCTTGATCGGCTGGTCATACCGCCACCATGTTTCTGAGGCCTGTTGAAGAAGAGAGCGGTACTAGAAAACTTTGTTTATTTCTTTGCTTCCTAATAATAGGTACAATGTTGTTCCTTTTTATATGGATGGCTAAATTTGACCCATAAGAAACATATCCCTATAATAAGGGAACTAATCTATAATAGTAGAAAACTTATGTCTAATACATGAAAATAATCTAAAAGGAAATAAGCTCAAATAATAAAGAAACTAATTATTATATTCCTAATCCGTGATATACCGACGAACCACCAAAATTTGCATATGCTACTGTACCCCCACGGGTACTGTTCAAACATTGCTACAGTACCACATGGTACTGTTCATGGTTGCTGCTGTGCTCACGATGCTGTTCGCTTGCCTGCTACATGTACACCGAGATTCTAGGTCATAACACCGCACTTTGCTTCAAGTGCACAGCTAGCAAAGTCCGATTTTTTCTGCAGTTCTAATTTTACATGTACATGAGCTGATTCCTCTTGTGGGCATTTAAAGCATCATCGAATGGTCTTGCTCTAAAAAAAAGTGCAATGCAATTTTTGCCACCTACTGGTTATGTTTTGTTAATTTGAGAGAGATCAGAGAACTTATACTCGACGTTTCTTAATATGTGCGACATGTACGGCCATTACATGGTTATGAAATTTGAACGCTGTGAAGTTGCTGTTCTTGTTCTCTCTCCAATGATGTTATGGAGCTTCTAATCTCCCATTTGCAAAACTGCTAAATTTTGTGTTAGCGGAGCTTTTTTAGTTTTCGTCCACTTGTTTCTCTATTTTGGTTTGTCAAAATACATTTTGTTGTGTTTAATCCATATTTATGCTGTGAACGATGCCTTTCTACACATTCTCAAATAACTGGTTTGGAAGCAATACCTACGTAAGGTGACTAGTTTCGTTTGTCATCCGTATTGCTTCGCGGATCTTTGTATGTTTGGAATTTCTGTATACTATGTAAAGTTTTAAATCAAAATCAATCACATTTGTAATGCATGAAAAACGTAAGTTCTCTCTGGACAATGCAGAATCAATGTTTGTGCATAATTTGATATAAGACATGTCATCCCCTATATCTGACGATCTTTTTGAGACTATTAGAAACTTTCACCCTTGGTCTTCACGTGTTTTCACCCTTGATCTTTTTGAGACTATTTATGAAAAAAAAGTTATACACGTCACGGATACGACGACAAAACCAAACAAAAGAAACAAAAAGGAAAACCCAGAATATATACCCCCTTTCATCGCTACTGGACGAATTTGGCCGGCGTATTCCACTAGGTGGAGCCTGGAGGTCTCCAAACGCCGACAAAAAGAACAAGGACGATGGACGTAGACAGCGGTGTGCTGCTCCCCTTCCATCTCTCCTCCTCGGGCACCTCGCACCTGTGGGCGGACTTCACACAGCGCGCGAGCTAGGGCCGTCTCGTCTCATTGTCTGCCGAGGAAGTCAAGGCAAGGAGGCCGGCAGCACCGCAGCAACAATGTCCTACATCAAAGGGATCCAAATTCCAATTCAACAATCGCCTCCTAGCTACCCCCACCCAGTAAACCTTCCTCTGCCTTCTTTGCTTCTCCCTTCTTTGTTAGCGCATCTGATTTGCTGTGAGCGCCGCTCGATCAACGGGAGATAACAGATAAGGTGGCCACAGGACACCACCGAACCTCAAGTCCTCAACTGCTCAAGTGAAGTCTATCTACACACCTCGGTGCAGCGTAGGTACATCCGTCCTGTGTCTTTACAGTTGCTTAGTTTCGGTCGGTAAAGGGGTTTGGTATACTAACTAGTATTAGTAAGGAATTAACCAAGCGAAGAACATGGATTATTTAACTAGCAGGCCTGGGATTTCATGCAACTATTATCATAAATCCTGTTGTTTTCTGTTGTTTACTCAAATGTATTCTACTAAAGTGACACCCACAAAGTTCGTACATAGATCTGGTGCAGTTTGCTCTAGGTGATTGAAGCAAAGCATGTTCTGAAAGTTTAAATTCAAATGATGCGCACCCATTGTTTTACAGATCTTCCTTGTTATTTATTATATTATTAAAACAATGTTAAAAGAACTTCCATTTTCGCTCTCAGAGTATAGAAAATCCCATATTAATATGAGAGAGAAAAAGATCGACACCGCTTGATTGGTGAGAAGTGACTTGCCAAGTTACACAAAAAAAACTACATTGGGAGACTATCACTGAGAAGTGGGAACACCATAAGGAGAGACCTATTAAAGTATATTATCCATCTTTTCTCATTAGTTTAAACTTTTGGATAGACTGATTGGTGCGTGTAACTCAATGTGGTATCAAGGTGAGGTCCTATAACACAACATTTTAAAAAAATAATTGTGGCTCACTTCGAGTCCACGTCTTAGGCCTAAAAGAGCCTAAACGTAAGAGAGTGTTGAAGTATATTGCCTATCTTTCCTCCTACTTCAAGTCCACATCTTAGACCTTAAAGAGCTTAGACATCAGAGAAAGCATTGAAGTATATTGTCTACTTTCTCGTCAGTTTAAGTTTTTAGATAAACTAAATTGGTACGTATAATTCAATAAGATTTACCTATCTATCAATGCTTTATTTGTACACCTGCCATTGGGGAAAACAAAAGAGCAACCCGTTCCACAGGCTGGCCCTTCGCTCGTTGACTAGCTCCTTGGCTTTTGGGAGTGTCTAGACAACATTCATATGTTGTTTGAGCTAAAATTAGTCAAAAATTTTTGCCATATATGTAATATTTTTGCCCATGTTTGCAACACTTTTGTCTATATATGCAATATTTCAACATGTCTACAATATTTTTCCGATAACTGCAACATTTTTCCGCCGATTAATATTGTAGACACGGTGAAATGTTGCATACATGAGCAAAAAATATTACAAACATGGGTGAAAGATGTTACATATATAGTAAAAATATTGACTGATTTTCTGATTTTAGTTCAAAAATCAGTCACATGTATTATAGCACTTCCGAAACATTTATACCACTTTACTTTCAAAAAAATCACTTTACTTTCCAAAAAAATCACTGTGCGTTTTCTGTTGTGGTGAATGTATATATATGAACTGATTTTTTTTCAAGCGAATCACAGTTTTAGTTGCAATATAATCCTATGAATGATTTCATATTTATGTTTTCACATGAAGTTTACAGTGAAGTTTTTCGTCCATATGTATGGTAGTTGCTGTGCAATTTAAGTACCTCGCCTATTTTGTGAAAACTCCCAGAACAATAGATCATTTCTCATTTCTTTTAATTTTGTAATCATGCCACATTACCGATCGAGTCAGACATTCCTTCTACAGTTCACTTCTATGTAATGTATCCTAATCGACTGATTCATTTTCGACTTGGATATGGGTATGTTCTTTTTGGCTGAGGCTTTTTGCTTTTGGCTGCAGTGTTTGGCTTTTATGCTGTTTGTGCGAGAGATTACAGAGTAACAGAAACTCGCGTGCGGTTTCTATCGATATAAATGAAGTTGGTACATTATGTAATACAATTAACTAGTAGACCCTATTTTAAAAAGTTACTCAATTTAAAAGTTAGTTACTGTAGAAAAACCAAAAACTGAAGTCAAAAGTTGAAAAAAAAACAGGCCCAACATCCTGCTGCTTAATTTTCTTGATAGTGATATACTCCACTGTAATATACATGGCATATGAGTTTTGGAGCTTGGCGCGAGGGCAAAATTACATTTACGTGGTTCCCCATTCACCAAGCCAACCTTACAGATACAAGTTCAGACACTGTGAACTCGTTGTGTAGGATGTTAAATTTGTAAGTCGGCATTGTTCGCTTGTTCAATAACAGAATTAGGAAGCCCGAAGCTGGGTGTTGCAAAGGCTGGATGCTTCAGATTGCTCTATACCACTTCAATGGACTGGACGGCTGGATTTCCTTTTAGTAAAACATTGTTTGCTGTCAGTGTAGTCTAGTAGGTTTTGTCGACAGGTTAGATTAACAGATGAACCATATGGCAGTAGAGTAAAGTAGCGTGGTTCTTCACCTTCCCTACCAAATTCCCACCCCCAAAATCTTTTTGTTTCTTGCTAGTTGGTAGGAATATGACTCGGATTGGTATTCAATTTGATTTGGTCCTAGGCACCAACCCATTCATTATTCAATTTGATTTGGTCCTAGGCATCAACCTATACAGGACATTCATATTGATTTTTGCTAATGTCTTTTGACTAAAAATAAATATTAATAGCTAAAAGTGTTAGCCTACTATGCACCATGCCGTCTGCATTCAAGATGATGCCTTGGTCACACATGTTGGTTGATGGTGATGCCTCGTTTCCATATGATGCTACATGTATTCACATTAGTTACATATATTCACATTAGCATCACCATTGTATATATATCCATGTATATTAATGAATTAGCCAAGTGCTTCATTTCTATGAGCCTTCATGGTATCAGAGCTTTAGGTTTTCTAGCTTCCAAATCCTAGCGTTGCTGCTCATTTTCTGCTGCACTGCCCCCAGGAGGAGCGTCTCTACTCTCTACTCCCGGGGGCGGCCATCTTCTCGCTGCCCAGGCGTGGACAGCATCACCGTGCCACTGACTCCCGCGTCGCACCACCTGGCTGTTGCGCCTCCCACGCCACCCTAGCGTCGACGGCGCCACCGACCGTGTTTCCTTCCTCTTCCTCTCTCCTTCTTTCTCCCTACATCACCCCGGTGCCACCTCTAGACTCGCTGTCACCGGCGTCTTCCCTCACAGTCGGTAGCTCCCCAGCTCCCCCTCTCCTTCCTCCATTCTGTCACCACTGCCATTCCCCTTAATCTCTCTCTCTTTCTCACTGGCAGGGCGGCGCCTTTAGATCTACCGACATCGCAGCCATCCCCGCCACTAACGACCTCCTCCACCTTCAACCATCACTGCATTCCCCCTTCTTCTCACTCTCTCGCGCGCTCTCTTTCTCTCTCTTGGTCTCGGCCCGCTATCTCTCTAGATCCACCGCCCCCAGTGGTTTCCTCGCCGCCGACGTCCCTACCTTAGGCTACCCCTCCTCTTCTTCTTCTACCTCGAAGCCACCACTCTTCTCCTCTATCATGCCCTCCCTTCTTTCCTTCTCTAGGCATCACCAGCCCTATCCACTGCCTTCAGCCACCTCCATAGCCGTCATCTCATCTACTCTACTCACTCCCCCTACCTCTCTCCACCTTCCCTCTATTTGCGTCGTTGGCGTGATCTATCGATGTCAGGGCCTACCGCCGTCGAACTTTCTTCTTCGCCCCCGCCTTCACTGACATCGGCAAGCACGGGCTTGCCGACCCCCTTTCTCGATAGCGACCTTCTAGGAATTCTGCTCCAATTTGAACGTCCGACTCGCTCCCATTTCAATTGCAAGGGGGTGTTAACCTACAATGCACCATGCCGTCTGCATTCAAGATGACGCCTCGGTTGATGGTGACGCCTTGGTTCCAGATGATGCTACATGTATTCATATTGGCGTCACCATTGTATATATATCTTTGTATATCAATGAATCAGCCAAGTGTTTCATTTCTATGAGCCTTCAGAAAGAAGTGGCTTTTAAAAGGAGGGGATGAGTGGTGGAAAAATAAAAGAGATGCATGTGCGTAACGGATGCGAAATGAGTGGGGTGCGTGATGCACCCGTGATCCTCTGCCTTATCTCTGGAGTGAGAGAAGTGGAGAAGCTATTTCGAAAAACCGGATGTTCGTATTCGCTTTTATCCTAAGTAGAAATCAGAAGTAAAAATAAACATGGCCTTATCCTTTAGAGAGGTCGTTAGGCTGACACCAGCGACAAAGTGATCTGAGGACATCACGGAGGTCGGAGGCTGACAGTGACAAAGTGATCTGAGGACAGCGGGCCAAGAAATCTTCGTGGAGGGGAAAAAACAGAGCGGTGAAACCTGCTACATAAGTTGTACATGTTTTATGTACATGTTGTGCGTATATGGGTGGGTATTGGAGCCTTAGACGTAATGTCTATGCAGTATGCACACAAGGTATTCGATGAATTGCTTGTGAGAACCTAGGTAACTCGTTTTGTTGAGTCATTTGGTGACTACGCTTCCACTGCCTCTTTGGAACTCTCAAGTTTTTAGCTACATTTTGTCACAACAGTTGGTATTATGAGTTTATGCTATCGTAGTACGCGTCTACAGAACCGTGGTACTAAAGTTTCGCGCACCACCAAATAACACAAGCAAAATTGGCTAGAGTCTGCAAAATGCAACTCTGGTCACTAATTTTCTACAAAGCGAAATGTTGTAAGAACATATTGCTATGATTTTCTTTCATGTAAAATATGATTGTAGGACCGAAATGGCAACAGGAGGGGTGAATGGTGCCTTTAAAAACCGTCCCAATGTATCCACAAAATCTTCTTCTCCGATAGCTATAAAAACTATGAAGCAAGAAGTTTGAGTGCTCACTAGAGAACCAAAATCAGATCGACAACTTCACTAAGGAACCAAGAACCAGACCGTCAAAAGAAGTGAAGTAGTCTCGACCATAAAGCTACTAAGCAAGAATTCTGGGTGCTTATAGGAAACAAAGAAAAGATCATAAAACAGAAAAAGCAGACTTCTCGATTGAGAGCAAACCAGAGCGTCAAACCGAACAGAAGAAAGAAATGCAGAGAAACTAAAAACAAAAAGTTCAAGACAAAATAGACAAAGCTGACCGAAACTGAACAAAGAAATCAACTGACAGCAAACAGAGCACAATAACTTGACTGAAAATAGACTTCACTGCCAGCTACAGAATAGAGAAAGAAAGCAGAAAGCAAAACTACAATGTTCAGCCTTAACCGAAAACAACAGTTGTAGTAGTAGCCTTCTGAAATTTGAACCGAAAGATCTGAGAGGAATATTCTCAGCTGAAAACATATTATAGCTACCTAACTGAAATGCCAAGGCTGAATCAAAACAAAGAAACAAAACCTCAAATTAAATAGCCAACTGACTCAACTTAGGAAGTAAAATGAAGGAACAAATCAGCAAAGAAAAGAAGGGGCAGGAAGCATGCAGTTGCCTGCAATTTCAGAACCGAAGGCTGACTGAAAACTATCCGACAAAACTGCTAACACAGTAAATACTGAAGACATCCGTAAAACAGAGAAATTGATGAGTGCTCGCTGCTATTTTCAGGCCAATGAAAACAGAAATTCAACCTGAATACCAGACTAATCTCAGGAAGTGAAAGCACATAATGAAAGAACCAGTTCAGCTGAAAAAGAAAATAGAGCAAGAAAATTCATGAGCTAAACTGCATTTTCTCTTGGAACGAAACAGACCCAACACCGGAGACAAGCGAGTCACTCGATTGCCAGACTCAATGTCCGAAATACTTGCAGTTCTCGGGTCCTTTGATCATAGAAGATTAAATACAGCTATAACACATCTTCAGAAGGAGAGAACGCAAAGAAAGGAGTACTCCTCACCCGTGACAAATAAGAAACCAAATTCCTCTGCTCATGGAAATAGTAAACCCTAGATAGGGGATGAAACAGAGGAAGTTTGATCAACAAAAATCTCTGAAAGACAACTGCAATTAAAATGATTTCTCTCAGGTATATGCTAGCCAAGGGGCTTTGAGGAGATACTCAGTTCAGAGCAAGGGAGATTTGCAGTTACTTGAGCAAGATTTCAACAGAGAAGATTGCAAGAACTGAAGAACAAATAACAGAGAACAAAAAAACAGAGAGCAAAAGAAAAACACAGGGAGAGACTACTCAAGATTTTTCAAATACATAGCTTCTCAGATTGAAATAGAGATATGAATGCTTACAAAGAGTTTTCTTACAGACATCTCAACCCCATTCTCACATTCTGAGAGACTCACGCAAAAAGAAAACAGAACACTGCTAAAGCCAACAACTGTCACCAGAACATGATTCAAAAGCAAAAACACACTCTGCACTCTCAACTACTCCTCAACTAAGAATAAGACAGACACAAAGCAAAAACCCTGATTCCATGCCACCAGGAGACACCCCTCCTATATATAGCTTTTGAATACCGAGTTTTCAACTCGCTTTACCCGTTAACTCAAAACCAAATTCGCTTTCTCTTTGTAGCCTTGCGCATTTACCAAAATGCCACTCCTGCACCTTCCGGGAAGCTTTCTCATTTCTTGCCGTCCAAGCCTTGCAACCACCTCGAGTCCTCGCCGTCTTCGGCATCTCCCGACCGCTTTGACCTCAGCACCGCATGTGCCTAGTCCGGCCATCTCATGCCTCGCCACGCCTCTACCTCAAGGTCCTGTAACCATCACAGACAAGAAACACATCACATAGCACCGCTCGAAACAGTATAATCATACATTAGCATCAGAAGAAGGTACTTAAACATGAAATACCCAAAACAAACTCAAGCTCTCTAAAGCAAGCGTCAATTACTCATCACAAATATAGGGTCTTATCCACATGGTCTCTCAATGATAATATTATTTTTATGTGGGCAACAAAAACATATTTCCTCCAAAACAATGCTTACTTGTAAAGAGGGAATACAATATTTTTTTATGCTGTATGAAACTTCATTTTTGTTTTTGAAGTGAGTACAACAAGAACACACTCACACATCCACATTAGTGCGTTAAATGCACATGTTTGAGACGAGACGGAGACGCAAAGTTCTCATGGAGCGTGAACACGCGCTTTAACTACTGAAAATACCCACATACACGTGTACTCATATGGCACTATTTATATAAACAGTACGTTCATATATGCTCATAGGGCACTATTCATATATACATACCTGAAAGGCACTGTTTATAAATAGTGCCCCAGAAAATAAGGCATCCCCACTCCCCAGCGTGGGCTGGCCGTACGACGGCAGGCCGAGCCAACCGAGCACAGCTCGGTCCTCAAACTTGTTTTTGTTAAAGTAGCACGAAACTTCGTTGAAATGCTCAAGAGCGGAGGGTTCGCGCAATCATCACTCCCTTTACAAACGTTGTTCCCCTCTCTATCAGTAATTTTTAAATGTCCCAAGGGAAGAAAAATTATGATGGCCTGCCACCAAATTGTACCTCCTTCCGTCACAGAACAAAGTAGTTTCGGATAACTGCAGACATTATAAACATTGGTTATCTATATTTTTTGAATATTTAAAATAAATACGTAGAAATTATATATATATATATATATATAATATAAATAACAGGGGCACCATGGTGCCCAAGCTCTATGAGTGAGACTTTCTATCTATGAGTGAGATTTTCCATCTATGAGTGAGATTTTCCATATATATATATGTGTAGATTTGTCTTGAAAAGTACTATCGTAATATTATAATTTTAGCAGGTTTCATAAATATATTATAATAGAAATAGATAATTAAAATTGTATTCTAAGTATTGTGTCCATGTCTAAAGCCACTTTTTTTTACCGAAGGAAGAAATCGGTAGACTTGGGTGTGGATTATGTCTTTTGGTTTAAAATTTTTAATTCTTGCTATTTGCAAGAGAGATTACGAAGAGAGGACAATTATATGCGATTTTAGTCAGTATAGCTTAAGTCGATATAATATGAACTACAATCACTACTAAACTTTATCTTAAAAAATACACCATTTAAAATCTAGTTATTGTAGAAAAAGTGAAAAACTAAACGGGCCCATATGCCTGCTGAGGGTGGAATTAATGAAGGTGGGTTGGCTTAACTGTGGAGGAAGTGAAGGCAAGAAGGGAACCGCCCCATCAATCTGCTAGGGCCTAGAACCAGCAAGTCTAAACTTGGCTTCTTTGCTTCTTTTGGTGTTTATTAGGGGTAACGGCAGGTGATCGCTTAATAATTTTCCCGTGACTGGTTAGTCGATCGGTTGATCAGGCTGTCACAACAAACTTTATTTCAGCGCAGCTACCGATTGATGTGCAGAGTGTTGGTGATGCCCCACGGCCGAAAGGGAGGAGGCTAATTATTTACTTTTTAAATGTCTAGGGAAGAAAAATTATGATGGTCTGCCACCAAATGGTACTGTTGGACCGAAATGGCGACAGAGGGGGGTGAATGTCGTTCTAAAAAATTTAATCGCCCCCGAGTGACCACTTAATTCTCTTCTCCGATAACTATCGTAGTTATGAAGACAGAAAATATTTGTTCATTAAAGCCGAGAACACCTTTGCCGAAAAACTCGAGAAACTCAAAAGGAGGCAAAACCAAATGGAGAAAGATATATATATATATATATATATATATATATATATATATATATATATATATATATATATATATATATATATATATATATATATATATATATATATATATATATATATATATATATATATATATATATATAAGCTACTGCTAGTTTACCACCGATTTAACTACAAACATCAGAAGCAAATCGGCAGTACAGAGCACCACATGAACTTGTCAAAAGAAATGCTAGCCGAACAAAAGACAAAGAAAGGAAAAACTGAAAGCTGGGCTAAAGAAATGGATCGGCCAGAGAAAGTAATGCTCAGAAACAGGAGACCGAAAAGCAACCTTTAATCCAGAGAAAGTAGCAGCTGAGAAACAACAATCACCCTTTCATCTTTTGGCAGCAAGAGTCATTTCTTCTTTAGACTAAGTCCTGTCGCAAGGACTATTGCTTCTTGGCCGCAAGAAATGGTAAAGCAAGGAGAAATGAACATGCAGCCACCCTGCCGCAAAAAACTAGTGCTACTTGGGTTGATTCCTTCTGGAGAGAGAAGAGCAGATCTAAGACAAATGAAAGGATTCAATACTTTGAGCTTAACTCACGGAAAGAATTAAAGAGCCATTTTTTTGTGAAATTAACAGGACCTAGGGAGACAAATAAAACTGAAATAAACAAGCAAAGGCAAAGCTCAAAAACAAGAATAAACTTCAGATTTCCATTCCAAGAACCAAGAGATACAAAGATCTACGTCCACATACGCATGGACATTCGGAGGAATGATTACAAGAATTCTCAATCCATCCTCTCCCTCTCAATCCTCAAGAACACCAAGAGCTACACATGCTTCCTGGGAGGAACACACACATACACACATGGAGAGACCCAAATGGAACCCTAACTTTTACACTCACTCTCTCCAATTTCAGCACACCATCTTCCTCTCTATTTATACCCTCCACTAATGGGTTCACCAAGTGCTTTACCCATTTAGCTTTTGCGCTTTACCCACAATCCACTTCCTTTAGTGCAGCTTTGCGTTTTTACCGAAACACCCCTCGCGCACCTTCCAGGAAGCTTCCTCATTCCTTGCCCTGCAAGCTACGCAGTTTCGCCGTCTTCGGCACACCTCGACCGTTCTGACCTCAGCGCCACCTGCGCCTAGTCCGGTCCACCGTGCCTCGCCACGACTCCACCTCGAGTCCACGTCGTCTTCGACACATCCCGACAGTTCTGACCTCAACGCCACCTGCGCCTAGTCCGGTCCTCCGTGTCTCACCACGACTCCGTCTCGATGTCCTGCAGCCAACACAGACAAGAAACACATCGCATAGCACGGTACAAAACATGTAAACATGGTTAGCACCTACAAATCCTACTCAAGCGAGAAATGACCCACGTGGCCAACCGGGACGACGCCCACGCGTCAAATTTGTCTAGTCACGACCCAACCTCGCCAAATGCCAAAAAGGCACGAATCACTCAAACTAAACTCACTCTAACCAAACCACGAGTCAATTACTCATCACCAACACAGGATTTAGACCACATGGTCTCTCAATCTCCCCCTTGATGAGTATATTGACAAACTCAGAAAAAGCACGAAGTTGAGTTTGAGTTTGAAGAATCCAACATGGTCCAAAGAAGGGAATGAAGCTTATGACCATGTCGACAGAAGGAACCACTAGAGCAATAACTGAAAGAGCAAATTGATCTCCAAAGCTGTAAAATGATCCCAACAGACTTTTTCTTCTCTATTCTCCCCCTTTTGGCAATAAACACATCAAGATGCAATAGAGAGAATATGACATGTCAATGGATGAATATGGCTGAAGTTTTTTTATTTAAGCATTTAGAGCCATGAGAATTATCCATAATGACCATAATGTAATACACCAAGCCATAACTCAATAAAACGCTATTTAGATCATGACAACATATATATAAGCCAGCTAGAGCACATAGATGACAATCTGAAATGTAATGCATTTTGTGAGCAAGTCACGTCATCAATGAGTAAACTCTAGCTAGAGACATCCAAGGATGATGCAGGCCATGTCAATAAGCTAAGCGGAACAAAGAAGCTAACATTGAGTCCAAATAGAGTGCTATAAGCTCAAGATTGAAACATTGGTTAAAGTACTTGGTTCTGATTGTAGATTAAGCAAATTGAGCACATTAAACATTGTCTTTTGAAAGCATATGGTTGTTTTCAACCCAATTTTTTGTTTATGTGCTAGATCTCAAACCTTATGCGACTACTCCAAGCAATAAGCTTAAGAAGATAGTCTAGGTCATCCAAAACTCCCCCTGAGTTCATGCCTAGTGCAATGGCAAGCTGTCTCATGAGAAAGAATTGGTGAAATCAGTTTTTTCGCACAAATATGGTGGTTGTCAACCAACATTTTGTTTTATCATGTGCTAGATCTCAAGCCTTATGCGACTACTCCAAGCAAGAAGCTTAAGAAGATAGTCTAGGTCATCCAAAACTCCCCCTAAGTTCATGCCAAGTGCAATGGCAAGCCGTCTCATAGAAAAGAATTGGTGAGATCAGTTTTTTCGCACAAAATAGATATTTTTGCTTTTTAACACATTGTACTAACTCATGTATCATCAAGAGACTAAAACAGCTCAAACTAAGGCTCAATATAGATTCAACGCTCTACTCAGCCTATTTGACATGGCATGAATCATAAAAGGATAGCTCAAGAAAGACTAAACTCAAATGCTAGCATGACAAGTTTAATTTAAGTTGATCAATTTTACTTAACTTATCATGGCAAACGCTAGTCTACACATATGAAGTCATGATAAATTTAGCAAGCTAAGCACAAGTCATGGCAAGGTGTAAAGCACTGAAGCATGTCATAACAGGATAATAATCAAGGCTCAATGCAGATGATTATAATACTAGAATGCTGAAAATGCACGAAAGACCAGTTCCCCCTCAACATTAGATGCAACTTTTAGTTCAAGTTGAGTTAAGTCAATATTAAGCTCCAGAAGCTCCCAAATGAACTCCCCCTGAACCAAAGCATTAAATTCGAGAAGCTGGCAAAGAAAATCCAAACGGGTAGTACTTAAAGCATAGATAAGATATAGAAGATACTATGGCTTAGACTGACTCTCATCTACCCCATGTGACTCCAGGACTATTAGCTTGACCGTAAAACACACACTAGAGAGCAAACACGTACCCTGTCTACCCAAGGGTGGCCCAACCCTCGCTAGAACCTACAAGAAGTGAGTGAGCTCAATCTAGTGAGATAAGAAGCAGCTAATAAGAAGCATCCTGGAAGCACAAGATAAGAGTAGGAAGTCTAAGCAACTAGGCAAGAGAAGCACTCTAACCTATGCTAGAAGGACTAAACCCAATGCACCCAAATGCAAAGAGACAGAAATGAGACAGAAGCATAATCAATATAGTAAAGCAGTAAAGCCCAAAACTCCCCCTCACTACAGTCCATAAGGACAAACCACCCCAAGCTCTCCCCGCAGAGCTGAAAACCACGAACTATCCAATGGCTTGGTGAAGATGTCAGCCAACTGGTGGTCACTCTCCACAAACTGGAGCACTATATCGCCCTTCTCTACATGGTCTCTAAGGAAGTGAAAACGGATATCGATGTGCTTGGTCCGAGAGTGTTGCACTGGGTTCTTAGCAATGTTAATCGCAGAAGTGTTATCACAAAAGAGTGGAACACTGTCGATAACTAACCCAAAGTCCCGCAGGGTCGAAGCCATCCAGAGTACCTGACTGCAGCAGCTAGCTGCAGCAACATACTCGGCCTCTGCGGTGGACTGCGCAACACCGGACTGCTTCCTCGAAGACCAAGAAACGAGAGAAGTGCCAATGAATTGGCAAGTGCCAGAAGTGCTCTTCCTATCTATCCTACAGCCGGCAAAGTCTGCATCCGAAAAGGCTCTCAAGGAAAGACAGGAAGAGGAAGAGTACCAGATACCATAGTCAATGGTAGCTCGAAGGTACCGAAAGATGCGCTTCACCGCCTGGCGGTGAGATACGCGAGGAGAAGCCTGAAAACGAGCACACAGACACACAGAGAAGTGTATATCTGGTCTCGAGGCCGTGAGGTAAAGAAGGGAGCCGATCATACTTCTGAACTCTTTCTGATCAACTGGCTCGCCGTCCTCATCTGGGTCAAGATAGGCTGTAGAAGCCATGGGAGTTGACACAGGCTTACCATCACTCATGTCGAAGCGTCTCAGGAGGTCACGAGTGTACTTTCCCTGATGAAGAAATGTACTCTCCCGAGTCTGCTTGATTTGGAAGCCAAGGAAGAAGGTCAACTCGCCCATCATACTCATCTCAAACTCGGTGCTCATGACATCCGAGAACTGTGAAACCAGAGTATGAGAAGAGCCGCCAAAGATGATGTCATCGACATAGATCTGGACGAGCAGAAGGTCATTGCCATGACGGCGGATGAACAAGGTCTTGTCTACTTTACCCATTTCAAACCCATGACTCAACAAGTAGGACTTAAGCCTCTCATACCATGCTCTGGGGGCCTGCTTAAGTCCATACAACGCTTTCGAAAGCTTGAAGACATGGTGTGGGTATTTGGGGTTCTCGAAACCTGGAGGCTGTCTGACGTAAACTTCTTCCTCAATGACTCCATTAAGGAAGGCACTCTTGACGTCCATCTGGTAGAGCTTGAAACCCTTAGAAGCTACAAAGGCAAGCAGGATTCTAATGGCCTCAAGTCGAGCTACAGGGGCAAAGGTCTCCTCGAAATCTAGACCCTCAACCTAGGAGAACCCCTGAGCTACCAGTCTAGCATTGTTCCGAATAACCACTCCATCCTCGCTCTGCTTATTCTTGAACACCCACTTAGTCCCAATAATATTGTGACCTCGCGGGGGCTCGACAAGCGACCAGACCTTGTTCCTCTCGAAATTTTCTAGCTCCTCATGCATGGCATTGACCCAAGACTCGTCGGAAAGAGCATGAGAAACATCCTTGGGCTCAAAGGAGGCAATGAAAGCAGAATGGAGACATAATTGAGATAAGCCAGATTTTGAGCGGGTAACACGCTCGAACAGGTCTCCAATCATCTGCTCAGAAGGATGCCTTTTTTGGATATGTCTGGGAGGTCCTGGATGAGATGAAGAAGTGGCCTCTACCTCGTGAGCTGACGAGGTAGGAACAGAGCCACTAGCTCCAGAGGAAGCAGTAGGCATGGGCTGATCACCTAGAGGTACGGTGGAAGACGGCACCTCAAGGGGTGGATAAGGGACTGGATCGGGTAGACAACCCTCATCTCCATCGTCCTCGTCATCTACGAAGATGGTCTCGGACTGCTCTAAAGAACCTGAGATATCAGGCCTAGTCCCCGGACTGGCCTCGTCAAAGGTCACCTCACAGGTCTCTACCATTTTGCTAGACTCACAGTTCCAGACCCTATAAGCCCGCGAAGAAGGCGAGTAACCTAGAAAGATCCCATCACAAGAATGTGACTCGAACTTATCTAGGTTCCCGGACTTCAGAATAAAGCACTTGCAACCAAACACACGAAAATGAGAGACGCTGGGCTTTCGCCCGTATCTCAACTCATAAGAAGTGCGGTGCATGTGTGCCCGAAGAAAAACTCGATTTGAGACATGGCACGCGGTGGCTATAGCCTCAGCCCAAAACTTCCGCGGTGTAGAGTACTCATCAAGCATCGTCCTGGCCATCTCGACCAAGGTACGGTTCTTCCTCTCCACAACACCATTTTGTTGTGGGACGTGCGGAGAAGAGAACTGGTGCTCTACACCTGTCTCACCACAGAAACTCTCGAAGTAGGAATTCTTGAACTCCGTGCCATTGTCACTGCGGATCGCTCGTAAGGCACCCGGGAGCTTAACAGAAAGCCTACCGAAAAGACCTCGAAAAAGTGAAAACGTCTCATCCTTCGAGGCTAAGAAAAACACCCAAGAATACCTCGAGAAGTCATCGACTACGACAAAAACATACCACTTCCCTCCTGCGGACTGCACTCGAGCTGGTCCCACTGTATCCATGTGGAGCAGCTGTCCCGGTGCATCGGTCATAGCAACTGTGACTGGAGGGTGAGAAGCGGCAACCATCTTGCCGTGCCGGCATGGAGCACAAACTAGATCTTTGACCATTTTGAGCTTCGGCAGACCACGAATGAGGTCGTGGCCGCTAACTCGGGTCAAATGGTCAAATCCGATATGACCAAGTCTCCTATGCCAGAAAGAGAGGTCGCGGGACTCAGAAGCAACTAAACACCTGAGAGGATCACCAGAAGACTCAGAAAAATCAGCACGAAAGATCCTCCCAAAACGAGAAATCCCGCAAACTAGACTACCCGAAGAATCAAGAATTTTACAATTGTTTTTCTTGAAGCTCACCTCGAAACCGTCATCGGTAAGCTGAGAAACAGAAAGCAAATTGTACTGCAGCTTACTAACCAAGGCAACATCCTTAAGAATAAAAGAGGCATTAATGCGCACAGTACCTTTGGCGATGACGCGCCCAGACGAAGCGTCTCCGAAGGTGATCGTCTCATCACCTGGAGCGCGGGCTAGGGAGGAGAACCAACGGGAGTCTCCGGTCATATGACGAGAACAACCGGAGTCTACAAGCCAAACCTTCTCCTTCCCTACCCGGCGAACCTGAGTCAAACAGAGAGTAAAGTCTCAGTACTGGGATAAATCAAGAGAGATTTTGGCACCCAATACTGAACAACACGTCGAGCAGATGAAGTCGTCAAGCACGACTAACCTCTATCTACCCTACGCTCTCTGTGACTCAAAGAAGCAGAAGGTCTGTGTGCAGACCTGAAGCTGTTGCTAGGTCCGACTGCTATGGGAAAGCGAGTCGAAACATCGGCAATCTGCTGATCACGCCGTGGGTAACTGTCTCGACGGGGGAAACGAGATGTACCCTCAGGACGGCGGAAGTCACGACCTGGAGCAGCACGAGGACAAAAACCAGAAGACTCAGAAAAACCAAGTCCTCGATGCTGCCCAAACCTGTCAGAAGCAAATCTGGAACTCGTGCTAGTCTTAGGTGCACTCAGGATCTGGGGCTGACCCTGAATACGCCTAAGTGCCTCTGCACGGTCTCTACGCGCAATCCTGGCGCGCCTGAAGCATCTCTCGATCGAGTGTCCATCCTTCTGACAGAAGGTGCAGTGGTACTTCACCTTCTGAGAGGTGGAAGTAGCACGAAGATGCTTCGCCTTCTGAGAGGCCAAAGCAACAAGTGGAATCAACTTACTGTCAGAGATCCCTTGGACAAAGCCCGCTGATTTGAATTTGACCTAATTAGATCTGGGCTCGACCTCGATCACACCTCCCACTATGGGTCTGAGAATAGCAGGAGGATGCTTCCTCATATCCTCATAGAAATCATATCCTAGACCTTGATTGAACTTACAAATCTTGGATTGGTCTAGAATAAGATTAAGCTTCTTCTTGCCTCCTACAAATCTCTCGAGAGTGTTCATAAGATACTGACACTCCCAAAAGAGAGAGGTGCAAGAAGAGCAGGGAGAAGAGGGAACAGCAGGAGGTAAGGGAGCAGAAGAAGAACCAACAGTAGAGGAAAGAATGGCTTGTGCACGCACAGCCGACTCTGAGGGGACAGTCCTACTACTAGCAGGTTGGTTCGCGTCTCTAAGCATCTCATCCTTACCCTGGGGCTTCTCCCCCACACCATCAATCACATCACAACCAGATTGTGGCTTCTCTAGTAAGTCCTTAGTTAGCTTCACACATTTGTCATTCAAAGCAACGAGTTCAAGTTTTAGTTTATCACAACTAATGCATGGTGAGCTAACAGGATCCTTAGTCGCATACTGAGCTATTTTCTTGTTGTTGTCAATCATTTCTTGAAACTGTTTTGAGACAGATTCAAGTTCAGCAGTTAACTTTGGACAATTCAAACATGAATCAATAGGCTCAAGTAAAGAAGCACTCAACTCAGCAATCTTGTGATCTGCCCGTTTTAGGTTCATCTTCAAGTTATTGCAATTTTCACAAGACTCGGGCAGATCAAGGAGCATGGCATAAGGTCCTCTAGCAGCAATGTCCTTAACCTCACATGAGGTGGGAGAAGTAGTCTCATCAGTAGTAAGTAGGGTAACAGCCATCCTACTCAACTCTAACTCAGCAAGCAGACTAACATTTTCCACCTTAACAATATCAAGCTCGGAGGACACACTATCATGCGAGGTCCTTAATTTCTCCATGTCACCCAACAGAGCACAACATGTATCACAATCATCACGGGAGGGAGCAGATGTAAGTGAAGTAAGCTCCCGTGATAGTCTATCTACTTCCTTCTCTAACTCAGTACACCTAGCCCTAGCTCTAGCATGAAAACCACCTAGCTTAAGAAAAGCATGATTGAGCTGGTCGTAGGTGGGGCATACCTCGTCCGAGTCGGAGTACAGCTCGTTGTCGCTCAGTTCGCCCTCGAGGGCCATGAAGCACATGCCGGAGAAGTCGTCGCCGCTCTTGGGATCTTGGTCACCCGTCCCGTCGTCGTCGCTCCATCCCTCCACCTCGCTGAGGTCGAGGTCGTCGAACGCGGTGAGGACGCGGTGGAACAGCTTCTTGGCCTTCCCGAAGTCGCGGAACTTCTTCGTGCCTTGAGCAGGTACTGAGGGCTTCGTGTTGCGGTTCTTGTCGATGTAGTCGTTCTTGCCCGAACCGCCGTAGTCGCCTTTGCCCTTTCCCAGCTTGGGGCAGTTTGCTCGGATGTGGTTGGGGCCACCACACTCGAAGCAAATCACGGGCCCTCCTCTCTTTCTGTCCCTCCTCCCCTTATAAGCATGGGAGAATCTTCGAGCAAGGAGGGCTAGCTGCTCATCCGCAAGCTGCTCTAACTGATCATCAGTTATGTCACAGAGAGCAGCACGGGAGAATCCGCAAGTAGACTCAGAAGAACTGGAAGCCAACGTGGGATCGGTGACTAGGGCCATCGACTGTGACTTCGACTTGCGAGAGACAATGTCAATCTCGTGAGTCTTGAGGCGCGAGTACAGCGCATCAAGAGTCAAAGTCGAGAGGTCCGTGGTGTCCTTGATGGTAGTCACCTTCATCTCCCAAACACGAAGGTCGAGTGCAGCGAGCATCTGTCGAGCGTTATCCGAGTCGGGGTACGTGAGACCGACCGCTCGGAGGTTGCTCAGAATCTTATGAAAACGCGTAAAACACTCATCCAAAGACTCACCAGCAAGCATATCAAATTTGTTGTAGTCATGCTTGAACTGGTCCTGTCTCACAGTCTTAATCTGGGTGGTGCCCTCATGGTATGCATCGAGGGTCTCCCAGATATCGAAGGCGGACGAAAGATGAGATATGCGGTCAAACTCGCTACGACTCAGGCCCTGGATAATGATGTTCCTTGCCTTAGCGTTCGCCTCAACATCATGCATATTTCCAGCATTGATGTTCTCATCGGCAGGAACAACAAACCGGACCTTGACCTTGCGCCAGATGGCGTACCCCTGAGCCTGGATGTATGTCTCCATTCGGCTCTTCCAGAAGGGGTAATCCATGCCATCGAAAACGGGCGGCTTGGTCGAGTACTTGTCCGTCGCCATGGCTCTTGAGACCGGTTAAGATCTATTGATTAGAGCTAACCGGCTCTGATACCAATTGTTGGACCGAAAATGGCGACAGAGGGGGGGTGAATGTCGTTCTAAAAAATTTAATCGCCCCCGAGTGACCACTTAATTCTCTTCTCCGATAACTATCGTACTTATGAAGACAGAAAATATTTGTTCATTAAAGCCGAGAACACCTTTGCCGAAAAACTCGAGAAACTCAAAAGGAGGCAAAACCAAATGGAGAAAATATATATATATATAAGCTACTGCTAGTTTACCACCGATTTAACTACAAACATCAGAAGCAAATCGGCAGTACAGAGCACCACATGAACTTGTCAAAAGAAATGCTAGCCGAACAAAAGACAAAGAAAGGAAAAACTGAAAGCTGGGCTAAAGAAATGGATCGACCAGAGAAAGTAATGCTCAGAAACAGGAGACCGAAAAGCAACCTTTAATCCAGAGAAAGTAGCAGCTGAGAAACAACAATCACCCTTTCATCTTTTGGCAGCAAGAGTCATTTCTTCTTTAGACTAAGTCCTGTCGCAAGGACAATTGCTTCTTGGCCGCAAGAAATGGTAAAGCAAGGAGAAATGAACATGCAGCCACCCTGCCGCAAGAAACTAGTGCTACTTGGGTTGATTCCTTCTGGAGAGAGAAGAGCAGATCTAAGACAAATGAAAGGATTCAATACTTTGAGCTTAACTCACGGAAAGAATTAAAGAGCCATTTTTTGTGAAATTAACAGGACCTAGGGAGACAAATAAAACTGAAATAAACAAGCAAAGGCAAAGCTCAAAAACAAGAATAAACTTCAGATTTCCATTCCAAGAACCAAGAGATACAAAGATCTACGTCCCCATACGCATGGACATTCGGAGGAATGATTACAAGAATTCTCAATCCATCCTCTCCCTCTCAATCCTCAAGAACACCAAGAGCTACACATGCTTCCTGGGAGGAACACACACATACACACATGGAGAGACCCAAATGGAACCCTAACTTTTACACTCACTCTCTCCAATTTCAGCACACCATCTCCCTCTCTATTTATACCCTCCACTAATGGGTTCACCAAGTGCTTTACCCATTTAGCTTTTGCGCTTTACCCACAATCCACTTCCTTTAGTGCAGCTTTGCGTTTTTACCGAAACGCCCCTCGCGCACCTTCCAGGAAGCTTCCTCATTCCTTGCCCTGCAAGCTACGCAGTTTCGCCGTCTTCGGCACACCTCGACCGTTCTGACCTCAGCGCCACCTGCGCCTAGTCCGGTCCACCGTGCCTCGCCACGACTCCACCTCGAGTCCACGTCGTCTTCGACACATCCCGACCGTTCTGACCTCAACGCCACCTGCGCCTAGTCTGGTCCTCCGTGTCTCACCACGACTCCGTCTCGATGTCCTGCAGCCAACACAGACAAGAAACACATCGCATAGCACGGTACAAAACATGTAAACATGGTTAGTACCTACAAATCCTACTCAAGCGAGAAATGACCCACGTGGCCAACCGGGACGACGCCCACGCGTCAAATTTGTCTAGTCACGACCCAACCTCGCCAAATGCCAAAAAGGCACGAATCACTCAAACTAAACTCACTCTAACCAAACCACGAGTCAATTACTCATCACCAACACAAGATTTAGACCACATGGTCTCTCAGGTACCTCCTTCCGTCACAGCACGAAGTCGTTTCGGCTGCAGGCATTATAAACATGGTTATCTATATCTTTTTAAATATTTAGAATAAATACATAGAAATTATATATATATGGAGATTTGTCTCAAAAAGTACTATCATAATATTATAATTTTAGTAGGTTTCATAAATATATTACAATAGAAATAGATGGGTGTGGATTATATCTTTTGGTTTAAAATTTTAAATTCCTGCTGTTCGCAAGAGAGATCACATACGATTTTAGTCGGTATAGCTTAAGTCAGTATAATATGTACTACAATCAACTAGTAAATTTCACGTTAAAAATACACTGTTTAAAATCTAATTATTGTAGAAAAAATGAAAAGCTAAAGTCATATCAACCCACCCTTGAGGAGGGTGACAGACGGGCCCATATGCCTGCTGAGGGTGGACTTGATGAAGGTGGGTTGGCTTGACTGTGGAGGAAGTGAAGGAAAGAAGGGAACCGCCCCATCAATCTGCTAGAGCCTAGAGCCAGCAAGTCTAAACTTGGCTTCTTTGCTTCCTTTGGTGTCTACTAGCAACATAAGCACGGTGCTTTGCTGCACCAGCTACCGTGTGGACCAAAGTAAAACAGATGACAATTCGTAAGGAGTTTCTTAAAAAAAATTGAGGACACGTGCATAATTTCGAGAAAACCGAAGGCCTTTTTGGTAAAAAACCAAGGACCTGTACGTAACTAAATGAGGACCCGTACGTAATTTTGGAAAGCCGTGGGGTGCTACCCAACAAAGGATACACAATTCCGGTGAAGTGGAGGGTGCTTTTCGAAAACAACTGACAGGGACCTTTTTGCGAGAATGGAGGACCTTTATGCAGTTTCAGGAAATACAGGGACCTTTTCGCTAAAACCATGACGTGGCATGGCTCAGAGCCGGGGAAGTCCCCCGTCTTTAATATACTGATGATTAGGGGTAACGGCAGGTGATCGCTTAATAATTTCTGGTGACTGGTTAGTTGATTGGCTAATCAGGCTGTCACAACAAGCTTTATTTCAGCTCAGCTACTGATTGATGTGCAAAGAGCACCCACGGCCGGAAGGGTGGAGGTTGGCGACTAACCAGCAGGGAAAATTATCAAAAATTTTCATGGAGAAAAATAGAAAATTATAAAATACAAATAAAAAATTACACTTTTATCTATTTTACATCATAACAAAAAAATAAAAACAATAAAAATATATAAAAATTAGCATTGTTGCCTCTTTTCTTGATTGTAGCCAGATTTCAAAATTTTGGATTTTTGGCAAAAATATTTCAAATTGTTCCAAATTATCACAAAGTGAATTAAAATTTTCACAAAAGAATTCGGAGAAGAGAGTGGATGTTGGAAGGTGGCTAAATGAGGGGGGGGGGTTGCTGCCTAATTATAGAAACAATTTGAGATTTTTTGAATTTTATTTTATATTTAACTTCAAAATGGCTATAAACAGCTAAAAATTTTGAAATTTTGATCATTATCACGCTTATCAGGCTGAAATCATGCTAAATGGGCCATCTCTAATGGGCTAATGTTCTTGACGAGCCGTGCTCATGCTGGGTCGCTTTTGGCCTAGCACTATTCATGTCATGCAAGGTTGGCATGTTGGGCCGGGGTGGCAACCTAAGCACGGCCCCATGGCATCATGCCGTGCCAACTCAGCCCATTGCTTTCATGGGTCATGTTATGCCTGGGCTAGGCCGATAGTGTCATGCTTTGGGCTAGCCCGACAGGTATGACCCATTAGCCAGCACTATATGCCATCATTGGGAATCAAGGTAGGAAGACGGTGAACCATATAGGAGAGGTGAGAATCCGTCAAGTTCGTATAATCTAAACATTACGGATTACAAAGATCAGCGTGCAGCGGTCAAGCTTTTCTTATGGCGAGGAATTTGCTTAATTAAAAACCCTTGCTCATCCTTGTAGGACACCCTTTTTCCTTCGATAATTTGATAATTTAATTTTGTTTCTACTTTCCACCAAATTAGCAAACCAATAAGAATTGTGTATAATGCAGAGTTATAAAAAATAAATCAATAAAAATCTACATGCTATAATCTAGACCTAGCAAAGTAAGAGATGTAGAACTTTTTCTTTTTCCTCTGATTAACGTGGTTGAGAGCAAATGTGACGGCTTATTTTGCTATCGTTTTAAATATATACTAGATAGATAGACAGATAGATACAAAATACATGATGTTCTAGTTTCAACTAGCAGAATGGCCTACGCAATTGCGTGGCTAAATCTCTAAAAATAATCATGCAAACAACCTTCTTCATATATAGCATCTAAAGGACTTAACTTAAATAGAGATCTTTGAGAACTTAAAATCCGAATAACTTTCAACTAAAATTGGGAGCTTCCAATTAAAACATAGCTATAGCTTCGAAAAATTGCCCCAACTTCCAACTAAAAATTTCCCTAACTTTGAACTAAAAAATTCGCACTTTTAGCACCAAAATCCAAAATAAAAAATTAACTCAAATTCACTCACTTTCAACTTGAAAAATCATAGTCATTCAACTCAATCTATGAACTTTCACTTGGATTCCCTACACACACAAAAAAAAACACACATGACGGCCCGCATCAAGTAGGAGCACCATAGATCCGATGGCGATGAGAAGGGGAAGCTCGAAGGTGAGGTTGGCCCCAACAATGGTAGGGCAAATGGATAAGCATAGAGGAGAGGCAGACATGCTACCGGATGTCTATGCAAGATGAGAAGGGGAAGCACGGATGCGTGGTAGGCCACAACAATGTTGGGGAGGGCACACGAAGAAGGGAAAAGGAGAGATCAAGGTGGCAGACAGCGAGTTCGCATGGAAGAAGGGCTACATCAGTTGATGGAGCGAACAGGTAACCCGGCCGTGTAAAAAAGAAATTAGAAATCTACAAAGCATGTGGGCCCTACAACTGACAGAAGCCATGTACTTGGAACCGAAACAACAAGCATAGGAGTTTTAGCATTTTCGAAGTTCTTAAGTAGGTCCTTGAGGATGTGGCGTACTCTCTCATTTCTAACCATCTATTAAGCATACCTCGCGTTGGAAATGGCCTAGTACCCTCAATTGCCCCGATAGCTTCAGCTTGTTTCTGCAAGGCTGAAAATCCCTCCCCACATACGATGAACAGGTACGGTGATAGTGGATCCCAATGCTCGTAGACCTCGCTTTGGTCGAATTACTTCTTTTAAATCTATATTAACCTTTACTCTCTACTATATTAGGTGGGTTCTTTTGGGCTGTGCCTTATAGCGTAAATTTTTGAATTCTGGCTGTTCATAAGAGGTAGTATGCACAGAAAAATAGTTACATGTGATTTTAGTTGATACAGCTGAACTCAGTATACTTTTTACTACAATCTTCCTGTTGACGCTGTCTTGAAAAATGCACCGTTCAAAAGCCGGTTACTGTAACAAATGCAATAAGCCGAAGTCGGAAGTCCGGCCGAACCCAGCCATTTCAGGTCAACCCATCTACTAAGAAACCCATCCTTGTCATCATAGCATGCAATAAGTTCCACTCTACCCGATCATTCATGGCCCTTCTCATGTCGAGCTTGATAGTTGTTAGCCGTTCCACATTGGCTCTTTTGTTCTGCATGAAATGCATGAGCTCATATGCTAGAGGGACACTACCTGTGATAATTTGACCCCCACACCCATGACAAAAGAGCTTTGGCTTTCGGAAAGCAATATTAGGCAAATAATCTTGAGCTAGTTTGCATGTACTCCCACTATCTCACAATATTTACCCTTTTTCTTGAGATGTGTTGCTTGGTGTCCATTGAGGAAAGCAAGAGTATAATTATTACAATATTTTCACTCTCTACCCTTACTTTATCGTAATATTTTCACTTTCTTTAAAGAGGCCAATTTATTGTCATATGTTACCTAAAAAGCTTATGTATGATCAATTCTCATTATTTTTTCTTAGATTTTGGGCTTCCTTGGTCTTTGCATGGTATCTTAGACTAATATTGTGAAGGGAGGGGTACCTACTTGGACAAATATTGTGAAAGGGAGGGGGTACCTACGAAATGAGCATATACAACACATTGCACAAGTTTGTTAACTTTTTGCTCACTTCTGGTGATGTATCGACCATAGGGGTACTCGATCTGTAGGCCAAGACAAATTCTTTGACCCAGCTCTTCCTCCTAATTGTTAGAATTACATTACCATGCATTTTGTGATTTAAAATAAAGTAAAGCACATCACAACACTAAACGGTGTTCTGTTGTAGCTTGAGTGTCATGTTACCGAATGCCATCATTTACATACTCAAATGACACATTAGATTAAGTTCATAGATTTTGAACATTGAAACATCAGTTAATAAAATGGCTTCAGAAAAGTTCTTAGATTTCACGAGAATGGAGTCAATCTTTCACTATGGTACGTGTGTTAACACTAATTTACCTTCCAGTTTTTATTCACCTTAATCCATATAAATAAAAATAACCAATAAAATTCAATACATTTCTTTTGTTTTAAGGAAAAAAAATCCCAAAATAATCCTAAAAAAGGAAAATCGTAGGAGTTCTCTCATTAATAGATAGAGAAAAGAAGGATCTATACTATTTATTTTGGCGAGAACAAATTATAACGATGCAGATTAATCATACATAGATGTTAGAGTTGTATGACAAATAGAAATGTCATGTTGCAGTATGAATTGTGCGGAAAATTCAACTAGTTTTCTTGAATACTTCCAATCTCTTTCACCTATATTATTGACTACAAAAAGAAGTCATCTGCTGAGGCCACGTCATCAAGTAATCAACAACCATTGGATATATAATCTTCACTGATTAGGAACCTTCCGATGCAATCTTTATTACGTTAGGAGTAATATAGCATGTGGTTATCCCAATCATGCACTCGCGTCTCTCTCGATTGGCCCTAGTAACATGGTACTTCAGTATGACATCCAACATGGTCTTTTAGTATGACATCCACGTTGTCTCTCACAGTCACATGGTATGTGCGTGAATACTAAGTTTCCCTTCCGGATTTTACTCGATTTTCTTGCACTCTTCTAATGTACTATAAAACAGTCAGTAGCGCATATATGAGGCGAGTTGTTGATAATATCAATACGTATACCCTGTTTCCAAAAGTTAATTTTTGGTTCCAGTGTTTAGTCATCGTTGACTTGTTAATCTTTTCTGAATGCCTTATGCCTACAGTAATTCCAACTAGTTTAAAGGACAAAAAGGAACTTGCAAATAATATAGATGTCCAATTGCTGCCGAAATGTATGGTGGAATTTGAAACTCTACTCTATGTGAATGACGTTATGACGAATTCTTATTTCTCAGTGCAGCTTGTAGTCTCTCTCTCTCCTTGACAAAAGCTTTTTGCTCAATGCACTTTACTGATCAATGTTTACCTAATATGCGGATCAATTTGAACACATTGCACTGCCCATTATATTATACATACGGTCGAAAGGGTTTTGAAGTAGGACCAGAGGGCAAATTGACATTCAGACAGTCACGCGGATGTCCTTGTCCGATCAAATTTCCTGCTCCAGGGATAGCAATATGCTGACATCGGCGGAGTAGTGCCGAGCCGCTCAACAGCAGCAGGCTGAGAAATGGACGACAGCGCAAGTAGACGCGCCGTTGATGAAGGGGAATTTTGTTAGCTGTGACTTATGACTTTTGGCTATGACTTATTAGCCTGATAAATAGTGATTACTAAAAACCTAAAGTCAAAAATTGGCTGAAAAAGAAGGAAGCTGAAAGGAGGAGCAATGAACTCTGCTACAAGACAGGAGTGCGAAGCAAGCTTATTCTGAATAAATTTGTTCACAACAGACAAATTTTTACTATAAAGCACCAATCCAAACATGTTCTCCAACGTCTCCAGAATCATGTTCTGAAAATAGAACTTTCCCTGAACCTGGACTAGTCAATGAGTTGTATGAATCAGCAAATTTTTTCCCATGACAAGATGGTTCGTTTATGAGAGTACAAACAGTGGCGAAGTAAAGAACAAAATCGAGGGTGGGCTAAGTTAGATTGTTACAAACGTAGTATTTTACATATGTGCAATTCAAATTCCTCAGAAAGGATGTACATGATCGTAGAATTCAGCTTATAACACCAAATTCTTTTCAAGGAGTTCATGAAACAGAAAAATTATGGTGCGATTGCGTACAAAGTGGAAAAAACGATATCACAATAGCATAATGTCACATCCAACTGTATTTAGAAATGAAAATTGAATTACCATGACGCTTATAGGATGGAGCACGTGCAACTATGAGTGATTACAGTTGCAGCCGACTTCTAGTTGTGCCAGAGGGCTGTCCACATCAGAAGACATAATGAACACAGGAGCATATTGATGCGGTAGGATTCCAAATATATACAATCAGCGCAGGAGCACATCATTGCAAGATCTTTTTCACACACAAAAAAATGATCCTACCAAACCCTGTATCGAAAAAGCCCGCTAGACCTCTCCAAAAGTTGGCCGCACTCAGCGATAGCTCCCAGGTTCTCTATCCTCAACAAATACTTTCAAATATTGGATCTATGCAATCAGAACGTAGCTGGTGCAAACCAGTCCATCTATGCAGATTCTCTGCCTTGACAGCGTGCTGCCTTGCATGATAATTTGTACTTTCGGACCCTTCACACCCCGAGGAATCCAAAAGAACAGGGCCAGGAAGGAGCACAGAAATTACCTCAAGATCGAACACGGGCTGCTTCAAATCATCCTCCGACTCCTTCGCTGAAAGCAGGCAAAAAAAAAAGAGAATGTTTTGAATGAATTGCGGGAAGGGGAACGAACCAAATCGAAATTCCCCGCGGAACGAGAAAATCACAGCACTGACCGTCGTCAGCGTCGAGGGGGATCACGTCCCACTGCTTGTGGACTACGAAGCTAACACACGCGTCAGATACAAGCAGCTCATAGTAGCAACCACACGCACGCTATTCAACTCGAAGAGGGGAGTAGGGTGGGGTTTCCTTCCCCCTTGCCTTACAGGCGTCGATCTTGTCTTCGTGGGAATCGGATAATGCCGCCGTCTCATCGGTCCGCTTGGAATTGGGGAGGCCCTGCGCCGGCGGCCGCTGCGGGGTAGCCCTTGGCCTCTTCCCCATGTCGGGGCGGGTGGATCGACCTCCATGCTTGACAAACGGGATAGCTTATTTGTCGTCTTTTCGAAGCGGTTTATAGATATTCGGTTCTCGGTTCGTTTACACAAACATTACTTTAAGAGCAAAAATCATCAACCACAGCTATAAACCGTAAGTCATAGCCGAAAAGAACAGATCTAATATAAGCTGGCAAAGAAGTATCAGACAAATACCAGGCCCAGTCCATTGAATAGAATGCTCTTAAGAATGCGATCCAACTTATACCCATAACACAAATACAGTAGGGTTGTGAAATATGCCAAAAAAAAAAGGAAAAATAGTTTCTTAGGGCATTCATAGTGTATATAACCCAAAAGACCTTAAGATGGGTCCCATCTAAAACTTAAGGTCGACTCCATAGTGTATATAACCTAAGGGGTCTTAAGATGGTCCCACTCGGCAGATAAAGAAAAATTGTATTTTAATGCTTATGGCCAGGTCTTTAGGTTGAGGACCAGTCTTAAGCCTTTTTTGCTTATAGCCTCCTTAAGGTCACCCCTGTAATGTATAAGGTTGACCTTAAGGTGGCTTAAGACTCTCTATTTTCATACATTACAGATGCCCTTAGAAGAATGGGCAACATCTGTTCACAATGAAAATGAATCTACCATGCCATGTTCAGGGTATAACTGAGACTGTGAACAAGTAGTAATAACCTCTGCAATGTAAATAACCCGTAATCTCGATCTATGAGCAGCAATGTTGATGGTACTTGTTTTAGCTTAAGTTAAGAATACTGCATACATAAATTGACTCCCGTATTTCGAGCTCAGGCAAGTGTTGGATGTTTTGATTGAGCAACAATGCTGACGATAAAATCCAACATATTTTTGGTTCGGAAGCATCATTTATTCCAGCATCAGCGACGTGCTGTTGTGTTGTGTCAATGAAAAGAGACAGCATATCAATATCTGAGGCCGTCCGCGGATTAAAGAAATCTCCAGTCCATGTGGAGTCATTAAAGAGATCGCGCGATTCGTGTGCCACATCTGTTTCAGTGTTTGCTGTTGAGAAACCGTCGCTGGCGACCAGTCCGAGCGATTTCTCTGCTTAGAACAAGAACGAATCAATCACAGAATCACAGAGAGAATAGATTGAACACACAGAGAGGTAGAGAGAACTCCCGGTCTTTCTTTATTGCTTTTCTTTCATGCGTACATAATGAGGGGGGTATGGCTCTCTATTTATAGTCTACGGTGGGGTGCCCAATTAGATCAGGACTCTTGGATAGAGTCCAAGTTTCCTAACACTCCCCCTTGGGCACTCACCCAACATGCTCATGTCTCGTCAAAACTCCATAAAAACCCAGTGGGAAAAATTTGGAGAAAGAGTACATGATACATGTGATGCTGCGATGCACGAATTGCCTCATTAAAAACCTTGGTCGAGAAACTTCATAGAAAACTCGTCAAGGGAAAAAGAGTACAATTCACCCAAATTCATTTAGTCTGCAAGACTTTATTTTTGGGTACTTAATCTTCATGATCAAGATTTATTAGCGGGCTTGTGAGAATTCTCCCCCTGAATTCTGCACTTCTCTAAGTCTCATCATTCCAATTCCACGCACGCACCTTTCAAAGCTAGATGCGGGGAGTGACTTAGTGAATAAATCTGCGAGATTTTCACATGACTTAGTATGCAGTACTTTAATCTCGTCCATCCTTTACAATTCATGTGCATAGAAGAACTTTGGGGTTGATATGCTTTGTGAGATGACTCTTCACATAGCCCGTTTGCACTTGTGCAACGCAAGCGGCATTATCTTCATAGATAATTGTGGGGGTTTACACAATGTTCATCCCACATGACTGCTGGATGTGGTGAACCATTCGGCGGAGCCAAGCGCACTCTCGTGCGGCTTCATACAGTGCTATAATTTCTTAGTGGTTCGTCGAAGTAGCTACCAGGCTTTGCTTAGACGATTTTCATGAAATTGCAGTTCCACCACACAGGAATACATAGCCTGTTTGTGACTTAGCGGTATGCGGGTCTGACAGATACCCAGCATTTGCATAGCCAATCAAGTTCAAATCTTGATTCTTTCTGTAAAATAATCCGAGGTCCTTGCTACCTTGGAGGTATCGGAAAATGTCCTTTATGCCCTGCCAATGCCTTTTGGTGGGCTCTGCACTGTACCTTGCTAACAGGTTCACGGCAAATGCAATGTCCGGTCTAGTGCAGTTTGCTAAAGACATGAGTGCTCCCACTGCACTCAAGTATGGGAATTCCGGTCCCAGGACTTCCTCCCCCTCTTCCCTTGGTCGGAAAGGATCTTTTTCTTGCTGTAAAGACCTACCGATCATTGGTACTTTCGAGGGAAATGCCTTCTCAAAGCCAAACCTTTCAAGCACCTTCTGGGTGTAGGTCGACTGATGTACCAAGACTCCTTCAGGGACATGCTCAAGCTGCAGGCCTAAGCAAAACTTGGTCTTGCCCAAATCTTTCATTTCAAATTCTGACTCCAAGTAGGAGCTTGCTTCTTTTATGTCTTCGGCTGTCCCGATGATATTCAGATCATCTACATACACAGATATTATACAGAACCCATTCTGGGATCGCCGTATAAATACACAAGGACAGTCTTCATTGTTCGTGTAGCCTTTCTTGCAGAGAAAGTCGCTCAAGCGATTATACCACATTCTTCCAGATTGTTTCAGTCCATACAGTGACTTTCTGAGTTTCACACTGTACAGATTTCTATTTGCTCTGTCTTGGTTCGGGAGAGGGATTCCTTCAGGGACTCTCATATAAATCTCCGAATCCAAGTTACCGTAAAGGTATGCAGTCACAACATCCATCAATTTCACTTCCAAATTCAAGTTCACTGCCATTGAGATCAAGTATCTAAAGGTAATTCCACTCATGACTGGGGAGTAAGTTTCTTCATAATCAACTTCAGGATGTTGAGTGAAACCTTAGGCTACTAGCCTTGCTTTGTATCTCACTACTTCATTTCTTTCATTTCTCTTTCGAACAAATACCCACTTGTGCCCTACGGGGTGCACATGGGGAGGCGTGCGGTATACGGGCCCAAACACCTCTCTTTTATTCAGAGATAGCAATTCAGTTGCTAATGCCTTCTTCCAATCTGATCTTTTCTTACATTCAACGAGCGATGCAGGCTCAGGATCAAGATCGATGATTGTGGCACTTTTCTTTGCGAAGTAGTTATCGATATTAGCTGTTGTCCTATTCAGGGACTCTCCCGTGTGCACATAATTTATAGCTATTTCTTCATGAGTTGCTACTTCTGGAGCGATTGCTTCTTCTAGAGCTTCACCTTGCCCATCGCTTCTTTCAATTGCGGTGGCAAGTCCCTTTAGTTTTTCGGTTCCGATGTGTGCGCACACATCCATGCCTATTTTTCTTCTTCTATGGATATTCGGATCCAGTATGCCCTTTTCGGAAGGTGTCATACTTGTGCCAGGTCTCAACTGGCTCCCCTTCTCATTCTGGGGGACTTCAATGATCGGCTGTGATAAATCCCTCTTATCCTTCTTCACCAGGCGTCCCCGGTTACTAAGGATTCAAGGAACCAGAGTTCTCGTCCTCTTTTTTATTTTTTTGAGGCCTCTGGACGAGATTAGGGATACCTTCAGCTTTCTTTGGTATTTCAACCCTCTCCGGTGCAGTGCGTGCAGGCACATGCGACTTAGTCACGCTCTTCAAATCACTAAAGTGATCAGGCAGTTGATTTGCTAATGCTTGCAAATCTATTTTGTCTTCTAGACTTCTCTTGTCTTCTGGACTTCTATTGTCTTCTGGACTTCTCTTGTGCACGGGTCATCTGCATGGATTCCCCAGGCTTGCCACGTAATTTCCCGACATTCTTCATCAAGGGGTTGATTTCCTCCCCCTAATGTTGGGAAATTTTTTCGGTGGTGACCCTTGCGCTAGTTGCATAGGTGAATGGATGTTGTAGGCCGAAGGTCTAAGGTTGATGAGATTCGCTGCATGTAGGACTGCGGGTCCCCGACATGTAGCTGGCAAATTACAATTTTGCAAGAGGTGTCAGGCAATAAATTTAATTCTCTTAATTAAAACCTCTGCCAAACCATTCTGGGTATGGACATGCGGTACCGAGTGCTCAACTGCAATTTCCATCGCCATGCAATAATCATCAAATACTTGATATGATGATCTGGAAACACATTTCTGATGCGAATGATCTGCGAGATCAATTTTGCAAAGGCGTGGTTTCTTGTGGACAACACACCCACATATGACCACTTCGAAGAAGCGTCAATGAGCACCATGAAATACTTAAACAGCCCTGAGACGGGCTGAATGGGACCGCAAATGTTTCCCTGGATGCATTCCAGGAATGCAGGTATTTCATCCTTCACTTTCAGAGTGAAAGTTTAGTAATTAGTTTCCCGGTGGCACATGCAGGGCACACAAAATCTTCATGATTCGGGAAATTCTTCACATTAATATTATGCCCATGCGAGTTATTATGTTTCTCATCATCCTAAGACTTGGGTGGCCTAATCTGTCATGCCGGAGACAGAAGAGTTCAGAGCTTCTAAACACTGTCTTCAGAACAGTGTACGCTGCAGGCGCTTTGATGTTGGTATAATATAGCCCAATTTCTAGTGAAGGAAGTTTTTATAATATTCTTTTGCCATTCTCTTCGCGCTTCGTAATGAGCAGGTATTCCTTTCCGTACTCTTCTTTAGTCTCAACGTGGAAACCATTTGCGCGGATATTCTTAAAACTTAGGAGAGTTCTAGTCGATTTTGGGTACAATAAGGCTTCTTCAATGACCAAAGTTGTGCCCATTATGGCTCTTCCGGAACCAATTATACATGAATCGCTTCCGGCGATTATCATAAGGCTATCAGTGCTCTTACGAACCGACTGAAAGCACTTCATCTCTCTTAAGATGATATGCGTTGTGCCGCTGCTGGCTAAGCACACTTCCTTCATAGGGCGCTACACGTGTTCTAATATAGGGTATTTATTAACATGTATGAGAAGCAATCAACACATAAATAAAATACTCCAATATCAGAACATATCATGCCATCATAAACTGAATAAATGAATGAATTATTCCAAAATCATCCAACCATCACGAGAAAACAATAATTCTTAAGTACCATCCATGCAAATTCTAACATATTCTTCCACACAAAATAAATGACAATTAAAAGTCGAAATGCATTCAGTGCACCAGACTTCTTCTGCTTTTTCTCGGGGTGACATTCTCTTCAAGAGAAATCATGACGGTGGCTGCTTCTAGGTCGAGAGGGGTGCTGCTGCTTGGATGGTCTCAACCTCCATTAGCGCGGGCAGCTGCTCGGAACTCTCCCCCTCAACCGATGCAAAGTGGGCTTCATGCTGCCCTTTGCCATCCCGTTTTGGCTTGTTAGCCTTATTCTCATGTGGAGCGTCTGATTTGCCTTTCTGGGCTACGGTCTTACCCTTCCTTCCCCTTTTCTCATTCAAGGGCTTTCGCACCATGTTGCTCTCGGCGTTGGCTTCACGGCCAGTGGAGCTACCAGATGGCTGAGTGACTTAGTTCTTGCGAAGAACTTTGTCCTGAGCCTCCGCAACTTGCATCATATCGATCAATTCGGCATATTCCTCATAGCCGTCTTGACAATAATTGCGTGCGGATTATGCTGCATTGGGGTGGAAGGATTTTCTCAATTTTCTGCATTGGGATACAAATCCTGTGCAAGGCAGAATTGTATTCCCCGACCGTCTTAAAGTTGGCAAACCTCAGTCTAATCCACTCTTACTCTGCTTGAGGAAGAATGATATACTTTAGCCTCTCAAACCGCTTCTTGAGTGCGGTCTAGAGTGCTAGCGCGCTTTTCTCCGCCATATACTCATTCTTGAGAGTGGGGCAGAGGTGATGCCTGAGAAAATGAAGTGCCTGATCATTCTCCTCAGGTTGGGTTGAGCGTCATTCAGTCCGCTAATCCCAATAACAACGCGGAGCTTCCTGGCTTCAAGTACAATCTCGACATCGAATGCCTACATCAGATAGTTTTGGCCATACTGGGCCAGCTCCTCGAACTTCTAGTTCGCGATGCTAGTCATCTAAATGTGTATAAGTCTACTGCTGGTAGACATGCACGGAATAATTCACTGCAGGTAAATAAATGGTACAAAAGGTTCTCGCAATGTTTCATAATTTTCTGTGCATTTTCTATAATTTTACTGCTAATTTCAGTGATTAAAAGCAATTTTCAGCAATTACAATTAACCAAAACAGTAAATAAATACAGAAAATACAGAGAATAATAATGGCAGAAATAAATAAGCTTCAAATGCTAAAAATTAATGCAAAATTCGGATTCCCGAGGCCCTTTTATGCTAAAATATGAAATTTCAGCAAATTCTGCAATTCCAGGGGGTTTTTGCGCAAATTTTCAGTTCAGAGAACAATCTGCACAATTTTCTGATTTACAGAGGGGTTTTCTGAAAAATTATGGACCCGCTCGTAAATTTCAGGGCTTATTCGTAATTTTCGGAACAACGATGCCTTTTCTGCAAAATTCGGGACCTGAATGCAAATTTTAGGGCTCTCTCGGCAATTACAAGATTTCGGGGGGCTTTTCTGCAAAACAATCAACATCCTCCCACCGGCTAGCCCTCTCCCCGTTTTTTTTTCTTGCCTTTTTTTTCCGCAGTTGGCCCACTTGGCATTTGGCCCATACGGGCCCATTCGGGCTCCTAGCCCACCCGGCCGGTTTTCACTCCATGAGTAGGGTTCCCCTACTCATGTTTTCTCATGGCGGCGGCGGTCGATCAAAACGGGCGCGGGCGGCCGCCGATCGTCGGCGAGGCGGTGCGCGGGGAAACCAGGGCCGGCGGCGGCAGCGGCGCCGTGCGGGGCGCGGCGGCACGGGCACCTGGTGGCGCGCAGCAAGCCCGAGCTGGGCAGGGCGGCCGAGCGCCGTGCGGCGGCGCGGGGCGGCTGGGCGGGCCGGAGCGGGGCAGGCGGAGGCCGGAGGCCATACGGGCGACCGGAGGGGCGGCGCGCAGCGGCTTCGGGCCCGGGGCGGGAGGCGACGCGCGTGCGGGCGCGTCGGGGAAGCCGAGGCGACGGGGAGGCGGCGGCTACCGGCAGCGCACGGGTCGGGAGACGGCGGGCCGGGGCACGGCTGCTGGCCGATGCGGCGGGCCGGGCACGACTGCTGGCCGGGTGAGCGCGGGCACGGCGGGCACGCGGTGCGGGGCGAAGTGCGCGGCGGCTCACGGGTACAACGGCGCGCAAGGCGAGCGGAGGCGGCGCACCCCGGGCGGTCTTCTCCGGCGTGGAGCCGTGCGGCGGGTTGGGGAAGACCGGGCGCCGTGCGGCGGCGCAAGAGCGGCCGGGCACCATGCGGCGGTGCGGGAGCGACGGCAACCAGTGACATGCGGGCTCCGGCGGGTGGCGCGGAGGAGCTGGTAGGCACCCAGCGGCGCCGTGCGGGGCGCGTGTATGCGGCGGTCAACCCGAGGTGGCCATAGGCGTGGGAGCCGGAGTGTCGTTCGGCCGGGAAGCGCTCGTGCGGGCGCGTTGCTGCGGGCGGCAAGGCCGACGAGTAGATGGTGGCTTCGAGCCTCCAGCCGACCCGAGTGGCGGTGGCTTCATGCGGGAAGCATTGCCAGAAGTTGGGGTGTCTCCAAGCGGCGGCGCCAGCTGATGGCCGACGGTGCCTCAGGCTCCATGGCCGGCTTCTGACCGGCGGCCTGCGCATGCGGGCGCAGTGCCCCTTTTTTTCTTTTTCTATGTGATGCCATGCAGAGCAAAACAGAAGAAACGATACCAATTTTCGTACAGTGATCATGCAGGATCAAATCATGCAAAATTAAACAGAATTCATGCAGGAATTTTTCGTTTTCCAATCTAGATGCAATCAACATCTACCCCGTTTTCGTAATCCACCGATCGACATTGTGCCGGCGATTTCAGATCTGCTCGCGGTAGATTTAGGGCGGATTTGCATCCTTCTACAGCGCAATCAACATCTACCCCGTTTCACAATCTACCGATCGGCATTGTGCCGGCGACTTCAAGTCTGCTCGCGGTAGATTAGGGCGGATTTGCACCGTAGAATTTCAATCTAGAACGCGAAAAGAAAATACAGATTCAAAAGCGATCTAGAAAATTCAATCTGTGCTTCGATGATTACCTCGTTCACCGGAGCGAAGTCGTGCTGATAACGTGTTGAGAAACCGTCGCTGGCGACCAGTCCGAGCGATTTCTCTGCTTAGAACAAGAACGAATCAATCACAGAATCACAGAGAGAATAGATTGAACACAGAGAGAGGTAGAGAGAACTCCCGGTCTTTCTTTATTGCTTTTCTTTCATGCGTACATAATGAGGGGGGTATGGCTCTCTATTTATAGTCTACGGTGGGGTGCCCAATTAGATCAGGACTCTTGGATAGAGTCCAAGTTTCCTAACATTTGCAACCATGGCCATTATATCCTTTGCTATTACGACATAGTGGTAGTTGGTATGTGTACTATACGCACCAGTGAACAATTTTTAAATAATATATTAGCTGTCCAATCCTACACCAAAAGAACAGGGCCAGAAAGGAGCACAGAAATTACCTCAAGATCGAGCACGGGCTGCTTCAAATCATCCTCTCCGACTCCTTCGCTGAATGCAGGCAAAAAAAAAGAGAGAATATTTTGAATGAATTGCCGGAAGGGGAACGAACCAAATCGAAATTCCCCGCAGAACGAGAAAATCACAGCACTGACCGTCGTCGGCGTCGAGGGGGATCACGTCCCACTGCTTGTGGACTACGAAGCCAACACACGCGTCAGATAGATGCTGCTCATATTTGCAACCACACGCACGCTATTCAACTCGAAGAGGGGAGCACGGTGGGGTTTCTTTCCCCTTGCCTTACGGAAAAAATTTCCCTGCAGCGACGGACCAAACCGCATCCGCTGCATACGCACCGCGAGCCTGCTGTTATGAATAGCATCCTCGACCAGAGACAGAAAGAGATGTACCATCAGCAGTAAGAACACTGACAGGAGAATCAAGAGGTGTAATAGAAGACAGAGTGGAAGGATCAGGAGTCATGTGAAAGAATGCTCCAGAATCAAGAATCCACGGGGAGGTACCTGACTGTGTAGGAGGTGGTTTCTCAGTGCCCGAAATGTCAGTAGCAGAACCTGCAGAACCTGTCGAAGGAGAACCTGAAGCGGCAAGCAGGCGTCGAAGTCTGGCTATCTCCTGCTCGGTGAGATAAACTGCTGAAGAAGTCGATGCAGACGTCGTCGTAGAAGCACTAGTGCCAGTAGAAGAACAGCGTGAAAGATGCCGCTTCTTCTTATAGCACTGGGACTCAATGTGGCCGTCCTTGTCGCAGTAGGAACAGTGAGGACGGCCACCTCTAGACGGAGGACGGCCACCACCACTTGTGGTAGCCGCTGGAGGAGGCAGTGTAGCAGGTGGACGAGCGGCGAGCACAGAGGGGAGTGGCATCAGACCAGCACCACTCAGACGAGTCTCCTCCGCGCGTATCTCGGTAAGAGCCTCCAGGAGAGTGACACGAGGGTGGCGTGCAAGGAGCTTGGCACGCCTTTGCTCGAACTCAGGACGAAGGCGAGTAAGGAACTCGTAAACCCGCTGAAACTCCAGGTCAGCACGTACATCCAGGCAGCACGGACAGGTACGACAGCCAGCAGTGCGAAGTGAGTCCAACTGACGCCAGACAGCAGAACTCTGAGCGTAAAAAGCGTCAACAGTAGCATCACCCTGCTGAAGAGAGTGCTCCTGGCGGACCACGGACAGGTACAGGGCATCACCAGAGGGCTCGTAGCGCTGACGAAGATGAGTCCACATCTGGAAAGCCGAAGGGAGTCCCACAACCTCAGAAGAAAACTGAGGCTGGACACTGGCGATGAAGACAGCAGCAGCCCGAGCGTCGTCATCGTACCACTGAGTGTAGACGGTCAGACGATCCTTGTAGGAATCCAGAGCCTCCTGGTAGGCAGAGGCAGCTTCATTATCAGCTTCATCATCAGCAGCAGCCTTATCGGCTGTCGGGGGCAATGCAACAGGCGTAGGCTCCGTCGGAGGAATAGGGCAAGGCGGGCAGGTGACATCGCCAGAGAGGACGCCCTAGAGACGAAGACCACGCATGTGAATGCGCATGTGAGACACAAAGTCGGTGTAATTAACACCATCAAAGATCACCGGGCAGCGAGGGAGGGAAACGGTGCCCATTGGTAGGTGGCGCTGGACGGCACGGCGACCAAGGCAACAAAGTCTAACAGGCGGCGCTGGACGGCGCGGCGGTTAGAATGACATTTTTTTCTCTTTTTTTTTCCTCTTCCGCCGCTCGGTTAAAAAGCCTCAAACGGGCCGAAGGCCCGTTACGCACGCACGCGTTAGGGTTGGCGGCGGCGCGACGGCGGCGGTGGCCCGGCGGAGCGGGCAACGGCGACGGCGGCCCGGCTCCCGACGGGGAAGTCGGCGGGAGGCGGAGGAGCGGAGGCCGGGCGGGGCCGACGGCGGCAGGGGGGCCGGGCAGGCGCCGGGCGAGGCCGACGGCGGCAGGGGGGGCAGCGGAGGCCGGGCGGACGGCGGAGGCGCCGAGCCGAGGACGACGGCGGCAGGGGCAGCAGCGGCGACGACGACGCGCGGAGGAGTCGGCGGGGCCGACGGGGGAGTCGGCGGGGCCGACTGCGACGGGCTCGAGCGGGCGGGCTCGGGCGGAGCCAACGGCGGCGGCGGCGAGGTGACAAGCGAGGCGACGGGAAACCCTAGGTACGCTCTGATACCATGTTATGAATAGCACTTGTATTCAATATGAGGCCAATGGGCCGATATATATACACAAAGTACAGGTGGTAAATATGCAAAGAATCCCTCATAACAATGGGGAATAACAAACTATACATATATCTCTAACACCTGCGACGCGTGGCCTCCCAATACATCGGACGCTCGAGGCTCCTCCGCACTCGTACGCTCGCAAGTCGGACCTGGCTCGCTCGTCGCTCGGCTTCACCTGCACTTCGGCTCACCGTCGACTCCGCCTCCCTCACCCAGTTCACGCTCGCCCCCAACTCCGCCCTCACCTACAACCTCACCGTCGCCATGACCGTCCGCAACCCCAATAAGCGCATCGGCCTCTACTACGACAACGTCGAGTCCCTTGCCTACTTCGACGACCAGCGATTCGGCTACGCGCAGCCCGACTCCTTCTACCAGGCCACCGAGGCGTCCACCCAGGTCACCCCGCAGTTCCACGGCCAGCAGCCGCTCCAGGGAGACGTCACCGCCGCCAACTTCAGGTCGCAGCAGTCCGACGGCAAGTTCAGCGTCGACGTCAAGCTCAACGCCGAGCTCAGGGTCAAGGTTTGGCCCTTCAAGGTCCGCGGCCCCAAGACCAAGATCAGCTGCCCGCTCTCCATCCCGGCGCCCGGCAACGCCTCCGCCACGTTCCAGCCCACCACCTGTAAAGTCTGGTTCTGATCCAGAGTTGATTGATTGGTTCGACATTGGGGATCGATCGCTTTGCTGGTGGTACGGCTATTAATATTAGCCTAATATTACTACTGGTACCGATGCATCCTTTGTTTGGATTTGTTGCTGGTGGGATTAGTTGGTGCCTGCGGATGTTGCTGTACATCGCCGTGATTTAGATTTCGGTGCGAGTTTCTAGCATTCAAGCTAGCGCCATTCACTTGGTTCTTTTGGTTTAGATTTTATCGATCCATGACTTGGTTCTTTTGGTTTTTGGTACTACCACCATCTGCTGTCCTGCCTCTTGCTCTTGCTTTATTCAGATTTAGTTGCTACTGCTATGGCCTATGATGCTGTCGAAATTCTCAGAATTATGTGTATTCCTACTCCACTTGGAATGCTGGATTAGCGAGATGATGTCCTAGTTTCGTCAGATCTTTGTCTGGTGAATGAATGGCGCTGCTTCTTTCTAGTTTGGCGAGCATAGCTTGGCACAGGCGCAACGTGACGCGATGAAATTCACAGGACGACTCAGGTGAGAGAGAGTACACTAAAAGTCTGCAAACTTTTAGTGTACAAAAGAGCAAACTTTCCAGGCCAGAAAGTTCTGAATTTGATATGCTCCAAGGTTAAGCCTGCAACTAACACAGCGGAAAATGCTCCAATATTAGCTTGTCCATGGTTCCATTTGGTTAGATTCCATATAATAGCTGATCGATTTTTGATTTTTTTTTTCCAAACCAGCTTGTCGTGATTCAGTTTCAATGCAGCAGTTCAATCATTTAGTTCTTTGCTATTTTGCTGTTTTCACATTTCAAATGTTGATCCCCCATATGTTGCAAAGTCTACCAGAGTAACTCGTCAGTTTTCTTATAGATCAGAATAATGGGACCCAAACAAGAATCGGCATTGCCCTCAACCAAAGATTGGTGATGCAGAAAATGAGCAGTACTAGCAATAGTAAGTAAGAAAATGAGCAGTACTGGCATCTAAACTTTTGAGTGAAACTTTTGAGCAGATGCAAGAGCAGCAGCAGCAACAGCTTCAGCAACAGCAAGCATAGGCTCTTACATTCCCTGGACAGATGGTCATGAGACCAGCTACCATCAATGGCATGCAGCAGCCTATGCAGGTCTCTTGAATGGCTACTAGTCCTTACCAGATAGTGCAAAGTAGAGCGAGATTTGTATTGATAGGATCAGTGTTGATGAGTGTTGTGTCACATGATCTATTTGTAAATGGTTTGACATGATTAATGTACACTGTAATTTTTTGGATGTGAAATACATGTCATTTTGGATGGTTTTGAAATCTGGAATGTGATGGCTGTGTTAGAAAAGTTGATTTTTTTTCTCTAATTACATTGCTAAGATGGTGCAGATAGTCTGAAATGTACATAGAGCTAAAATGAGATTGTCTGACTGAATTGTGAAATAAATGCAAGCCTCTTAGAGACATTACTACGCAACACATCTAGATTTTAAAGAGTAGTACAAGCATTGCTAGATAAAAAAAAGAAACAATTCAGTAGTAACATTCCTGAATATGTTACAGAGCAACACATCAATGTTACTTATTTTCATGATTTGGCACTCCACCAAATTGTAATTTCCTAGCAGTCGATTGAGTTGTGGCAGCTTGATCAACTCCAAGTATGAGACTTGTATATCCTCCTTGAATATAAGGACCTTCAATTGTAGAAGAATTTCCATACATATGAAAGTTCGGCATTGTGCTATTAGCATATCCGCCTTGGATCAAATGAGTATCCATGGCTGCAGGTTGCTCAATGGCAGCAGCATGAAGTCCCTGTGTCATAGAATGCCTTACAGGCGTCGATCCACGGATGCGGTTTGGTCCGTCGCTGCAGGGAATTTTTTTCCTGCCTTACAGGCGTCGATCTGGTCGTCGTCGGACATCGCCGCCGGCTCGTCGGTCTCCTTGGAATTGGGGAGGCCCCGCGTCGGCGGCCGCGCAGGGTAGCCCTCGGCCTCTTTCCCATGTCGGGGCGGGTGGATCGACCTCGGTGCTCAACAACAGGGTATCGTGGGATTGGTCGATCTTTTGGTGGCTCCGCCCTTGAGTTCTGCTAATTAACCACACTACACCGAAAGAGTTTTGCCTGGATCACTAATTTAGCCTGGGGCTTCTCCTCGAATTTTTTTCACGAATAATTCATTTTTTATTAGAAATTACATAAATATATCTGTGAATTTTTTTATACAAATAGGCTCCAGTCGTCTAACGGGAGTACGACTGGAGCCTATCCCCCAATGATCTGGTGACCGAATTCTAGTCACCCAATAGACAGGCGACAGAGTTCCAATCGCCCGACTATTGGGCGATTGGAAGCAGTCGCCCAGCCAATAGGTGATTGCATGTGGAGTCGCCCATCCAGAGGGCGACTGCACAATGCCCCTGTGAAATTTTGTGAATTTTGTAGATTATAACTGGGAGATAATCTGCTGATTTTGTAAAAGAAGTTTATGGTCATTGTATGTTGTAGGTGCGTAAAAAAAATTTCACAAATTTTTTTAGGAACAATGGATCTTGAAACGATTGGTAAGTACGACGATAAGTGACATTATGATGTTACTGGGAATTCGTATACGGAGAAAAACTGATATGTTAATATTGTTAGATGACTCGCTATGTGCACAATTGAATGCGAAAAGACGAGAAAACAAGTTTGTTTGAATTTAAATAGACTTCATAATATAGTTGGGAGTAATATGTCGTGTACTTTTTGATTACATGCATAACATATAGCATAATATGTGACTAACCCACCCAACTGCTCGTGCGACCTACTGTGTGGATCGGGGCTATTTTCCTTCCTTGCCAGTTCGGTGTTGTACTCCTCGGCGGCCTTTTTTTTCCTTTGTCGTCATTTCCCTCTTTCTCTTGCGCTCCCTGTCGCGAGCCTCCCTCTCTCTACGCGTGCACGCATCGAGATGAGCTTTCGTCTCACGTTGTATACGCAGGGTTTGCTCGTTCTTGCGGCACTCCTCCTTCCGGATCTCCGATGACCTTGCGACATTTCACTCCTCGAAGTCAATGGTCCACTGGTCCTTTAGGTGGATCTCAAGATCGATCCATTTGCGGTAGTCACATAGGGGTTCTGGGGACTGTGAAAATATAGAGGAGAGGTAGTTAGTGTATACTGTGAAGGAGAAAAGGTCGAGAGGGGGAAACGGTGCACCTGGTCCTTACCGGCTGCCAATAGGATGCGAGGTCTAACGGCGGTCGGGGTAGTCACTGGAATAGTTTGCGCAACCCAGTAACACATACCTAGACTGAGACGGTGCCTAAACTTGAAGAACTTGCACGTGTCCTGGCACCAACAAAGGGGGGCGTCTCCCCCTCAGGTGGGAGTTGTGGAGAACTCTCGGTAGGAACGTACGGGATGGGGTTGTTGCTACATGGCGTGTCATTGCGGGGAGCTGACCTCACAGCATGCTGGGCTTGTTTTGCCCGGGCCGCAGCAGCCCTTGCTTTCTCATCGCGGGCTGTAGCTGACTATGCTAGATCGCGGGTCTCCTCCCATTGCTTCATCATCTTGTCCCATTGCTTTTTCTGTCTCTTGTCCATTCCGGTGTGATGAAACAAGCGCATGTGTAGTGTGGGGTTTGCTTGTACAATGTTCTCTAAGAAATCTCCCTGGCCTCATTTTATAGGGTTCGTTTTTGCCCTGTCGATACATTTGTGTCCCTGTGTGGTCCTGGCACTATGCAAAGCTGGTAAAGATGGGCCATGCGGTCTTGTCGCTGCGGAAAGCTGGTACGTGCGGTCATGTAGCTGCGCAAAGCTGGCGCGTTCTGTCTTGTCACTATACAAAGCTGTGTCATCATGTCATGTCACTGAGGAAAGCTAGCACGTTTGGTCTTCTCACTGCACAGAGCTGGGTCGTGTTGTCATGTCGCTGCGAAAAGCTGCGTCGTCACTGCATGTCACTAAGAAAAACTGGCCCGTGTGGTCATGTCGCTGCGCAAAGCTAGGACATTCTGTCTTGTCACTGCGCAAAGCTGCGTCGTCATGTCATGTCACTGAGGAAAGCTAGCACGTTCGGTCTTCTCACTGCACAAAGGTATGTCATGCTGTCATGTAACTGCGAAAAGCGTGTCGTCATTGCATGTAACTGAGGAAAGCTACCTCGTGCGGTCTTATCGGTGCGGAAAGCTGACCCGTGTGGTCATGTCGCTGTGAAAAGCTAGCCCGCGCGGTCATGTCGCTGCGCAAGTTAGGCCATGCGGTCAAGTCATGCCGTTGAGCAAGTATGGCCTGAAGTTACACTATAAAATGAATGAACGAGGTTTTGCTGGTTGGAACAAGTATCTTCTCCGTCGTAGAGTAAGCCATCATGACGGACGCACAGGGGCCAATCGAACATGGGTCACCAAAGGAGGACCTTCCGCTCGAAAGAAAGAAGGACTTCGGCGCTACGTACCGCTTGTTGCCAAATAGGCGCGCTCAACCAGTGTGGTCAAAATGCAAACACCTACAGGATGTGGTGGTGCAGGTGGCAGAAGGCCATACAGATGGCGGTCGACGTTTCTTTCATTGCCCATACTCCGGGGTACAAGTTCGCACTCGTCTATTTTATTGTACTACTAATATAGTTTCGATATTAACGTTCGTTTGTAGCAGATGGATAAATGTGGCTTTGTGCGATGGATTGATCCTCCCCATGAATGGTACATGTCGACGTATGTGCATACATTGTGGGAGCAAATCGCTGATTGGAGGAACGGATTGACACTCTTGAAGAGCAGAACGTTGACCTCCATCAATAGATGGAGCACGAGAGGGGCAACGAGTAGGTCATCAGTATAGGGAGTTCGTACGACCCAAGATGCTGCTACGTGAACCCTAGTTGTATATGTGCTTGCCACTACAACGACGGCCAGTCATGTCCGAGGCAGCCCCCTCAGCAATACTCCTTGTGGGTGCCACGAGGCTCGTTCCACATATAGGCAACCATGTGTTTGGTGGTACCATTGTACTCAGGACCATTGTTGGAAATAATTTTCAATGTTGTTTAGCATGTAATGGAATGGTTCATACGTTGTTGCGGGTCATTTTGGCGGAGTTCACTATTCGTTTGGTGCACGCGTCGAGAAGGTAAGGAGAACTAGAAGTAAGCTTGGCACAGTATTAAAAAGTTCACTATGTAAATAACAAGCGTAAACAGAACATGAACATATAGTGTACAGGGTGCACTACCCTCCCCCAACAGCACCCCCTCCATCGCCACCTTAGTCCCCTCCGTCTCCGCGTCCTCATCCTCCCATACGGCCCCGCTTGACCGTTCTCCGTTGCAATGGGTGACGCCGCCCCGACAATGTAAGACGATCAGGAGACCGTCGCACCTGCCCCTGAGCTGGTGGAGTGGGTTGCACCGTTGCCTGTGTGCCTTCCGGTGCATCAGTGAGGGCACTCCCGGAGAGAACCTCTGGTGGTGTGCCCTGAGGTGCAGAGGCGGACGCCTGGCCGGGCCAGTCAGCAAAGTACTGGTCCGGATCGTCTGGGCTTGGGGCGACACCTCATCCCTGCTCGATGCAGAAAAGGCCTGCAATAGGGATATCATTAATTTCTGACAGAAAGCATTGGGATAAAATCGAGATCCGATGATGCATACCCTCAAGTGGCGCCATCGCGTCTGGAGGAGGGACGTACGGCGCAGAGAACACCCCCTGCGTGGGGATGCTGGGGACGTGTGGAGGATGCGTGAACAGCTGCGCTGACGGTGTATGAGGCCATCCCCGCAGCCTTGTCAGGGTAATGTGCTGTAGAACGTGCCCACGTAGAACCTCCGGAGTAGTGCTACGCCGGTTGGGGCGGCACCGGTGGACGAACTGTCTGAGTGCTGGGTGTGGCCGTGGAGACCGTGGGTAGCCTCGTGCAGAATAGCAGGGCTACGACACGTCTACTCCAGGCCTCCACACGACGCCAAGCGCTCATGTTCTCCACATGGGTCACCTCCGCACTTGCGGCGAGCCTGTCGACCATAGAGTGGGACTCCCTCTAGATCAAAGTATTGACGTCAGCCTGAAGGAAAAGACATAAAATGGTCATTCATCAAAGCGACATTGCTATTAGGGAATATTTAAAAATTGCGTGTAACGTACCGCGAGGTGAGCGTCCCACGCGAGGTGCGCGGGGTACGTGTCTGTCGGAGCGGTGACGTGTGGGGCGGGCGGGTCAACGACATGTACGAGCCTTGTACGTGTTCACGGCTGGTACCAGTGCAGGTACTCCGTGTAGTCCCTGTTGTTGTAGGTGCGGTCCTCCTCGACGTGGTCATCAAGCACGCCCTCCCACTGCGCAGTCCACACCTGCATTTTGGTTGTCCAGTCCGTGCTGCGTTTCACTCTCTTTCTGGAGTGCCTGCATGTAGGAGCATTTCATTTGTACTTGCAAACAGTATAGTAAGTACATACAGACTTATGAGATGCGATTAGTCACGTGTGCCCGCTCTGCGGCACCGGCGGTACGGGAAGCGCCTGACGTAGACCGAACTGCCGCATCACTCGCTGCGGCGCGTAGTCCTCTACGAAGATGTCTGAATGTGATTACCACAAGACCTTTGGGTAAATAAGTTGTGATTACCACAAGACCTCTGGGTAAATGATTTCTAATTTGGAGTTTCGACTGCATACTTTTCTAAATTTTGAAATTGGAATATCTGAATGTTCAAAATACCATACAGAAATTAAACATTTATATCATGGATAATTTTTTAAAATTCAAAAAAGTAATCCACCGAGGACACGAGTGCTGCCATCAGCATCGTCCTGACTCACCTGCATGCTTCCTCGAGCCTACCACCCGAATTGCTACAATGTGTACACATCCCTTCTGCTCTGCCTGATTCCATACTGCCATGTTTCCTACATGCCGTTTACCGACCCAAGGGGACGTTATTTACATAAGGTGTAACGATTTTTTAGATAATGGATAGAAATCCGGCCTCTATATGGTGTAACGATTATATGTGATTGTTCATGTATGGTTGATACTTATGCATAGTATTCATTACGTGACCATCGTTTACCTAGAGTGTGGCGTGATACGTAACTCACTGTACTATACATAAATGATGTCCACGAAACCCATCGGATGTGCCTGAGCATTTTACACCCCCAGGTTACCAAACTTCTGAGTCATTATTTTCATGTTTGTCTATCAATTTAAAGAAAACAAATAAAAATCATACTAAAGTTGGACAACTCACATGTAAGGCTTTTGTGTAAATGATTAACATGTCAGGTAACCCAAGCCACGGATACTCACCTAGGTTCAACATGAGTCCATGTAAATTAGAAAGCAAATTGTGCAGAAGATGCTTAATTACACAGGTCAAGAACCTAGGTTGAGCCGGCGATGATTGGAAAGGAAAGGAGAAGACGTTGATGCACATGAAATCAATCAAATTGCCAGAATTCGGTTCGTTCTAGCCGTTCTGTGGACTGTACTCAATCGGCATGGAAGAGCATGGTTGATTCACCTGCGGCCACGGTGGAGAGGAGCAGCGATCACTACTACAAAAGCGGTTAAATTGTATGTTTACATCACAGACGGTTTCTAGGAATCGTCTGTGTTGCAAGTATCATAGACGGTTCATACGAATAACCGCCTGTGGTATTTTCACAGATGGTTTTTAATACAAACCGTCTGTGATAATGGTAGACATCACAGACGGTTCTTATCAAGAACCGTTTGTGATACTTCACAGGCGGTTTGTATTAAAAACCATCTGTGATAATGAAGTTATCATAGACGGCTTGTATTAAAAACCGTCTGTGATTGTTTCCCGCCTCACAATCCCCCAAAATTTCATAATCTCCCACCTGAGTTCAAGTAGGATTCAGTTTTGAGACACCTTTAGTAAAACGAGAATAACTTTCGCATACGGTGTCCGTTTTCGACGTTCTTGTACTCGTTGGAAAGCGAACGATGAGCCCGATCCAAAAAAAATAACTTGCTTGTGCTAGTCGCCCTCCAAGACCCCAAAAATCGGCCATCTTTGGACCTAAACCTGCGTCCCAAGTTTTTTGGTTTCTGTTTTTACCCTTTTTCTTGATCTTCCCTTAGGAATTTAGATTTTGCTTCAATTGAAAAGTTGTAGATTTCATCGAAAACTTTCAAATGAGTATATGTAAGCCATATAAAACCTTACTATTTTATCTTTTGAGACTAGTTGTTTATATTGCATCGGTATATAAAATTTTGTGCTTTAATTCATAGACGGTTGGTATATAGAACTGTCTGTGATATTCATTCATATAGACGGTTGGTATATAGAACTGTCTGTGATATTCATTCATATAGACGTTCTAGCTACCAACCGTCTGTGATAGAGAGTATCACAGACGGTTTGTATGTAGAACTGTCTGTGATAATCTGACCGCTGGGCCCGTCGATCCTCCTCAACCCAATCCTAGCCAATAGAAATCCACCAACCCTCACTCCATGGATCGTAGCTCCACCTCTCCGTCTCCGCGCCAAAAAATTGTGCACTCCTGCCTCTCCCTCCCCTATAAATAATAACCAAAACCCAGCCTCCTTGCTGTTCTCCACCTCCTTGCTGTCCTCCTCCTCCTTGACCCTCACCATAATAACCCGCATGAAGCAGACGGCGCATAAGTCTATAGGAGGCAAGACACCGCAGAAGCAACTAGCTCGTGCCAACCATGCAGACGCTCAATCAATGTCGACGATGGTGGGAGTCAAGGACATCCAGCTCGTGCATTGCATCAGGAGCAAGAAGGCCTAAACATAGGATCTTTGCTTTTTCTTTGTTCTTGTTGTGTTAGCTAGATGGGTAACTGTTGTGGTTACAGACCAAACAGAGAGAGAGAGAGTATGGTAGTGGAGAGTTAGGTGAGCAAGTGCTTAGGGTTCTCCCATGGCCTGTATCATATATATATATATATATCCACGTGGGGAGTGTTTTTACAACCTACCCTTACATTTGAGTATCCCTCTCAGGGGCACTTATGTCATTATACATATCCCATTTCGGGCCTTACGGCCTTCTAACAGGCCGGCTGGGCTTAGGTGGGGGCCACCCCTACAACAGGAGGCTCTCATGGTGAAGGGCTTCACGGGCCGAAGCCATGTTGCCGAGCCACTTGGCCCCTCCGTCCCTGCGGCCTGTGATCTTCTGTGTTGCTGGATGGAGCTTGACTGTGGCATATTTCCCAGCCCATGCCTAGGACTTAGCAATGAAGGTGTTGCCGGAGGCATCTTTGACCGTAGGTGGCGGAGTCGAAGTAGCCAGCGGAGTCGAGGATGCCAGTGGAGTCGAGGATGCCAACGGAGTCGAGGGTGCCAGCGGAGTAGAAGATGCCGGTGGGATCGATGTTAGGGCGAAGACACACCCCACGCCACGTATTCTCCTAGGCGCGTGGTGGGTGAGGCTCCCGTGCATAACCTCGGGTGGCCGGGTAGGGTGAAGGGCTCCGCATGGTCTAACGTCGACATGGTCGGGCGGCTCTGCAGTCCGGTAGTGCGCCTTTATGGCCCTGGAATCGCGCCGACCCCTGAGTTGCCAAGAATAAGCTGCTGCAGCCGTACGCGCTGTCCCATAGGTGAGTACACGCGGCGGGCCGCGATTGGCGCGTCGTGGGCTGTCAGCAGTCGCACGACCGCGGCCGCTCGCCCCTTCCCCAGAGAGGCGGGATGCGTGGCAGTGTGCTATTGGCGTGCCGTGTGCTGTTCGCCCACCTACCGCTGTGCCCCCAGCTGTCAGTGGTTGCACTTCCCGATCGTGGGTAGCCGAACCGCTGGGCTCCCACCGGTTGCGCTTCCGCTCGTGGGGGAGGTGAGCAGGCTTTATATGGTGTCGCCACCGGCATGGGAACGCTCTTCTCCGTTGGTCGCTCAACCCTGCCTCCTTTCTTGTGCTGCTAGCGTAATCCACCCCTGCTCCCGTTTTTTAGCGCTTCACTTCGGAGAGAAATGGCCTACCATGACGATCCCGCTCGTCAGCTTAGTGGTAGCACCTTGTCCAGCCGACGAGGCTTGTCGCCTCCCCAGCGGAGTATCCTCTGGTGGTGCGAGGATCAACGCTAGTCAACAAGCAGTGGGATGCCATGGAGCATTTGGGGGGCCGTTGCTCCCGTGTGTTGGGATGGAGTCACGTTACTGAGGAGACGCTCCAGAGACTCGTCTGGGAGAAAAAGATGGAGGAGCGTGCCGGGGCTCGGCTGCCCGGCCCCAACGAGACGGAGTCGCGCCTGGCGGAGACGGAGGTGATCGTCTTCGTCACATTCTTTAATGCCGGGCTTCGAATGCCCTCGACGCTCTTCGTGGGCGAGGTCCTACGGATTTACAGGTTGGAGCTGGCGTAGTTGACCCCCAACGCGATAGTTCGCCTGGCGGTCTTCACTTGGGCGACATGGACAGAAGGTCGTTGTCCCAGCGTGAACCTGTTCGCCATTCTGCACGATGCGTGATGTCAGCCGAAGAAAGTCGAAGGAGGAGCGGTATTGAACTTTGGCAGCATCAACTTCGTGCTGAGGAAGCAGTGTGCGAGGCTCTTTCCCGCGTTGGCTACGCGAGGTAAGTGGGAGTCCAGTTGGACGCGGTGATGGTTTTACTACCATGTGACGAGCACAAGCGGTCTGTTGTGTCGGGGACAGCCAATATCGTTCAACGGCTCGCCAGATGTGAAGCCGAAGGCCTCTGACGAGTAGAAGGTGCGGAGGCTGGCCAGTGTCGCCCGCCGGTTCAACATGCGTGACCTCGCTTAAGAGTTCACCATGTACGGGATGGCACCACTTTCCAGTCAGTGGCAGTACGAGCGACGGGGCGGTACCCGGAAGGATAGCGTCCATCCGATAGTATCCTGCCTTCTAAAACCTTCCGCTCCTTGTAAGTCCTTCGGCCATGGGCTGCGCGCCCGTCTACGTAGTTGCATGACTTCTTATGGACGATGCCCCATTTTTGTGTGTAGTGCTCCGGTTGGAAGACACGGAGCGCGCGGTTGTTGCGCTCCTTGGGCCATACACGGCCAAGGAGCACAAGCTGCGCGACACCGCGACCACCTCGGCGAAGCAGGGGCGTATAAACCGGGTGTGCGAGGTCCTGAGGATTCCCGTACCCGAGCACACAGTGCCGGTGGAGGCCCCGAGCCGCCGCGATGGTGACGGCCAAGTGGGGGCACCGCCCCCTTGGCTCAGGGCCCGATCTGATGCCGTTGCATCCAGCCCGTCGGCCGTGTCACCGGCTGGTACCGTCGAGACGGGGGGCACGACCGGCGCTGGGTCCGAGCCTGCCGGTTCGGAGGGCACGCTGCCCCTGACGAGGAGGCCTTAGACGGCGGAGAGGCGACGGGCCTCAGTGTCGTTGCCCCCGAAGACGAGGTCTTATCGCCTGCAATGGCCACCGAGGACTTGCCGTCCACGCCAGCAATTGCAGCTACCGGAACGGCTGAGGAAGCATCGCCCGCATCCCCAAGGGCGAAGCGCCCCCGGGTACGATCGCCTCCGCCTTCTACGGGGCGATTCAACGTGACGGGCGTGGTCACCGGGATCCTGGCGCCCGACGAGGAAGTCGTCGAGGCTGAGGAAGAAGTCGTCATTCCTCGAGCCGACGAAGCCCCCACACCTTGGATGGAGGCTGAGCGGACCCCTCCCCATGCCTTGGTAGAGGGTGTCGAAGGTAGGCGCGATTCCTTTTCCTCCCACGACTTCACAAAACTCTCTCCGATTTGCTCGCTCATTTTGTCGTCGACATCAGGTGAGACGAGGTCTCCTAGACGCGGTCAAGGATCGAGCAACGGAGGTGTGCGCGAAGTCTCCGACCTTGTTGTGTAGGGCGCAATGTGGGTGTTCGGTGCTACCGAAGCTGCTGGCGCAGAGGGGGCGAGGCCCATCGTCTCTAATTTCATCCCCTGATCGGAGATGCTTCGCGTTCTTAATGGGGTCGCGGAGCGCATCGGCGGCAGCTTGGATCGACAGGTGCTGTCAACATGCGGGGGAGACCTTCTGGCACTCGCGCTGGGTGCCTCGAAGATAAGGGTAAGTGGCTAGGTTTGCGGCCTACGCCGCTGTCCGGTGCATTTCTAACTCACGTAAATCTCCACGCTAAAGGGGGAGAAGGCCCAGCTCACTGCATCCCTTGCGGAGAGGAACCGGGCCTTGGATGACGCATCTATGTCGGCGTGGAAGGCGATAAAGTCTTTGGAGCGGGCCCTCCGGGACCTTTCCGTTGACGTGCCGGATGTCACGCATGGCCCTGAGGACCTGACGCAAACGCTTGAGCGAGTTGAAGAGGGCTCGAGGCTCGCCCTCCGTGGCGCCAGAGCCTTCAGCGATCACTGCGGCTTCATTAGTGCCTGCCTCGCCTTCGTCATGCTTCACACCCATGGGTGTAGGCACGTCAACGAGCTGGCGAACCCTCAACTGGATCTGCCAGCCGAGCCCGGGTCGATGTCCAGCGCCATTCGCTTCACCCAGCCTGGCCTCCGGACTTTCCATAGCCGAATCTGGGGTTACGTCAGGGAGGATGAGGCCAAGGTCGCGCAGCGGCGAACGCTGCATCAGGAGGGGGACTTCCTCCGGTGGCTCGAGGAAGTTCCTCAATGCAACGAAGACGGCGCGAACCCATAGATGTGATGCCGGGATTGGATGTGTTGTGTCATGTACGCCTATCTGTACGGTTGCCTTGCAGCCTTTTTATATGAATGAAACATCGCTTGCCCAAGATCTTCTATCATTGCGTACCATTCTGCTCTGGTTTGGATTTTTACGCTCGGCCTTGCCCCACTTATCGATAGTAATAGCCGAAGTAGACGCACGAGCGCTCCGTCCCCTACGTTTCGAAGGGGTGGCAGCCTAGTCGAAGTAGACGCGCGAGCGCTCCGTCCCCTACCTTTCGAAGGGGTGGCAGCGGAGCTGGCGCCTAGTCGAAGTAGACGCACGAGCGCTCCGTCCCCTACCTTTCGAAGGGGTGGCAGCGGAGCTGGCGGCTAGGCAAAGTAGACGCGCGAGCGCTCCGTCCCCTACCTTTCAAAGGGGTGGCAGCGGAGCTGGCGCCTAGTCGAAATAGACGCACGAGCGCTCCGTCCCCTACCTTTCGAAGGGGTGGTAGCGGAGCTGGCGCCTAGGCGAAGTAGATGTGCTAGCGCTCTGTCCCCTACCTTTCGAAGGGGTGGCAGCGGAGTTGGCGCCTAGTCGAAGTAGACGCGCTCTAGTGCGTCTTATTGAAACTCGAGGTGTGTGGGAACATCAACCACGTCTTATTTATACTCTGGAGAGTACGCGCAAGGGCACTGCCCGCACGTGCGCGGGGACATCCGCGTCTTGTTTATACTTAGTAGAGTGCGCAGGGACAACATCCGCATCTTTTTTATACTCCGCAGAGTGCGCACGAAGGTATGCCTCAACGATGCGTCTTATTTATACTCTGTAGAGTGCGCACGGAGGTATGCCTCGACGCTGCGTCTTATTTATACTCCGTAGAGTGCACACGGAGTTATGCCTCGATGCTGCGTCTTATTTATACTCCGTAGAGTGCACACGGAGGTATGCCTCGACGCTGCGTCTTATTTATACTCCGTAGAGTGCGCACGGAGGATGCCTCAACGCTGTGTCTTATTTATACTCTGTAGAGTGCGCACGGAGGTATGCCTCGACGCTGTGTCTTATTTATACTCCGTAGAGTGCGCACGGAGGTAGTCGACCGAGATGAAAGCTTGGCAAAGGCTCGACTTTATTAATCTCCCATTTGTGCGGGCAAGCGTCTTACAATGAGTAAGGTGCCGATGTTGCTACATGCTTCCCTATTGTCCTAGACGTAATATCGTCGTAACCTGTCTGTGTTCCATGTGTGGCGAAGTGTCTGCCCTTCGAGTGTGGCGAGGCGGTATGCTCTCTTTTGCAGAGCTTCTGTGATAATGTATGGGCCTTCCCATTTGGATTCCAGCTTGCCGATCGTCTTCGCATGGAGAGCCATTTTGAGGACGAGGTCCCCCGGCTGGAATCTTCGCGGGTATATGGAGCGGTCCCACGTGCGCACCATCTGCCGCGCGTACTTTATGACATGATTTCTTGAGTTTCACACTGTACAAATTTCTATTTGCTATATCTTGGTTCGGAACAGGGATACCTTCAGGTACCTTCATATAAATATCCATATCCAAGTTTCCATAAAGGTATGCAGTTACCACATCCATCAATTTCATTTCTATGTTCAGGTTTACTGCCACTCATGACCGGGGAATAGGTTTCTTCATAATCAACTCCTGGGCGTTGAGTGAAACCTTGTGTAACAATCTTCATTTCTTTCATTTCTCTTTCGAACAAATACCCACTTATACCCTACAGGATGCACATGGGGAAGCGTACAACTTATAGGTCCAAACACATCTCTTTTGTTCAGAGATAATAATTCAGTTTCTATTGCTTTTTTCTAATCTTCTCAATCTAATATTTTCTTACATTCAGTAAGCGATGCGGGCTTTGGATCAAGATCGATGATTGTAGCAATTTTCTTTGCAAAATAGATATCAATATTGGTGTTGTCCTATTAATGGATTCTCCTGTGAATATAGTTTATAGCTATTTGATCATGAGTTGTTTCTTTTTGTGCTTCTACCTGCTCACCGTTTCTTCCAGTTGCGGTGGCAAGTCCCTTTGTTTTTTTAGCTCCGATTTGTGCGCACATATGCATACTGATTTTTCCCTCTATAGGAATGTTCAGATCTGTTATGCCCTTTTCTGAAGGTGTCATACTAGTGCTAGGTCTCAACTGGTTCCCCTTCTGGTTCTAGGGAACTTTAGTGATTGGCTATGTCACATCCTTCTTATCCTTTTTCACTAGGCGTCCTCGGTTACTTAGGGTTCGAGGGGCCAGAGTTTTCGTCCTTTTATTCTGTGGTCTCTGGACGGGATTAGGGATACCTTCAACTTTCTTTAGTATTTCAACCCTCTCTGGTGTATTGCGTGCAGGCACATGTGACTTGGTCATACTCTTTAAATTACTAAAGTGGTCAGACAGTTGGTTTACTAATGCTTGCAAGTCAATGATCTTCTAGACTTTTCTATTTGTTTCATTAGTACGCGGGTCATGCGCATGAATTCCAGTGGCTTGCCACGTAATTTCTCGACATTTTTCATTAAGAGGTTGATTTCCTCCTCCTAATGTCGGAAAACTATCCTCATAAAATATACAATCAGCGAAATGGGCAGTCCTGTCATGGGTTCTAAATACCTGATTATAGATGTTATCTCATAAACAACGTATATCCCAGTCTTTCGAAGAGGACCCATTGCAGTACGATATGTAAGGGGTATAGGTACATAAGCCTCGCATCCAAACTTCCAAAGATGAGAAATTTTCGGTGCTAACCTTTGCGCTAGTTGAATAGATGAATAGATGTTATATGCCGATGGTCTAAAATTGATGAGAGTTGCTGCATGCAGGACTGCGTGTCCTCAACATATAGTTGGTAAATTACAATTCGGTAAAAGCGGTCGGACAATAAATTTAATTCTCTTGATTAATGCCTCTGCTAGTCCATTTTGGGTGTAGACAAGCGGTATGGAATGCTCAACTGTAATTCTCATTGTCATGCAATAATCGTCAAATGCCTTTAAAATAAATTCTCCAGCATTGTCCATTCTGATGGACTTTATGTGATGATCAGAGAAAATATTTCTAATGCGAATTATCTGTGAGACAAGCTTTGCGAAAGCATGGTTTCTCGTAGACAATAAACATACTACGGCTATTTCGAGGAAGTACTGATGAGCACCATGAAATATTTAAATGGCCCTGATAGTGGTTGTGTGGGACCGCAATGTCTCGTTGGATGCGCTCCAAGAATGCAGTGACTTCATCCTTTATTTTCAGAGTAGAAGGTCTAGTAATTAATTTCCTGGTGGCACATGCGGGGCACACAAAATCTTCGTGATTCGGAAAATTCTTTACATTAATATTATGTCCCTGTGAATTGTAATGAGCAGGTATTTCTTACCATACTCTTCTTCAATCTCAACATGGAAACCATTGACGCGAATATTCTTGAAACCTAGAGAGTTCTAGTCAATTCTGGGTACAATAAGGCTTCTTGAATGACCAAAGTTGTACGCGTTGGGAGTATAATTGTGGCTCTTCCTGAACCTATTATACATATATCGCTACCGACGATTGTTGTAAGGCTGCCAGCATTCTTGCTAATCGACTGAAAGAATTTTGTCTCTCTCAAGATGGTATTCGTTGTGCTGCTGTTAGCTAAGCACACTTCCTCATAGGGCGCCACACGTGTTCTTCGATTCATGGAGCGATTCGTGCTGATAACGTATTGGGGAATCGTTGCTGGTGAGTCCAATCCGATCGATTCCTCTCCTATGCAAAGAGGCATATCAATCACAGATTAATGTAAATAGTAGATTGAAAACACGGAGATAGGGGAGAACTCCTGTTTTTTCTTTATTGCTTTCTCTTTTCACATGTGTACAAAATAGCCACTAGGACTTCTTATATATAGCTTAATGGTGAGGTGCCCATCATAAATCAAGCTTTCAAGTCTAGACCCAGGTTTCCCAACACTAAGAATTTCTAAATGCACACTTCAAAGATTTGCCACTGCAAACGTTTGTGTTTCGAGAAACCAACTCCACCCGAATCTTGACATGTGGTAATAGTCTCTATATTATATACAGGGATTCCCAGCCTTTCACTCACGCCATGTCATCAACTTTTAAAAAACCTTTGCCTTTTCCAACACTTTCACGAGAAGGCCTTCTGTCTTTCTGAAATTATATATATGTCCTCAATTTTTCAGAGAAACCATCTTTTACGTGATAGAGCCATGTGTTTTTCCTAAAATTACATATAGGCCCTTATTTTTTCCAGCGACTCTTTTCTTTGGTCTACATTGTGGCTATCGCAGCTTGGCACCATACTTCCACAACTAGTTTTCTCTGAACTATCTCCTAGCTTTTGTTCTCTCTTCCCCACCCCTTCCACTCTATTGAACCACCATCACCCCATGCACCGTAGATTTTACCCTCACATCCTTACCTCGCATCACCGTTCACTCTGTCAAGCCCCAGAAAGGCAGAGTTTCTTTGAAGGATTCAGGCTCTATTTATTTTTGGCTTCTATAAACCATTTTTCTACAGTAAATAGTTTTTTACAATATCTAACTTTTAAACAGAATGTCTTTTTAAGGTGGGTGTTTACTAGTCGATTGTAGTATACATACTGAAATGACTTCATTTATACGAGTCAAAATCGCACGAGAGTGTCTCTTTCTTTATAAATTGTTACTATTAATAAACCAAAACTAAAAGACATCAGCAAAATCCAATATGAACGCCCCTCAAATCTTAGTCTTTCAAATGTAAAAATATGGTGCTACAATACCATGTCTTTTTTCTATCAAGGTTATTCAATCATGGTGTTATTTAATTAGGAAATCTTTTTCAGTACAAGGTATGGACTACGGTAGCAAATAATGTAGTATTGTAGGTGCCTCGTTACTGTAGAAATCAATCCGAGTTCACAAAAGGTATTGGTAGGATATTATAGCACACTTTATTTTTTCGTCCAAGAGACCGTAAGAGAGACATACTCCAATTTAACTTTAAAAGAACTAGTAGTGTGCCTGTGCTAACGCTACGGTAAAATATAAAACAAGATAAAATTTGTAAACAAACCTAAAACTTATGTACAACATGCTCACGTGGTCGTACCGACCAATCTTACAACGTGGTCGTATCGTGGCTGCCCGCTTCAACGTGGTCGTAATGACCCCTTACAACATGGTCGTTACCGACCACGCTCACTGACTCGACCACAGGCATCTTCGACCATGGGCATTCAACCATGTCCATCTTTGATCACGGCCATCTACGACCACAAGCTTCTTCGACCACGGTCATCTTCGACCACAGCCATCTTCGACCACGGTGATCTATGACCACGGTCATCTCTACGACCGTGCAGCCGCTTCGACTACGGTTTGACTCTCGACCACGTTGTGATCTTCGATCATGGCCTCTGACCACATTAAGGCTTTTGACCACGTCGTAGATTAAATGCATTTTGTGGTTGTAATTAAGCACAGTAACGTGTGAGGGAGCAAGAAATCGACATTGTGCTGTCAAATGTCAAATGAGAGACTGTATATCCTACCGTTCAGGTCACTGGATGTAGAAAAGGATTGGATGGTCTTCAGGACTGTATATGGCAGTTATTTTCCAAGTGGCCTTCGAAGTGGCCGACTAACCCCAGAAGAAGCATCTATTACCTCTAATATTGTGAAAAACAAATGTGTAATATATGCTATCTTCTGTTCCCAGCCATATTAGTCTCATTTTAATTATTTACAAAGCACTGTATGTTATCTACAAGAGTCCATCACTCTTATATTAGCTAGGCTACTTGCAAATATTGAACAGTTGTCTATTAGCAAGCCTTAGCAGCTAGTGACTGCTATATTCATATCACTAAATGTCACATTAGCATACAAAGCATCAAAGAAATGTGACATATACAAAAAACATTACTCATTCAAATTAAATAAAGCATGTAACTTTATGCAGCATTCTTACCAGACGGCAAATGGATTGGCACCAGAGGCAAAGTTATGTTGTATCAGTGGCTACATCCGAGAATCTTACTTTGAGAGAACATCTATGAGCAGTGGAAGCTTCATAAGTTTATTAATGGAGCCGCTACTTCAAACTCAACAATGAATTGTTCCACTATAAGACCAATATCTGCACGCGGTCGATCATTCTTCTTCTTCTTCTTACCACCCTTAAAGAGCCGCTCAATTTCATCATCCTCTTCACCTTCCTCTGCCTGTAATAAAGAGAATTAGTTCACATAGTACTAACAAAGACAAGAAATAAATGAGGATCAACAAAATATTTTGCAATTCTTCCCATGTAAAAAACATATTTTGAATTCGGTGGCAAGGTGTCAGAGCTTCATCAACACTGCACCTTATCCCCTAAAACTACAATCTACTCCTGCAAGGTTATGGCGCTATATAATAGGCCTGTAACATACCAACAAAATTCCTCTATTACTGAATACAAGCATTCTTTAGGTGAACCCTAGCACATGACATATTTACATTCACTGAGGAAGTCCATAATCTTACCAACATGGATATTGGTATTAGTCACTGCTCACTATAATCAATCATCGATATGAAACACGACCATAAGAAACCACATGCCACAAAGGATACTTTGGTAACAACACAAATATTATACGACACATTCCTTTTGTTTTCATGCCTTTACAAATGAACGGTCCCCATTCAACTACTCGGTTTCAGTTCAGATTTTTTTTGGGTTGTTCTTGTTGTTGTTGGTTAACAAAAGGGATAAAAAGTCATTGATCCCCACAGTTAACCTCCAACAAACAGACCTTTGACTCAGCCTTTATGATAATTTGTCAAAAAAAGGAACTAAAAGAATGACCTACAGTTTCTGAGCAATTAAGAATGAATACCTGTGGATAATGTCGAGGAGAGTGGCCATCATTATCGCTTCCATAACGGTCAGCTGGGTCAACCCCACTATCATCGATGAAGTTATCATCATCTACAGTTCTAACACCTTCTTGATCATCCTGTTCCACAAGACAAAAATGTTAGCAGAGTGCGTTAATTTGTCCAAGGTTATGAAAATAGTAGGTCAAAGAGGAATGCCAGGCTAAATAAAACAATGCAGGACACCTAACCAATACCAAAAATCTGACTCAATTTGTCAAATGGAAGATTCCACATTAAATACTACCATCCTGAGCAAGCAATTTTCCCTAAAGGAAAAAAACTGCAAGAATTGAGAGCAAAAGTAAACTCAATTATCATGGAGATGAGTAAGGTATCAGCAAACAAGCCTGCCACTGCCTATCATCTAAAAATACGATATTCTCCGGATATACTGCCTTAACATGGAACACCTCAAGAATAATCTGAGTTCCATAGCAAACCAATCCATTGCAACTGGATGAACCATCAGCAGCAGTATACAAACTAAAAAGAGTGACCTTTAATGCAACATACAAAGCACATACAGTAATTTACCGATGACGAACATATCGAATACATCGGAAGCAATTGTTACCTCAGAGTCACCCCCAGCGATGGTGTCCCAGAGCTCTTGGATCTCCCTCTCCCCTTCATCCTGCTCCTCGTGGCCGCCACCGCCCTTCCCTCCCGAGCCCCTCTTCTCCCTCGCCATCCCCATCCCTCTGTCCCTCTCCCCGCCATCCTCCCCCCTCCTCTTCTTCTCCTTCTCCTTGCCTCCGCCCCTCGCGAGGTCCCTCAGCGCCGACGAGCCCTTTCTCTTCCTCGCCGCGTCGGCCTCCGGATCCACATCCGTATCCGCCAACGCCGCTGCCTCCTCCCCCCAGTCATCTAGCCCGTCACCGGTCATGTCGTCACCGCCGCCTCCGCCTACGGCCTTCTTGAGTAGGTGCTTCCGGGGCTTGGACGAGGAGTCGGCGCTGTCGTCGCCGTGCACGGGCGTGGGGGAGCGGTCACGGTTCTAGTCGGCGCCTCTGCTGTCGTCGCCGAGGTCGTCCTCGAGGTCGTTGTAGGGCTGCGGCTTGGGCGAGGGGTCGCGGGCGTCAGCGCGGGGTGGGGAGGAGGAGGCGGCGGCAGCGCGGGGTGGGGGGAGGAGGAGACGGCGGCAGCGGAGCGGAGGGGTGGGGGGAGGAGGAGGTGGCGGCGGAGCGGAGGGGTGGGGGAGGAGGAGGCGGCGACGGTGGAGGAGCGGGGGAGGAGGCAGCGACGGCGGAGGAGCGGGGGAGGAGGCAGTGGAGAAATCAGAGGGGAGGAGGCGCACGGGTTCGGTGGGGGAGGCCGGCGGCGGCGGCGGAGGAGGGAGGGGAGGAGGCGGAGGAGGGGTGAGGGAGGAGGAGGAGACGGGGGAGGAGGCGGCGGAGGAGGCGACGGGGGAGGAGGCGGAGGGGAGGAGGCGGCGGTGGGGGGAGGCACGCGGCGGCGAAATCCGAGGGGAGGAGCGCATGGGTTCAGGAGAGGTGGGTGGGGAGGGCGGTTCAGGAGGAGGGAGGGGGACGCAAGGGCGTGATGGGGTGGGGTTCTGGGTTCAATGATGTGCATGATCCGGATGATTTTGGCCTTAGGATCTTCAATGAGTAAGAGAAGAAGGCTTGAGGAGAGATCCAGACCATTCATTTGTATGAAGTTGGATTACTTTGGTACACAAATCTGGGTGGACTTAGATTAGGCATGACTGTAGGGGTGGTTGAGGGGGTGGATTTAGTAAAGAAAATTTTGGTGTATTATAGAGTAGGGTAGATGAACCCTGCTTGGCAAATAAAACTTGCCACGTCTTGGGTAAGTCTATAATTACTTAGAAAAAAATAAACTTTTGACGAAACTACCAAAGATGGTGTGACCAAAAAGTTCACTTTAAAAATAAGTTTAGGGAGTCTTTTTAAAAAATATTATATGAAAAATCAAATTTCCTATTCAAAGGATGAGCTTGAAACAGAGGCACGTTGCATGATCAAATTTCAACAAATGTAGAAGTAGTCTAGAAGCAACCATTAAAATGCAATACTTACCAACATCTTAAAGCTTTATATTTCGCACGACAGTTCGTACAATTATTAGTTCCCATACGTATGGATTTTTCAATCTTGTTTCAAAATGTATAAGGTGTTCTTAAGAATTTAACAATTTAATAAGACTAAGGCATACTCATTTTTCTATACCGCACTCTGGTCTTATGCCTTATAAAAAATAGAAAAATTTCCTTTACTAAGGGTCACTTTAAATAGCGAACGTCATGCTATGCCTCATCTTTATACTTAATAAATTTAAGTTGATGATTGATCTGTTCTCTCTCACCTCTTCTCACAAAAAAGGCTGCGCTGAGATGTAGGCGTCTCCCACCCTCCTCACGAAAACCGTACGCCTCTCTCTTTCCCCACCACCGAATCACGTGCCTCTCTCCTCCCACCGAATCCCCACCGAGTCGCCCTCGCCTCCTCCCCACAGTTTCCACTGCCGCCTCCTCCTCCCCACCGAGACGCACGCACGGCCGCCCACCCGGCCGCCTCTAGCCCGGCGAGGAAGTCGGGCACAATGGGTGGCTCGCGAGGCCGACGACGTTGGGGACGGGCAGAGCATGCGTCGACCGGACCCGCGCCCCAGCGCCTCCACGAGGCTGGACGGGGTAGGGACGTCCAGGACAAGGATGGCTATCCTTCCGGCGTCGCGGCAGAGCCTGGTGAGGAAGGCGCCATCCAGAAGGTCGGCGTCGCTGCCGAAGGCGGTGACAGTGAAGGGGAGCACGGAGGTGGCGTCAAAGAGGGGGCGTTGCACGGAGGAGGAGGGGAGAGCGCGGGAGAAGGCGGAGAAGGCGGAGATGCCGGAGCTGGAGGTGAAAGCCAGCGCCGTGAAGGGGTCGAGGGCGCCGAGCAGGAGGAAGGGAGCGATGGTGGTCGGGGTCGTGCGAGCGGATGGCGATGGTGGGCACGGGGAGCAGGTGCTCGCCGCGCGCTGCAGAAGCGTGTGCAGGAGGGCACCGTATCAGCCGCAGCCGCCGCCGGTGGTCTGAGGCGTCGTGAACGCCACCCGTCGGCTGGCAAGCGAGAGAGGCTCCAGCTACGCCATTCCCCTCCCTGGCAACGCGCGGCGATGCAAATCAGCAACTAGAAATCAGAATTCGGAAACATAGTGAACATTATAAACCGTCAGGATCTATCAAATAATGTAAGATACAGTGAGCTAGCAATACACAGATAGCAACATGAAACCAGCAAACTTCCTGCACACAGGGGCACGTATCTGAGGCGTAGTTTGTTTAGGATTCGACCCGGTGAACAATCTTGCCAATAACAACATCTCGATTCTGAACTGACAATCGTGTGCTAAGTCAGTCAAGCAAAGTATACAAGAATTGTATCACGCATTGTGGAATCTAACAATCTTCTGGCTTCTATTCCTCTTGCTACCAACATTATTTGATAGTTGATACAATGACACACAGTCTGACAATACATAAGGAGAATGTCTGCACCGTGGTGCCATTTTTGCACTTCATGGGTGCAGTGATAAAGTAACATTAGTGAGTTGTGACCAAGCTATCTATCAGTGGGCAGCTCTCCACATCTGAGCATTAAGACATGAAGACGTGAGAGCTCCATGATACAATGTTGCTCGGCTTCGCGAGAACCTCCTTTTGGCTTTGATTGCAATGTCTCCGGGAGCAGATGCAAGTAGCAGTCACTGCCACTGGGTCTCGAAAGGGAGTTCAATGGGCGTGGCGTTGGCATAGAACTCTTCCAAGTAGTAGAATGCTCGCTGTTGGGGAAGAAATATGTGGACAACAACATCACCTGTAAGAGTGCGAAGGACGGTTAAATAGGTCAATGGCAAATTTGTGCAACAACATCACGGCATTTGAAAGTAGATCACGAGGTGAGTTTTTTTTCCAACAAAACCTCATCAACCCACTAAGATTTAAAAATCTCAAAGAACAGTTTAGAGTTGTTTCCAAAGAAAAAAAAAGTAGCGACAAGAGTTGCAGTGCGTTTTCAGTCTTTTCAAGAATCAAAAGACATACACTTATATTCAATTTTAACATCTTCGGATTACTAAAAGGGAAAAACAGAAGAAAGCCAAGCATGTCTGCCTACTTATCTTAGCAAAGACGATGTATTAAACTGAGATCACCATAAACAAGAACCTCAACCTTGTGCTACCAAGAAGCAATCCCTACCTTTTAGGCTGAGTTTACGACCAGATAAAAAATTATAACTAACCTATGGTTCAAGTTTAACACAGTTACAAATAGTTTTTTCAGACAAAAATCTGAACATGTTTTAATAAATTGAATTATGAGGATTTCAAACTTCTATCCGAAACTAAAAATAAGTAATTCTGGATTTAATTTTTGGACGCCTTTTCCTTGAAAATAATATGGGATGCGCAGTAGTTCTGTATCTGATATGCAGTAATTTTAGTTGTCCAAGATTTTGAGTGCTATATTATTGATGAGATCATGTAAGCTTTTAGCGATATTTGTTATGTATTTAAGTTTTCTGAGGGATACTTAGGCGTTGGAAATTCAAATGCAGATGAATAGACAAACAAATGCATCGGAAAACAATGCAGCCAACAATCATATAAGTGTCAATGCTGGCAAATGGGTCAAAAACAGGAGAAAACAGCGATGAGGAAAGTGATGCTCAGGTTAGCATCTGAGCTGACTTATACCTTATTTCTCTAACTGATATCAAAGCATGTGTTGGGTTGCACCACTGCTAAGGTCGATAAAGCCAAACAAACAAAAGTGTGAAAGCTGAAGTATTTAAACACACTTCATTTTCGATGGTGTTTTTTTTCTCATGACTTCCATTAAATGTAGCCAACACTGTTTACTAAAACCAATTAGAGTTCATCATAACCAGCCTTCTATGAAGTTCTGGCATCTCTTTTATATTCATTATTGGAGTACCTCTGCTTATTGGAGTACCTCTGCACCTAACACTATGGAGGCTGTTTTACCTTGAGTAGAGCTCTGGTAGCGAGAGGGAGATCGAAATTCAAAGTGGTGAGAAATTATCATTGATTGTTAGAGATGGTGGGGCAGGTTCATCCAGAGAACTTAAAATACAGAATGGTTATTTTGGTGGAGTAAACAAAAAAGCACGTGCATTGAAGGGTACTGATGGTAAGGAATCTGGACATGGTTATTTGACCTTTTATTTTCTTGTGCTCTATTATCAGCCATTTAGTGTCTACTTTGCACATCTGATAGTTGTGATTTTATCTCTTGTAGATGCTCCAGTGGAGATGTGTGTGACATTAATAAGCTGCAAATATTTTCACCTGAGAACAATGTGCGTTCTAAATGCCTTCATGGTATTACTTCTGCAAAGGTTGCTGGGCAGATAATGGATAATACCTTGAGGATTTCTGATGCAAGTTCACGTCATCCAAGCGATCCTGGCAAAGGTCTTTTGGCTATTGCCAAACCAACATCTGACAGAAAATGCAAATCTTCGGTCATGGAAAATAATGCTGTCATGGAAAATGCCCTTAGTGAAAATTCAAAGGGTGCTGCAATAGGCCATGCTGAATCTTGCCCTTCTCACTTTCTAGAAATCAACTTAGGAAAGAAACATCGTCATAATGGTTATACAAACCAAGAGTTCAGGGTAAAGGATATGTTTAATCACTCAAATCCCTCTGCCTTTTCAAGGTACTTTATGTTTATATATCATCTTTTTTTGGATTTTGTTGCAACGCACGGGCAATATACTAGGCACAAATAGTTCTACAGAATCCGATAGTGTTAATCTGCAGCGTAGTTATCTTAGACGGCTTTACTAGTGTGACCATCTGTGTTGCAACCAATGGTAAGAACCGTCAGTGATGACATACTTATCATAGATGGTTTTTTTATATAAACCATCTGTGATACATCATAGATGGTTCATAATAAAAATTGTCTATGATGTATAGACTTAGCTGTCTGTGATAAAACACCGTCTGTGATGACCTATTTAGCACATACGGGTTCTGAATGGAAGCACATGTGATATTCACTGCGTTATTAAATAACCTCGCCCCGATAGATATTCTGTCTATTAGGCGGTGGCTTTGAGGCAATTTGGTGAAAGGAGATCGGAGATTCAAAAGGTTGTTTGTATATCTATTTGTTCTTTGTGATATGTTTCGTTATATATAGTAATTGGTACTATATATAATGAAATGCATTATATTCTAGCTAGATCCACATACTTTTTAGTTGCAAGAAAAGAAAGATCTAGCTTGGCAATTTTTGCTCTAATTTAAGAGTGGATCTTACTCCTATCTACTATAATTCTTGTTTGATTGGTTCATAACTATTAGCTAGCGACTTTAGATGGATAAATTATAGTGAATGATAATTATGTGTAAGAGTGTGCGCACATGTAATGGCTACCTAGGAGGGTATTAATCTAAGTTATCATTAATTTGTTATATGCGTAGCATAGATGGACTGAAGCTGGATATACGTTGAGAATCATGTGAGTGAAAAGTACATTAATGGTGAGTCTGCTTTTAAAAGAACTGCCGAGCAAGATATATTGAAGAGGGGGATGAAATTTATATATTGTCTATGCATTGATTACGAAAATCTTAAGATGTTTACCAATTCAACGTAGATAAAAACACACTTAATTCAAAAGTGTTTCAAAAAAGGATATATATGTTGATGTAGCCACGGTGAAGAGTAGATTACATAGGAAGGTAATAACATCATTGAGGGAGACAACGATATACCAGATGTTGATTGTTCTTTCAATGAGAATAGGTTGCATGATGATAATCTAGATCAAATGTTACGCAATGCAGAAGAGAACTATAGTAAGAGAGAGTTTAGTAAATTTAAGAGCTTCATGGAAGACTCAGAGAAACCATTATTTCCAAGTTGCAAGCCAAAATACACAAGCTTGTCATATGTGCTTAAACTTCTGAAGTTGAAGGTAAGCAATGGTTGGTCTAATAATAGTTTGACGGCGTTGTTACGTCTCTTAGCGAACAAGCTTCCGGAGGGAAACATGTTGCCCAAAATCATGTACCAAGCCGAGAAGGTTCTCAATCTATTGGAAATAGAAGCAAAAAGAATACATGCATGTCCAAAAGACTGTATCATGTACCGTAAAGAGTATGAAAACATGTATATATGTTCGGTGTACAAAGCATCCCGATACAAGTGTAAGAATCACTTCGTTGACGATGAGGACATCGAGGTGAAGTAAGGATCTCCTGCTAAGGTGCTATGGTATGTACTTGTAATTTTCCATTTGAAGCATTTATTTACGAACCGAAAGAAGGCAACATTACTGTGTGGGCACTCAAAGGAGCATAAGAAAGATAAAAAGCTAAGACACCATGCTTATTCTTCCCAGTGGAGGAACTTCGATATGATGTTTGTAGACTTTGGTGCAAAACTGAGGAATATAAGGTTTGAGTTAAGTATAGATGGAATGAATTCTTTCGGTAACATGAGCAACCGATATAATACTTAGTTCATGAATCTATATATCTATAACCTTCCTTCTTGCCTGTATATAAAGCAAAATTGCATTTTAATGTCACTACTTATTCAAGGGCTGAAGCAACCTGAGAACAATATTGACGTGTACCTCGCACCATTGCTGGAAGATTTTGTAACACTGTGGAAGAAAGGGGTACAAGTATAGGATGCGGACAAACAAGAGAACTTCACTCTGTACGTCATGTTGTTCTACACTATCAACGATTTGTATGCCCTTGGTAACCTGTCGGGTTTGAGTATAAAAGGAGCCAAAGCCTGTTCTCATTACTTAGATGATATCAAGAGTGTGTGGCTGAACAACTCGTGTAAAATTATGTACATACATCACCGTAGATTTCTTCCCAAGTATCACCCATACTGCAAGATGAAGAAACAATTTAATGGAAAGGAGGACGGTTCAGCTCCAAGGCTTTTTAGAAGGAAAGAAGTCTATGATGTTTAAGGATATCGATGTTGTGCTTAGAAAAGGACATAAATTGATGACCCGTCAGAAAAACATCCGGAAGAAGATATCAATTTTTAGGACTTACCGTATTAGGAGCACTTAGAAGTTCACCACTACATCGACATCATACACGTGGAGAAGAACATATGTGATAGCTTGATTGGTCTCTTACTCAATATTTGTGACAAAACAAATGATGATGCCAACACACGGCATGACTTGGTTGATATGAACATAAGGACTTATTTAGCATTGAAAGAGACTGGTAAAGGATGAACATATCATCCTCCAGCTTGCTACACTCTATCCAAAGCCGAGATAAATGAACTGTTCTAAAGCTTGCATGGAGTGAAAATTCTGTCCAATTTCTCCGCTAGCATAAAGAAACTTGTTTCTATGGAAGATTTGAAATTAATTGGTATGAAGTCTCATGATTGTCATGTGCTGATGACACAAATACTTCCTATTGTAATTAGAAGTATTTTGCTGAACAAAGTACAAGTGACAATCATGAAACTATGTTATTTCTTTAACTCAATTGCTTAGAAGGTCATCGGTCCTGATGGACTAGATCTGCAGGACAAGGTGGTGATGACTTTATGTTATCTTGATATAAATTTTCCTTCATCATTTTTAGATATCATGATCTATATCATTGTTCACCTTGTGAAAGAGATAATATGTGGCCCTTTGTCCCTATGTCATATATATATATATATCTGTTCGAGAGGTACATGAGAATCCTCAAGTCCTATGTATGAAATCGATCTTGATTGGAGGTCAACATCATCGAAGGTTATGCAACCAAAGAGGTCATTGAGTTCTACGTTGACAGCATGATTCAGGTGAATCTGATAGGTGTGCCTCTATCTCATCATGAGGGGAGGCTGGACGGTATCGGGACTATCGAGTGATGATATGCCGCGATGGTTGGCAAAGGGCTAAAATTTATAATTATGACATAGCAAGGATACGACATAAATGGTACACATTTTATACGACAACTCAGAATAGGAATACCACAGTCCAGAATAGCAGTGTTCGCATAGATGCATTTCACAAGCAGTTCAATACGGCTGGGCCAAACATAATGAAATGTGGGTTGATCTCTTACTATGGGATTGTAGAGGAGTTTTGGAGCCCGACTACATACTTTTTAAGATTCCCCTATTTCGGTGCCGTTGGGTCCAACTTCCACAGGGTATGAAGGTCGACAAGTACGACATCATTACTGTCGACCTCTAACGTGTTAGATACAAAGACGAACCATTCATACTCGCAAAGTAAATTGTTCAAATTTTTATGTAATGGACCCAGCAAATAAAAACCACCATATAGTTCTTCATAGAAAAAGAAAGATTGTTGGAGTTAAGAATGCTATGGATGAGAAAGAGTACAATCAATTTGACAAGTTGCCTCCATTTAGATATGTCATTAAGTTTGAGGAAGAACCTAATGAGGAAACTACCTATATGCATGTCGATCATCGTGAAGGGCTATTTTTTAAAAGAAATAGCCAAGTGGAATTTTTAGTTGTAATTCACTTTGAGTTATAAATCAATTTAAATTGTAATTCACTTATCTTTTATTTATCTGTAATCTGCTTACTTATTTTCAGAGGGTATGGCTAGCATTTCCTGAGGCTAGCCAAAAAAATAGATTTTTTTAGTTATACAAAGAACTATCATAGATAGTTTCTAACACAGAACTGTCTATGATATATAGCAATTATAGATGATTTTTTGTATTAGTTGTCCACAATATGTTAGATATCACATATGGTTATTTTTAAAAACCGTTTGTGTTGTGATTTATCACAGACAGTTTTTTGTATGAACCGTCTATGATAATATTCTTCTACATATTTAGACACTTAGGGTGAAAACCTAACTCACTACTCCTGCACACACTTAGGTTTTCTTCAACACACTCATGCCTTCTCAGCTTCCTCTGCCGCCTCTAACCTCCACCGTCTCCCTCCAGCTCTCTCCGCCATCTCCAAGTTAGTGCGCCTCCTCCCTCTAGCTATCCCCACCGCCTCTGGCCTCCCAGAAAGGTTATTGTTTTTCAGTTCTTTCATCACATGCTGCGAGGAGCATCTAGGAGGCGTCTCATTCATTGAAGTCACTTCTACAAGCTTGCTAGATCCTTTAGAGGCTGGTGTGAGTTTTGAATCATGCTCAGAACATTTTGATGCTCCTGCCAGAAAGTAAACCGGCTTTTAATCATTCACAAGAAGATAGGGTTGTTGAGAAATTGGTACATATGTAAATTACAAAGTTCAAACTTAAATGGATTCAAGCTATGATAGCAATGAAGCTTAAACATCAATGCAAGTGCACCAATTGATGTATTTAATCTAAATGTTACCCTTTTCTTGACAAACAAACACAAACTGTTACTTTCACTGACAAAAGAGATGTAGGCATATGAATTGCCATGTTAAAAGATTTAAAGCTGGCTCTATTATGATTTAAGTAGATTTGAATTGTAGCAAAAAGTAATCTTTACTGTTAGCTTTTGGCATGATCTTTTCTTTAGGGAAATTTTTTCTTTTGGCATGATCTTTTCTTTAGGGAAATTTTTTCCTTTACTGTTTCTCCTGGTAATTCTTCTTTGCTTTCTATAACCTCAACCTTTAATATAAAATTAAATAAGGTAGGATGAATAATTCAATAAACTTCCTCTCAAAGAAATCAACAAACATATAAAACAAATAAAGAAATGAGAGAATAATACTAGACACTAGTAATACAATAGAATGAAAGTTCAATAGGGAAATGCACAATACGTGACAATATGAAATATGATGATACTACTTAGAGTTCTAATTGGAGAGCATAGCAAAAACAAATATTTTAGAAATTACTACAAAATTCATTAAGTAGTATTTACAATTTATTAATTTAAGTGCGTATACAGTAAGTTTTATCTTAATTGTCGCTAAACCTGTTGAAATGGACTTCTTGTCTATTTCCAATGGGCCAAGGGCCAGGTATACAAGGTACAAGTGATAATAGATTGCAGCCGACACCTAAGAGTAATAAAATTTCATCTATAATATTCAGTTTGTGCTTTATATACGCTATGCTGAAATGTAATTTGAATACTTCATAAATAGCAACTAAGCGAGATGGTGGCCACATAGTTTTCAGGATCAGTTTTGCTGAATGCGTCCGATGACTAGACCAAAAGAGCAACTAAGCGAGAGGGCTGAGGTAACTTTGAGTTGTAATTCACTTATTTATCATTTATTTGTAATTTCTTGCTTGTTTTCAAGGGTATGTTTAGTATTTCTTGAGACTAGCTGAAAAACAAAAAAATTAGATATACAAAGAACTATTTTTTTCTCGAACACGCAGGAGAGCTGCGTATCTTTTTAAATTAAGAAGGAAAAAAAAGGGGGACGAGAAACCCCAAAACAACAAGGACAACAACTAAACACCCCGACACACAGCCACAACAGGCCACCACAAACTAACAAACATCCCTAGACACAACAAACCAACACGCACTTACAACAAGGGACGAACGACCAAGGAGCCAAGCAAAAAGAACAAAAAAAATTCAACTCTAAGCTTATTCCTCAGCTCTGTATCTAAACCGGGACCTCTTTAAAACTGGAGCTACCTCCATGGCCTCCTTGGCTGCCTCTCTTTCCTTTACTAGCACTTCTAATGCCTCTTTGATACAAAGAACTATCACAAACAGTTTCTAACACGAAACCATCTGTGATACGTTGACCATCATAGATGGTTTTTGTATTAGCCGTTTGTGATATTCGAAATATCACAGATGGTTATTTTTAAAATCGTTTGTGTTGTGATTTATCACAGATGGTTTAGGAGTCGTCTGTAATAACCACCTGTTATCATTGCTTCAAGAAATCAGACTGTTCAGAAACCATCTCTGATGAGAATTACGAACCATCTGTGATGACACTTGTATGGTAGTGGGTCATTTTGCGGTTGGATGCGCTATGATGCGAAATCTAATTAGTTATAGCCTGTGAGAATCTTTACCAATTCCAATAAGATTTTGCCGTTACGAATCAAAAAAATATGCTTTGAATTAACTTTATATCCAAAAGTAGAAAAAAGGGAAATTGCATCTCTCTCCTTTGCCATAGTTCCTCAAGAGTGTTCTTTGTTTTGCCACTTGCGTTAGGTCTAACACCGTTGATCAACTACCATCACCCTTCTTCCGAACTCCTCTCTTCTTCCTCAAGTCTAGCATGATCGGTTTGCTAGAGCCACACCTGATGTCTAGCAGTGCTGCCCCCTCCTCGTATTGAAAAACCTCCAAACTCTATTTGGTCTCTATTAAAAAATGACAAACAAACTATGGCTTGACGAAAGTGACAAAACAGAAAAGAACCCAAACGACTATTGACAAAAGAGAGAAGTGCAAATTTTGATGGCGGAAGGTAGGGAAAATTCTCTCTAAAAAGAAATAGATGGAGTAGTACGACGTTACAATATATGTCTGTTGCAACATGTGTCCGGCCATTTATGTGATTATGTGAAAAACCAGAAAGAGAATGTAATGTTTAGAATAGAACCAAACGTAAGCAAGTGTGAAAGCAAGAGAAACAGGAGCAATTGGAGACTGGAGATATCAAGAAAGACTGAAAGAGGGCAAGGCAATGATGGGAAATTGCAAGCGACAAGGAAGATGACTAGAAAAGAAATGCTCATGAGATACAAAATGGGAGAAGAGAAACACACACACACGAACCGTCGTCTTCTTGGCCCAAGTCAGTCCATCTCGTGCAGGTGCAGTCTTACTATTGCACCGCCTGGCTGGTTCTACAGATCTCGCTTGCAGGCCCGTTAGTGTTATATCCGGGTGATGTATTTCTGATCCAACAGGAAGTTTACAAAGAAAAAAAGGCAGAGCATACTGAAAACTTCCAAGATACGGTCGTGATGCATCTTTCTCCCATGTCAAATCTTTATTCTGAACTTCCTTTTCTTGGTTTTCTATGTTTCTTCCTAGAGCGCAACCAATCATGCATGTGTGCAATCTGGAGTCTGAACTCCATCTTCTAGGTAGTTCTGGTCAATCTCATTCAGGGAAAACAATTTCGGCCAAATTTCAGTTTACTCTGTAGGGTCAAAAAATTGCAAAATTGGAGAATTTCGGTTCAAACTTTAGAGTTTAATTAAATTCCTTAATCAATATAAGGTAAGAAGAACTTAGTTAGCCTAGCGGTAAAACTGGTGGTTGTTGAGCACTAGGTCTTTAAGTTCAAATTCCAAAACTAACACTATTTATTTGTTTTTCCATTTCTACTCAAAAATCAGATTTAAAACTTAAAAATTACGAACCAATTTTTCCGAGATCTTTCAAAATTTTCCAAATATTGAATTAATCAATGGGGCGAAAAAATTTCCGAAAAAGTTTTCCGTGATCCCAATTGGCCCATACCATGAAGACAATAATCAAGCAATCTCCATTCTGAGCAAGCCATCCACCAATAAATCATCCTGATGGCGATGGAATGCGTGGACCAATTAAACACACGACAGTACCACAGGAAGAAAGTGCCAAGCTACAAACTAATTTCGCATGTTTATACCCCAACACCATGTCGCTGTGCGTGCTACTATTAAAAGCTCATGCGTGCTACAACAAGGGAACAGAAAAATAAAAGAAAAAGAATGGAAGGATAATATGGCGGCAAGCTAGCTATCTAGGTTCAGTTCATCTTCATCCACAAAAAAGAGGGTAGCTCACATGAATAGTACAACCACATGTGTCCATGCAATGCATCGCTGCTAGTTGCTTTCCTTATCTCATCACCGCCACAGCTCCTGCACCCCACAAGTTGTTTCCTCGCGGCGTTCGCGGACAATTTGCCCAGCCTTTCATCATGGCGCATTGGCATGGGCCATGAGGAGACTAGCAGCAGCTACCCCTTAATTCTATCATTAGAGAGGGAAAGTTCTGCACAATTACCCGGTATTTAGTTGAGGAATCAAAATCTACCGACCGACCGTAAGTAGTCCAGCCGGCGACTAATGTGCCATCCTTTCCTATCTGTCTAAAAAAGTAGATTCGAGTTTCGCCAATTACATGTCGGGTGGGGGTTTTTTAATAATGTTTTGGACTTTTTGAGATTTGATTACATAACCGGTCTATTGCTACTTTGCTACAATTACATCAATTATTTTTTTAATGTCTGTGCAATATTGGATCCAACTTCATAACAAATTGAGGGTACCATTTTATTGGATCCCAGGAGGGGTGATGGTAAAGAAAACATAAATGCGATTGACCTTATCCAAATTTGCATCTGTGCCATCTTTAGAATTTGGATTAATGGGATAAACCTGTAACTGATTTAGCTCAAGATGGATTCCGCCCCTCTGCACAATTTGTCACATGGTTCGATCTCAGTTCTCCATAATTGATCCTTTGATTAAGCAGTCTGTTTGAACACATTATTAGTTAGTTCCTGGGAGATGCCATCACATTGGGCTCCCTGAACTGGATGGAGGGTAGCACATAATTTAGAAAAAAATAATTAATCAACTAATTCAACATCCTAAAAATCCCATACTTTTTGGAGGGTGCACCAGCAGCAATGAATTGACCAAGTGACGCTTACATCCAATGTCCTCAACTCTAATTCCTGGAAGAATTAGTCAATTGGTTGGCCAAAATCCTTGTAAATATTTAGATTGGTCGTCAAGGATATTATCGGTCAAATTATACGTCAACTTGAACGCACTCTAGAATGCCATTCTTCGTTTTACCGGAGGAAGTATTTACCAAGAGCATTTGAGAAATTCTGTAATAATTTCATCAATTAAATGTCCAGCTCTGCTGTGGACGCTTTTTGGTTTTCCTCTGGGAGCACTGTTGTGGGACTATAGAATGAGTGAACGGCTCACCAACTACGACAGAGAAGATGCCGACAGGGTATTTCTCCATTTCATGTCAGATTGCAACCTGGGCTATGGCGACCGTAGCTACCTTACTCCTTTTTATTAGGATAGGGCTATATATGCACTTTCTGTCTTGGCCTTTTGATTATGCCTGTTTCCTTACATGTCACAAACAGTTCCAACCACAAGCCGTTTGTGATATGCAACTGTCACAGACGGTTCATATTAACAACCATCTGTGAACTATCACATACTGTTCTAATTAAAAACCATCTGTGATGTTTGCAATTATCACAGACGGTTCGTATTAATAATTGTCTTTGAACTATCACATACAGTTATTAACAAGAACCGTCTGTGATAGTTGCGTATCACAGATGGTATACGGTCACACTTGTAAAATCGTCTGTGATAATTACTACACAAACGATTCCCCATGAACTGTCTGTGATAAGATGTCTAGTATTTCGTAGTAGATTCCGTTGAACCTACATTTGTAAGGTCGACATGTCATGCAATGTACATCTTTTAATGTAAATTTTGTATAGACACTGACACATTATTTTAGTGTAAAATTCATATGGACTCTGACACATCCTTTTCTGTATTGCAGGGAATCGCACTTTGACAACCGAAGCATGGTAGACTAGGTTGAAAACTAAGGCATGCAAGGGAACGATGGGCACAAACTGGGTTTCGAGGGTATGACCCTTACCTCAAAAACATGAGTATCTACTGTCCCCTAGATCCCGACAGCCTAAGCCTCGATGTACCACTCAAAACCAGAGAGTTGTGCACCTCTAGAAATCCCCTCCATGACTACCGACACATCCCTGAGCCCTGACTGCAATGCAAGCATAAACTTGATACGTGGTGTAGGATTGTGACAACATCTATGTGGAATATTGATTCTTTCACTGTCCTTTGTTCATAGTAAGTGGCTCACTACCTAAGTATACTTGCATGCATGGATCAGTTGTAGTCACCTCGTCTTTCTTGTGGACAACGGATTACAAGTTCATCGAGTGGGTGGATCCATCGTATTCAATACTTGCCCATGTTTACATCTACACTCTCCAATCTACCTGCAAGAGTTGTAGGAGGAACTCCAGGCCGAGAGAGCCAACAACGATGAGCTCCGGAGGTAGATAATCAGGGAGACAAATAAGGAGATGATCCATCTCAACAGCGACTACCACCCGTATTGCTGCTATGCCAACTTGAGTTGTAATTGCACCTACCACTACCACGACAACTTTGTCCATGGCTCTTCGATTAAAGCTCCAACTTCATCCATGGCCCTTCGACCACAGCTTTGACTTTGTCCATGACCCTTCGACCACTTCTCTAACTTCGACCAAGGCCCATTGACCATGCCGCCGTGAGCACGGCTCCTCTACCATGGTCCTGACTTCGACCATGGCCCCCTTTGACCATAGCCTTGACTCCAACTACGGCTCCAACTTCGACCACGGGCCCCTTCGACTACGACCCTCTTCGACCATGGCCCCTTGACCACGGTGTCACGAGCATACCACCATGACCTTGACTTTGACCATGGCCCCGACTTCGACCATAGCCCCCTTCGACCTCGATCACGGTTTCGACTTCGACCATGGCCCGTCGACCATGCCGCTGTGAGCACGTCACCTCGACCACTCTGACTTCGTCCACGGCCTTGACTTTGACCACGGCCCTCTGACCATGGCCCCAACTCCGACCATGGCCCTGACCTCGACCACAGCCTTGACTTCATCCACAGCCCTCCGACCACGGCTTCAACTTCAGCTATGGCTTTGACTTCAACCATGGCCCCTTTCGACCACGGCTTTGACTTTGACCACATCTTCGACTTCGACCATGGCCCCAACCATAGGCTTTGCCCACCACGGCGCCTCGACCACGGCTTCGACATCAACGACGACCTATCGACCACAGCTTTGACCTCGACCACGGCTTCGACTTTGACCACGACATCGACCACGACCCATCGACCACGCCTTCGACCTCAACCACGGCCCCGACTCCGACCACGACGCCAACCTCGACCATAGCCCTCTGACTACGGCTTCAACTTCAACCACAGCTTCGACATCGATGACGGCCTGTTGACCACAATGTCTCAACCATGCCTTCGACCTTGACCACGTCCCTTCGACCACAGCCCCCTTCGACCACAACTTCGACTTCAATCACAATTTCGACCATGGTCCTTTAACCACGGCCATTCGACCACAGTGTCTTAACCATGACTTTGACTTTGACCATGATCCTTTGACTATGGTGCTGCATCTAGATTATTATGTAGCTTATATGTAGCTGCAACATAAAAGTCTTGAAATATATCTATACATTTGGATATCTCTTCATACAGATATATGTGTGTTGATAAAAAAATGACACCTATTTTCTATATATGTATGTTATAATACTGTCTTCTATATAGATCATCTAAATAGCTATTGCATTGTGGATTACAGAGACTAATATTTCTTGACTGATCAAACACATTAAACTAATTATATTTCCTCGGTGCAACGTAGTGTACGGCCTATCTAGTCTTTTTTATACGTGGTTTTATCAGAGGCCGGGAAGAAGAGAGATCACGGCGCGCACGGCGGCATGTGCGCGGCATGGAGGCAGTTTTGTCGTCTCCTTTTTGCGGAGAAGAACAAAAAAAAGCGCATCACGTCTTCGGTCTGCTTCGACGAAAATGCGGTCTTCGGTCTTTTTTTTCCTTCAGTCCCTGGGTCCAAGCGCAGAAGGCAAGGCAGGCACGAAATCGCCGCTTCGGTGCAAGCGGAAGAGACACAGTGCGTGTACCAGAAAAAACAGAGCGCCGGAACCCAGGTCAAGTCTTTCTTTTTGCGGAAAATTTAAAAAAAGCGCATCACGTCTTTTCGGTCTGCGTCGACGAAAATGCGGCGAAGGCAACCAGAAAAAGCAGAGCGGCGGAACGCAGGCCATGGGGCTGTTTGGTTGTCAGCCATAGTTTACCACACCTAAGGTTAGGCAAGTTTGACCATCTTTGGAAGCTGTTTGGTTGCAGCCACAGTTGTGGCAAGATTCCCTTCCAGCAAACTAAGTCCCACGCGTCAATGACTCAAAAAAGTGTGGCAAGATTCCCTTAGGCTTGCTAAGGTGTGGCAAAGAATTTGAGCACTAAGTGTGATAATTTTTATTGGCAAAATGTGGCTAGCAACCAAACAGCCCCCATGTCTTTCTTTTCTTCGGTCCCAGTGAAACGAGACAGCAGCACGTTCTCTCTGCACCCGAGGAGTGTAACGCGAGTTTTTCAGCGAATTTTTTGTACGGATAATCCGTTTTTTATTCGAAAATACATAAATATACCCGCGACAACATTTTTTACAAAAATAATCTCCAGTCGCCACCCCATTGGGCGACTGCAGCCTTTCGCCCAACCGGGAGGCGACATTTAGGGAATCTGTGTACCGTTGGGCGACTTCTTCAATCGCTTTATGGTTGAGCGACTGCAATTGCAATCGCCCAACGGTTGAGCGACTGAAATTGCAGTCGCCCAACCGTAGGGCGACTGCAATTATGCCGCCCATTACCCCCGGGCACATTCCCCTCGTTCTGCGCAGAAATCGTTATTCCCTCATTCTGCCCAGAGAGAAGAGAGGAGGAAGAGGAAGAAAAGAAGAGGAGAAGAGAGGGAGGAGAGGAGGAGAGAAGAGAAGGAGAGGAGGTGAGGGAGGAAGAAGAAGTCGAAGCTATTCCATCGATTTGGATCCAGGTATTTTTTGTAATTATGTTGTATTTACAGTCTTCAACTCTCATGTTATTTGACATGTCGTAAATTTCAATCATACATCTAGGCATACATCATTAATGGCCAGTACTACATTGAGAGTGTATTATGGTGTTGGAATGATTCGTGAATGTCCGACTGGTGTGGATTTAAGCGATTTTCCGCAAGTCACTCTCGTACTTCCGGATGACGAGAATGCTCGAATGACAGATGTGCAGCATTGGCTGACCCAGAGTTTTTCATTGGACCCCGAAGGGTCAATTGCACACAGTGCATGTCATGGGCAACAGGGAGCATCGTTTCGAGGTGATACTCCGTGACAGAGGCGGATTTGGGACATCTCGTTCACTTATTACTCACGAGGTATGTCTTCGAGATCATGCAAACGAACCTAGCTGCACATGCAACAAGCTTAAGTTGTTACACAGGCCATGCTCTCATGTCCTCGCTGCATGCGCAACGGTGGGCATGGATCCTTCCAACTTCATGTCCGAGTACTTTTTCAAGGAGAGAATACTGCAAGCTTGGTGTGGGGAGCTCCGGGGGTTCAGGGCGGTGGGAAACTTCACCACTTTGGACATTTCAGCGAGGACTTGGGTTCCGGATATTAACATGCTGAAGAGTGGGAAGGGTCGGCGACAGAGCCGACGTATTAGAAACGACATGGACGAATCACAAGCTGGAACCTCTGGTGCACGTTGTGGGCGATGCGGTCAGGAGGGGCACACAGCTAGACGATGCAATGCATTTCCGGATCAGTAGTTGGTGTTGTAATGCATGCTATAATTCATGTACCATTTGTAAACCTTGTATGTTACATCCGTTTTCTGTAATGAACTTATTTCGTTGAACGTATTGTTTCCCTTTTAAGTATTGCAATTTATTGGTGCCTACGAATCCACTTTTATTACGAAACTACAGGCTCTAAAGTGCCTACATAGAGTCATTTATTGCGAGATGACAAAAGAGGGCCTCTGAAAAGCCTAGCCTACATAGACTGGCCTCTGAAAAGCCTAGCCTACATAGACTGGCCTCTGAAAAGCCTAGCCTACATAGACTGGCCTCTGAAAAGCCTACATAGACTGGCCTCTGAAAAGCCTAGCCTACATAGACTGGCCTCTGAAAAGCCTAGCCTACATAAACTGGCATCTGAAAAGCCTACGGTGGGACATTTATTGCTACACTGGCCTCTGAAAAGCCTGAAAAAGCGAAAAGATTCATATGTACTCTCCATGGACTATGCCCACTGCACCAGTTCACCTGCCTACATAAAGGCATCACATGTATTACATACCACAACACAACTCCTCCTCAAGCCATCACAATACTACTACACAACAATGTCTTCCTAGAGGTCCGACCCTTTTCGAGTGCCGGAGTGGCATGAGCGTCCGAAGTGCCATTGCGGTTTTAGGATGATGCTGTGCGTCTGGACGGATCCACTACCACGAGCCAATTACGGCCGTAGGTACTTCAAATGTCCAGACCTGGATGACGACTTCGTGGTAACGACGACAACTAAATCCTTTGTTTCTCGTTATCGTTCTTCAACTTTATCCATGACATCTACCACGACACACATAGCCTTGCAAGTTCATCGAATGGGTGGATCGGGTGCCGCCGGCATGGCCACGGAACCCTCGCGAGGTGGAAAACAAAGGACAATACCTTGTCAAGATGGATCAGGCTCGCGAGGTGGAACGACAAATGCGGCATGAGCAAGAGCGTCGCATGAGGGTGGACCAAATCCGTCTTAAGGGCAAGGAGGATGAGCTGCAAAGGAGGCGGGAGAAGTTAGGTCTGCGTGAAGCAGCCATCAAGCGTCAGGAGGAAGAGCTTCAAGCTCGTGAGGCAGCTCTCAAGACCAAGAGTGACAGGAAGAAGGATGCAGCGGAGCCATCTTCAGGGCGCGACAAAAAGGGCAAACAACCACGCTACACCCAGTAGACAAAATGTAATAATTCCTAAGGCATGTTACGACTAGCGGTGGAGTTCTGAACATTACAACTACAGAGTTCCACACATGCCACTGGTCACATCACTTACCACTTTATGTATCAACCGTTCTACGGTCAATCGTGCCTAATAAAATTTACCAAAATTTTTTTTGCATCTACAACTTACATTGAACATAAACTTCTATTACAAATTTATCTGATTTTTACGCAGTTTATAACTACAAAATTGACAAAACATACAAAATTCACGCGGATTGCAAACCCTTAAAACATACCAATGTATATATCAAACGTTCTACAGTCAATTGTACTTAAAAAAATTTCCTCAAAATTTTAAATGCACCTACAACATACAATAAACATAAACTTTTATTACAACTATACCATATTTTTTTCCAGTTTAAAACTACAAAATTGATAAAACTCTAAAAATTCACGGGGACTGAGTAAAGTCGCCCATCCATTGGGCGACTGCAATTTCAGTCGCTCAACCGTTGGGCGACTGCAATTGCAGTCGCTCAACCGTAAAGCGATTGAAGAAGTCGCCCAACGGTACACAGATTCCCTAAATGTCGCCTCCCGGTTGGGCGAAAGGCAGCAGTCGCCCAATGGGGTGGCGACTGGAGATTATTTTTGTAAAAAATGTTGTCGCGGGTATATTTATGTATTTTCGAATAAAAAACGGATTATCCGTACAAAAAGCTCGTTTTTCAGCAGCCTCAGGCTCCTCTCTACTCCGTTCCACGATTTTTAGCCGCGCATTTTATAACATTTAGATTTCACCGGAGAATGGAGTTACTCTTTCCTTACGGGTAACACTAGTCTCTGCCAGCTCTTGCATATTCTTTGACTTTTACAAAGTTACTTGTATAGGTGACGTAAAATACTAAAATTTCAGGAAACTGTTTAATAAATATTACTGTAATTATTTTTCAAAATTAGCATTAAAATACCTATTTTTATAAATCTAGCCTCCTCTAAAAACCTACCAAGCTCGCTAGACACCCCTACCTTAGCAGAGGACTGTCGAGCCCCCTGCACGACATCAGGCCGGCGCTACTGTGTACAGTGAATTAGTGTTTTAATTAGTGCTAATCATACTTAATTAGTACTAATTATGATTAATTAGCACTAATCATGAACTAATTAATTAGTACTACGATGCATGTCTTGGTACCGTGCTAGGATGGTTCGGCAGACTCGAACTCTCCTAGCTTAATAGGTTTACAAAGGAAATTAAATTTGTAAAAACAGATATTTAAAAGGCTAAATTTAAAAAAAAAACTATGAGCCAGTTATGTGAACAGTTATGCACTTTAGACCATGGTCATAAAACCAGATGTATTGAAGATATCTGTATGTGTATCGTGTTTCAAAAAACTAATACTTTTAGTTTCAAATTTTAATCGGTTATATTACCATGGACATGCTAATATTTACTGTGTGTCTTATTATATCTAGAATTCAAAATAGTGCAACTCTGAAAATAGATGTCCAACTAGCCGCCAAATGTATGCCATGCCATTTTTTTTGATACTATGACTCTTTTTTTTTATCTAAGGCGATAATATGACTTCTGAGAAATCTGTTAAATGCCAAACTAGTTAGCTCATCTTGCAAGTATCACGAAATTAACTTGTTTTCAATTTATCAGACGAACTAATTTGCCAAGCTGTACACAAAAGCTATATTGGGAGACTATCATTGAGAAGTGGGAGCACAATAAGGAGCGTTCCACATTAGCTTAAGCTTTTGAATGAATTGATTACATATAACTCATTGTGGTATTAGTCTAGAGTTCAAAACCTAACAAACGTAATATTTTAAAAAATAATTATGACCTACTTCGAGTCTATGTTTTAAATATAAAAAAGCCTATATATAAGAGAGAGTGTTAAAGTATATCATCTATCATTTCTCATTAATTTAAACTTTTAGACAAATTGATTAGTGAATACAATTCAATAAGACTTACCTGTAAATCAAAGCTTCTTTGAAGGAGTTGTACACCTGCCATTTTTCTTATTTTGTTCATGTCTAAAACGACATTTTTTTGACCGGAGGAAAGTAATCGGTAGACTTGAGGAGGGTGACAAGAACCGGCTTCCTTGAAATGATGCTCCCGAGCCTTTCATCTCTTCCCCTTCCTGTGCATTAATTTGGCTTGACCGTGGAGGAAGTGAAGGTAAGAAGCGAACCGACCCCAGCAATCTGCTGCACTAATCGCCTTCGCCTACTACCGAGAGAGCCAGCAAGTCTAAAAGTGCTTCTTTGCTTCCTTTGGTGTCTATTAGGGGTACATATCTGATATTTCCTTGAACGGCAGGTGATCGCTTAATAATTTTCCGGTGACTGGTAAATCCATCGGCGCATGGGGCCGTCATAGCAAGCTTTATTTTGGCTCAGCTACCGATTGATGTGCAGAGTTGGTGATGTACCGCGGCGGGAGGGGTGGAGGCTTATTAGGTCCCGTTTTTTTGTTTGAACTTCTGACTTCTAGTTTATTTTTTATTATTTATAAATTTTATTTTTTTTTCTGAACTTTTGGTTTTTTGAGTTTTTTGAGCTTTTTTACTGTATTCGTTCGCGTTGTCCGTAATGAGCTAATATATTTTTTTATTTTTATTTTTTTAAATTTAATTACGCTAAATAAGCTATCTTTAGCTATAGTGTAATTTCAATTAGTTACAGTATAATTTTAGTCATAAGCTACAGTTTTTTAACCCAACCGAACGGGGCCTATCACTGGAGCTCTCTAAACATCAGATTCTATTACAAGGTATCTCTTATCTCCTCCCTCTCGCTCCCTACGCACTTCCATCGTAAAATACATCATGTTATATGATATGAGTAGTTAAACTTCTTTTAACTTTGACTACTAATATAAAAAATTATATTGATCATATAAAAACAGTATTATTTGATTAGTCATAAAAATAATTTTATAATATAATAATTTTATATTATTTTATGAGCATGTTCATATAAAAAGACGGTCAAAGTTGTATATTGGAAAATATGTCAATATCCAAAACATCGAATTCTTGAATAGAGTGAGTATTATATACATTTAATGAACTCACTAAGCTACTCCATCTGGAAAAAATGGATGATGCTTTAGTCTAAACTAGCAGGTGAGTTACACAGTTGCGCAGCTAGATTTATTACAATATTTTAGTTTTAAAACATAACTTCACTCTAGATATCTTTTATATAACTATCGGGATATACAGATCTTTTTAGATGAGTACTTAGAAACAATAATAAACCTTTGAAGCCAAAACATATGAGAGGAAATCGAAATATTTTATTGAAAAAACAATTTGAGAAATAATGATGTATGGACATAGGAACATTATATTCAAATATCAAATATGCTTTCATGGAAAAACAGCTTGATTCACACTCTATAGGCTCAACATTGATCCTGAGCAGTCTATCATACATATATGGATTCTTCTATAATTAATCCACACTAGAGATATAGATATTTTGCAAGTCTTCTTCGTGGGATCTAGCTAAGCAGCCGCACATTTGCACGGCTAGTTAGAGCAAGACTAATAATACAGCCTTCAGCTGGCTATATGAACACTTACAGCCTACTTATCAGCCCATTCATATAGTAGTTTACAGGCACCTGAAGGCTGTATGACTCACCCCTTACTCTCACAAAGTTTCTTGGTTTTTGTGCTTCAGCTGACTGTAAACTTACAGCCCACCTCTCTTCTCTCTCCTCTTCTCTCTCCTCCACCTCATTATACAGCCTACTAACAGCCTCTTATTATACTTGCTCTTATACTATTTTCTTTCTCTAGCGATTAGAGCAAGTACAATAGTATAGCCAACTAGTGGCTATAACACTTGTCCATTTCATCTATAGCCTTCAAAAAAATAGTTCATATAATAAGGTAGCTATTACAATAACTATTTGGCCCCACGTGTAAGAGAGTGAAATGCATATTTTTACGTGCTATAGCTAACTGTAATTTAGTAGCCAGCTTCCTTCTCTCTTTTCCTTTCTCTCTCTGCCACGTAAGATTTTGTTGATATTATATTTGCTATAGCCTGCTGACTAAGCCTTATTGTACTTGCTCTTATAGCAGTCATTATTTTCGAAATCGCCGCTTCGGTCCAAGCGAAAGGAGACAGCAGGACGTTCTCTGCACCCGAGAAGTGTACACGAGTTTTTCAGCAGCCTCAAGCTCCTCTCTACTCCGTTCCACGATTTCCAGCAGTGCATTTTGTAACATTTTGTCTGTTAGCACTATCTCTGCCCGCTCTTACATGTTCTTGTACTTTTACATAGTTACTTCTATAGGTGAAGTAAAATACTAAAATTTCAAGCGGCTTGCACTTTAAGGTGGTGCTCCAACTGACTTACAATTTAAATTTCTAGTTGTGGTTTTTGGTTTATGACTAAAATTACACTGTAATGACCATTAACTTTTTTTGAGCAAAAATTAAAAAGTAACAAATGTTATATCATTATAGACAATGCAAAGGAATAAAGGGGAAAAAGAAAAGTCAAAAAGCTAAAATAAACTGAAATTAGAAGTCGATGTGTTCCAATTGACTTCTGGCTTAAATAAAATGAAAGCCAAAATAAACCAGAATCTGAAGTTGTTTATACAAATATCGTTGTGGCCATATTTTTTTTTTAAAAAAATGACATCTAAACACCTATTTTTACAAATCTAGCTCCTCCGCAAACCTACCGAGCTCGACAGGCACCCCCCCTAGCACACCAAGCAACCTGCCGAGCCCCCATGTGCAGCAGCAGGCCAATGCCACTGTGTATACTTAGGTGCCGCTCATTTGGGCTGAAAAAATGGCATATGGCTTAGATTTCATTGTAGATGGCTGAAATTGCACTGTAACTGATAGTTGCTTATTGATTTTTTTGTACGGATAATCCATTTTTTATTCGAAAATACATAAATATACCCGCGGGGAATTTTTTTACAAAAATAGGCTCAAATCGCCCCCCATTGGGCGACTCTCATCTTTCGCCCAACCGGGAGGCGACATTTAGGGAATGTGGGAATCGTTGAGCGAATCAATACTATCGCTTGAGCGTTGGGCAACTTATTAAAGTCACTGTACGGTTGGGTGACTGAAATCTCAGTCGCCCAACGGTAGGGCGACAGGGGGGTTTAATTATTTCTGCACAGTCGGCCAACCACTACCATCTCCGCTTTCTCCTCCTCACTGCGCACAGAGAAGAAACAAGAGAAGAAGAGGAGAGGCGCACAGAGAAGAAACGAGAGAAGAGGAAAAAGAGGAAAGGAGGAAGGGGAAGAAAATGAGGGGAGAAGAGAGGACGAAGAGAAGAAAAGGAGGGGAGAAGAGAAGGAGAGCAAGACAGGGTTGGAGGAGGAGGTGAGGGAGGAAGGAGGAGTAGAAACTATTCCATCCATTTGGATCCAGGTATTTTTTTATTATGTTGTATTTGCACTATTATTTAGATAAAATATTGGTGTTAGTAAAAATTGTAGATGTAGAAAATGTAGTACAAATTTAGTATGGAAATATTAGTGTCAAAAAGTTGTAGTATACATTATGTAGTATGGAACATTTTGTAGTATAGAAATTTTAGCACCCTTGAGTATATAAAGTTTAGTTTAGTGTTGTACGATGTTATTTGGCATGTCGTAAATTTCAATCATACACGCATGCCTACTTCATCAATGGCCACTACTACATTGAGAGTGTATTATGGTGCTAGAATTATTCGTGAAGGTCCGAATGGTGTGGATTTGAGCGATTTTTCGCAAGTCACTCTCGTACTTCCAGATGACGAGAATGCTCGAATGACAGATGTGCAGCATTGGCTGACCCAGAGTTTTTCATTGGACCCCGAGGTGTGCAGCGTCGTTGTGCAAGGGCTTTGGAGCCGGTCTCCCACGGACATCAGATGGGAGTTGAAGACATTGGTGCGCTCAGCTTCGTGGAAGGGCTTTGTGCAAGGGTGCCGGCGCCATGGATACGAGTGTGTACTGCTTGTGCAACCGTGCTCACTACAAGCAGCTGCGCAAGCTCGTGCGTCCGCCTATGCTTCGGGAGGTGCTAGCAGCTCGGGCGGGCAGCACGATGGCGGAGCTGATGAAGTTGCTCGTGATGAAGGCAATGCGGTACATGGAGGAGAGTTACAGCCGTCAAGCTATACAGGGGGAACTGGGCAAGCCGATGCGGTACATGGAGGAGAGTTACAACCGTCAAGCTATAGAGAGGGAACTGGGCAAGCTGATGAAGGAGAGCATAATGAGTATATCGTGCAGCAGATGGAATCTGATGACCAGAGGGCATGGGATGAAGAGCAAGCTGTAGAGGATGATGAGGAGGACAGTTCCGATGATGAAGAAGTTCCTATCCCCGAGGGATGGAACCGGTTTAATGCAGAGGGTGTTTCCGCACATGATGAGCATGAATCACCATGGGAGTATCATGACACAGAGGTTCGGTTGCATGCTATGTTTGCTGACAAGGAAGCGCTGCAGGATGCCATCAAGCTTTGGGCCCTTTCAATGCAGCGAACATTTCGCGTTGTGAAATCAAGTCAGGAGCAGTACACTGTGAAGTGCGAGCAGGATGGTTGTCCTTAGAGGGTGCACGCACGTAGACCCAAGTATGAGACTCACCGGATTGTGTCTAAGGTGAAGCCGCACTCCTGCATTCTAAACACTGTCTTGACGAGGCATCGTAACCTGACGTCCGGATTTATAGCCAATTTGATGTATGGGGAGATAGTGGAGAAGAAAGATATTGCAGCCACGCATATTGTGGTAGCTATCGAGAATAAATTCAAGTATAAGATTAGCTATGCGAAGGTGTGGCGTGCCAAGCAAAAGGCGTTGGAAAAACGTTTTGGCACTTTCGAGGCGACGTACGATAACCTTCCTCGTATGCTTAAGGTGTTACAGCAAAGGAACCCGGGCACATACATCGCCGTGCACGACAAGCCGTTCATAAGTCCACTGGGATTTGCAGTGTTGCAGAGAGCATTGTTTGCATTTGGTGCTAGCATTGAAGCATTCAGGCACATGCTGCCAGTGATCTCAGTGATAGGACCTTCTTGACAGGCAAATACAAAGGGCAGCTCCTGACGGCCATAGGCGTTGACGGTAACAATCAAATATTGCCGCTGGCCATTGCATTTTGTGGAGAGTGAGAATTATAAGAGCTGGCTATGGTTTCTCAGACATATGAAGGCTAGAGTTGTAGGCACCCGTCCTGGTGTGTGCGTAATCCATGATCGCCATGCCAGTATTATAAAGGCTATAAGAAAACTTCAAGAAGATCCTGAGGAGACCGTTCCTTGGCCGGATATGAGGAACCGGTGGTGCAGTCGTCACTTAGGGGCAAACTTTTTCAAGCAATTCCCGAAACAATCTTTGATGAAGCTATTCAAGAGGCTGGCCAGGCAGAACCAACAGAGGAAATTTGATGCTTTATGGGGGTTATGATTACTGGCATCTGAGAAGGCAATGTTGTAGCACTTATTTCGTGGAACGTACTGTTTCCTGCAAACGACTGAAAAGGCTACGTTGTACCAAATACATTGAATGGTCCAAGCTCTGAATTTATTACGAGACTATAGGCTCTGAAAAGCCTTCATAAGGACATTTATTGCTACACTGGAATCCTGAAAAAGCGAAAAGATTCCTATGTCGTCCTCTCCATAGACTATGCCCACTGCACCAGTAACCTGCCTATATAAAGGCCTCCTATGTCTTCCAGGCCACATCTCCTCCTCTATCCATCACAATACTACTACACAACAATATCTTCCTGGAGGTTCGACCCATTTGGAGTGCCGGAGTGGCATGAGCGCCCGAAGTGCCATTGCGGCTTTAGGACGATGTTGTGCGTCTGGACGGATCGAGTACAATGAGCCAACTACGGCCGTAGGTTCTTCAAGTGTCCAGACCTGGATGACGACTTCATGGTAACGACGACAACTAAATCCTTTGTTTCTCGTTATCGTTTTTCAACTTGATCCATGACATCTACCATGCCACACATAGCCTTGCAAGTTCATCGAATGGGTAGATCGGGTGCCGCCGGCATGGCCACGGAACCGGCCAATGGAGGTGGAAAATAAAGGACAATACTTTGTCAAGATGGATCAGGCTCGCGAGGTGGAACGACAGATGCGGCTTGAGCAAGAGCGTCGCGTGAGGGTGGACCAAATCCGTCTTAAGGGCAAGGAGGATGAGCTGCAAAGGAGGCGGGAGTAGTTAAGTCTGCGTGAAGCAGCCATCAAGCGTCAGGAGGAAGAGCTTTAAGCTCGTGAGGCAGCTCTCAAGACCAAGAGTGACAGGAAGAATGATGCGGCGGAGCCATCTTCAGGGCGCGAGAAAAAGGGGAAACAATCACGCTACACCCAGTAGACAAAATATAATAGACCCAGCAAGTTTATTCCCTAAAGCATGTTAGGACTAGTGGTGGAGTTCTGAACATTAGAAGTACAGAGTTCCACACATGTCACTTACCACTTTATGTATCGAATGTTCTACACTTAATCGTTCTTAAAAAAAATTTCCCAAAATTTTTTATGCGCCTACAACATCCAGTGAACATAAACTTTTATTACAACTATACCAATTTTTTTCCCGGTTTAAAACTACAAAATTGACAAAACTCTAAAAAAATCACAGGGGAGAGTAAAGTCGCCCTCCTATTGGGCGACTGCATTATAAGTCGCCCATCCATTGGGCGGCTGCATGATAATCGCCCAATAGGAAGGCGACTAATTGTAGTCGCTCGAAGGTAGAGTGACACAAGTTTTGTCGCCTCCCGGTTGGGCGAAAGGTGAGAGTCGCCCAATGGGGGGGCGACTTGTGCCTATTTTTGTAAAAAAATTTCCCGCGGGTATATTTATGTATTTTTGAATAAAAATGGATTATCCGTACAAAAAATTCGTTGCTTATTTGAGGTAATTAAATTAAAAAATTAAAATAGAACAAAAAAATAGGTTAGCCCACCACGGACAATATAAACGAATACAGAAAAAAGAACCGGCAAAAAACTCAAAAAAGCCAAAAAGCCAGAAAAGATGAATTTAGGAATAGCGAAAAATAAATCAGAAACTAGAAGTTAAAGCCGAAACGAGTGGAGCCTTAATTAGTGTTTTAATCGATACTAACCACATTTAATTACTACTAATCATAATTAATCAACACTAATTATTAACTAATTAATTAGTGCTATTGTGCATGGTTTACTGTCGCACTAGGGTGGCTCGGTAGGCTCTAACTCTCCTATCTCGGTAGGTATTTGCCGAGTTCAATATGTCCACGAAGAGACAAGATTTACAATACAAAGCGTTCGGAGGCTAAATTTGAATAAAATAATAGCTACAGTGCGAGGTATATGAACAGTTCTGCACTTTAGACCATGGCCATGAAAGCATATGTATTGAAGATATCTTCATGTGTATTGTATTTCAAAAAGCTAATACTTTTACTTCCAGATATTAATCGGTTATATTACCATGGACATGCTAATCTTTACTGTGTGTCTTATTATATCTAGAATTCAAAATAGTGCAAATCTGAAAATAGATGTCCAACTAGCTAGCCGCCAAATGTATGCCATTTTATGGTCCATAGGTGATACTACTACTATTTTTTTTTATCGGAGGTGATAATATAACTTCTGTTAGTCAGAAAATCTGTTAAATGCCAAACTAGTTAGCTCATCTTGCAAGTGTCACTAAATTAACTTAATTTCAGTTTATAAGGCCAGCTGGGGTTGAACCTTTTTACACAGCGCGAGAGCTGCCTGCAGAAGAAGCCTAGGCAAGGGGAGAAACCCAGCACTCTTCTACAATCGCTTCTTACCAATCGAGCCATCCAGTAAGCCTTCTTCCGGCGTCTTTGCTTTCCTTTCGTGTTTGTTAGTACATCTGATGTTTTTCTGCAGGTGATTGCTTACTAATTTATCGACGGGCAAAGAGTTGGTGATGGCCGACGACGTTGGTCTACCTGATCGAGAGGGAAAGAGGCAGCTCGGATAGCCACAGGACCTCGCCAAACCTCAAGTCTGATTACATCTCTCGGTATCGCTTGTGTCCTTCCTATTACATGCCAAATGATATTCATCATCAAAGTGCTTCTATATCGTTATATTATTAATATTTTTTTGCTAACATGTAGTTTAAAAATGGTTAAAAGAGTGTATTGGAGACCATATAAATGACCAAAGTGCATGTAGCCTTTGACCAGTAGTTTTTCTAATTATACATTAGCGAAATTATTATACTTATTATAAGGCCTCAAATGCAGAAATTATTAAACTGCAAGTTCAATAGATAATTAATGTTCATATAGGCTAGAAGCTGTGGGATGATACGGGTGTGGTGTGCAGCTTCCTTGCAATGATGCTCCCGGCCCTTTCATCTCCCCTTGCTGGGCATTAATTTGGCTTGACTGCGGAGGAATTGAAGGCAAGAAGGGAACCAACCTCATCAATCTGCTCCACGGCAAGCTTTTATTTCAGCTCAGCTACCGATTGTTGTACAGAGGATCGGTGATGCCCCACGGCCGGAAGGGTGGAGGCTGATTAATCGCTGGAGCTCTCCGAACCTCAGATTCTATTACAAGGTACCGCTTATCTCCCCCTATTGCTTCGTACGTACTCCCATCAGAAATACAAATGTTTTAGAAAGTGTACAGTCAAGTTTCTTTAAATTTGATTACTAACATAAAAAAAATTAGATTCATCATGTGAAAATGGTATTATTAGATTACTATGAAAATATTTTCATAATATAATAATTTTATATTATTTTATAAATATACTTATATAAAAAAAGTGGTCAAAGTTGTATGTTGGACAACATGTTGATATCCCAATCCCAAACATCGTATTCTTGAAGAGAGAGTATTATATGCGTTTAACTCACCAAGCTACTCCATCTGGAGAAAAAAAAAGGGGATGATACTTTAGCCTAAACTAGCATGTGAGCCACACAGTTGCTAAGCTAGATTTGTTTACAATATTTTAGTATTAAAACATAACTTAGGTGATCTAGATATCTATTATGAAACAATCGGTATATATAGATCTTTTTAGATGAATACTTAGAAACGATGATAAACATTTGAAGCCAAAACATATGAGAGGAAATCGAAATATTTGATTGAAAAATTCAATTTGAGAGGTAATGATGTATGGACCTAGGGATATAATATTCAAATATGCCTTCATGGTAAAACAGCTTGATTCACACTCCATACTTCCATAAACATGTTCTATGTAAAAAGACTGACTGGTACCTTTTTTCCCGCATTGCTTAACATACTGTTTAAGCTGATTTTTGTTTCTTTTTCCAGCCATGCTGTGCTTTTTTATTATTTTTCGGACTTGGTAATGTTGTGCGTTTAGCTTACTGTTAACATACTGTATTTTCGGCCATGCTGATCACGTACTCCACACAGGCAACAAAGAAGGGGAAAAAAGACGAATTGACTAATAGGGTCTGTTCTTTTCGGCTGCGGCTTATGGCTTTTGGCTGAAATTTTTGAATTTTGGCTGTTTACGGTACAGATTACAGAGAGACAGATACCCACTTACGATTTTGGCTTGTACAGATGTTGGGCTTTTAACGTATAGATCATTTAATTTATAGACCCCGTCTTGAGAAAATACTCCGTTTAAAAGTTAGGTACTGTAGCTAAAAGCCGCATTCATATCAAGTTGTAAATGTTCAGACTTAGTTCATATCAAGTTGTAAATGTTCAGACTTAGCAATTTATGAAACATTGCAGCTAACAAGCTAGAAGCTCTCAAGAAAAAAGTGACTAAAAAGTTCTGTAAGCATTTTCTGAACCATAGCAACTAATATAGCATCTTCCTGTACAAGGCTAAGCAGAAACTAGCTAAAGATGCACACAGTATAGTACTACATCAGTTCTGTAAACATTTTCTCTAAGTGCTTAGCTGTTAGCAGCAATTAGAAATTTCAGATATGACTAAATTAAGAATCAACAATGACTTGATACCAGGGAGAACGAATTATTATCACATCAGAAAATCAAGAATGAACTTTTGTTCAATCCCCAACAGATCTACACATATCGCCAGGTTCACATGAATCCCCACATAACCAATCAATACGTGATAGATGAGGTCGGTGAGGATGTCGCGGAGGCAGGCCGAGGTCGCGCCAGAGGAGAGGGAGCCGAGGCAACCAGAGGTCGCGCGTCGGTGGGGATGAAGCCGAGGCAGGTGAGGGCGATGAGGTCGCGCGGCTGTGTGAGAGGATGACGAGGTGGCGCTCGCTGGTGGTGGTGGTTGGGGGGGTGGGGAGTAGCCGAGGCCCGCGGACGACGATGAGGTCACGCGGCCGGGGCTGAGGTAACTGAGGACGGGGAAGGCGACGAGGCGTGGCGGGGTCGAAGTCGCCGGCCCTGAGGTCACCGACGCCTGGAAGAGGAAGCGCTCACTGGCGGCCGTCGCAACCCACAGGGATCTTGGCCGCCATCGCCACCGCGCTAGGGCTGCGGTGCAGGGGAAATGGATGAGGGGAGGGTTGAAGAGTGGAACAACTTGTTGGTTTTGCTTAATGGCAAAAAGACTAGGGGTGCAATCCAGTCGGATTCGGACGGATATTGCTCATACCGTATTCTAACCTATATTTTTTTCTCAGATTCGGGGTCGGATACGGTAAAACCGGATACGAATACGATTTCGGAGTATTTGGAATTTCGAATACGGTGCCGCCGAAACGGATACTTGACGGTTTCGGATCGAAAACGGATAATGTAGACGGATAGTACGTGCATACGGAAAGAAATATATGCTAAACCATACCACCATCACTTCAAGCCTTAAACTTTTAGACATAAGTACATAATAGTGATTATAATTCATCAGCCGAAGATGGTGTGGTGTTTCCCTCAAAATTGCCCATTGAGGTGTGGCGTTTCAAGATGAATCTTGATTCTTGACGCACATTATTTTCTTTTTCTAGGCTAAAGAAATTTTACTAAATTAAGGTAGAGACAGTAGACAATTGGGGATAATAGACTTTTGACAAATTTACCTATTCATTTACTGAAACATGCCAAAGTTCATCGTTTAATAATACTCTGATCACATGCTTTTCATTCCATTACCTAGGAGGAGTGATCTTAATTAGCAAATTTAGGATTCGAATTGCACAAGCAGCAGGATTAGAAATAAAACACTATTTTAGTATTGTGTATTTATAGTTGCCACAACTGAATGTTATATTCCTTTTAGAGAACTTAAGCTTGTACGATCCAGGAAAACTTCCTATACACTGCACACCTCAACCAACCAACATGAGACAAAAAAAAACAAATACTAGCAAAATAAAAGGTGAATTCTTAGCTCTTACCAGATATCCGACCGAATATTTGACTAGATAATTATCTGGTATCTGAATACCGATACTATTCGGTCGGATAACAACTCCCCCGAATCCGAATCCGACATGAATTATCCGAATCCGAATCTGACCAGATACGAAATTCCCTTCCCGAATCCGGTACCGACCGGATTTGATACCGGATCGGTTGGGATTAACCCAACCCGTTTGCACCCCTAAAAAAGTTGGGTAATTTCGCCCAAACTCCAGGGGCTACGTCGTATTCGGGTGAGCTGCTCCCCAATGGAGCAATCCTTGTTCACACAAATATCACTTTAGCTTTGTTTTTCAAATTTATCTTCAGAACATCCTTTTTACAAATCTAGCCTTCTCTCAAGTTTGTTAGTCGCTACAAACAACACATGCCATATGCCGCGCTACAGCAGCTCGACAGGTTACTATGGCTCAGTAGCTTCCTGCTGAGCCCCCACACATTAGCGGGTGGCCGAACTGTGCAGGATTAGCACTAATGCTGCATGATTTGCACTAATTAGCATAATTAACACTAATTAATCACTAATTACTCAATATTTTAAGCGGTGTGTGGCAGCCGATGTCCTGTCGAGCTCAATGAGGGGTTAGATTTGCAAAAACAGATGTTCAAGAGCCAAATTTTTAAAAAATTGCTACAATACCATTTGTGTGAATAGTTCCAACCCTCCTATTGCTCCATGATTTTCGGCCTGAAAATTTTAAAAATTGTAATAACTCCAAAAAATATGTAAAATTTGAGAAATACAAAATAAATTATAGAAATGTAATAATGAGTTTTATTGATGTTTAAATGGATGTCTCATTAAAAAATTTGCCACGTAAAAAACTCAACTTGGGAAAACTTAGCAAAGAAAAAAAGAGTACAGCCCATTGCTCTGTAGTACATATAAAAAATAAGAAAATGTACATCGTTGCTCTAAGCGTCATCGTGATAAAGATTGTTGAACATCACTGCCAACTCTGTATTCCCTACAGAGTATTGAGCTCACGAATCAGCTTATTACCAATCTGCCACTGTTAGAAGTACTTCCACCATCTCACTCGTGAGAGTTCTTCTCTCCTCCAATATTCTTCTAAAAAGACTGGAATCGGGCTCGGGAGAAACCGTTGAGATAGGAACAGTTAACACATCCTGTGCTAATATGGATAGCATCGGATATGTTATCTTATGTTCGTGCTACCATTCCAAAATATTGAAGTCCTCTTCCCCGTGATCTACGAAAAGGCAGATAGTTCCCCACTACTACGGTGGCTGTGCATTGCTCCAGTACTTGAAGTTGTAGAACTTGATCTTCTAGAGGAACCTGATGTACAAAAGATTTTGCCCCCACATATTTGTCTTCTTACATATGGTGAATGCTGTTAGAGATTGTTGCAAGCGAACTCCCTGACACTTTAGTTCATACTTTTGATAAACATCGAACAATTTAGTATGAACATCTGAAAAATAGTTAGAATAATCTACCCCTGCAGCGTCACTCAGAAGTGCAAGAACGTTAGTGAATCCTTGAATTTTAGCTCTTGGATATAAAATAAATGTAAATGTGTAGAAATATGGAATCTATTTCCAATATTGCAAATATTTAGTTTTCATAGAACAGACTGCCTCTTGTAACACTATCTCATTTTCATTAGCTTTCAATTGACCTATAATCGCAAGAATATGTTGCAAAATTAAAGAAGATGTTGGATAATTCACTCCAGATAAAGCAACAGTAAAATCATAAAAGAGTTCCAAAAATGATAGTAACTTTTCAGCATATACTAATGCTGCTTAGTCAATAGTGTGTTACTGTAATGGCTGTGATAGTGTGCGTAAATAAAAATAGATAATGTACTCTGTAGGGTAAAAGGTGTTGTAGCATCATATAAGTAGAGTTTCACTTTACCAGTATGTCCAAACTAAACTTTCTCGGATGTACATTCATCACAATGTAAAAGTTCTTATGTAATACTATTCATTGGTTAGAATGATTAACAAAAGATATTGCATTGTGAAAAGTTTGAATATACGGACCCGGCTTCTTTAAGCTACATTTAACTATAAGATTAATAATATGGTAGGCGTATCACTAATGTAGCAAAAAGGATTCATTGTATGTACTAAATAACAGGGCAAGAATATCTATTGCCCTATAGTTTGCTACAACATTGTCCAAAGTAATTGCAAAAAATTTAATTATAAAACTAAAATCTTCCATAACTTTGATAATACATTCTACAATATTCTCACCCCGTATGTGCTACATCAATTACTTTAAAGCCTATAATTCTTTTTTTTCATTACCTAGTTGTCGTTAACATAATGAGCAACTACACTAAGATAATCTTTCCTAACCTGACAACTCCATATGTTCGAGGTCAAGGCCACCGGAAATGTATAGGTCTCAAAGAGTTCAATCTCCAGTTATTGTTTGTCTAGAAACTGAAGAAAATCTAGGATTATGCGCAGTTCTAATGTTGTTTTCAAATGCTTTAGACTAACCAAAGTTTAGAGGTAGATCTTGTGAGTTAATTAAATGACAAAGAGATTATCAAGCAACCTCAGGACTATAATCTCAGTTACGTACCGTACCATCAGGGTTATACTACAGCTCCATTTGCCTCATGGTTATCCCTTGTTTTTCTTTACAGATGCGTGTCTGATCAAGTGGTCCATTCCATCTGTAGACTTTGCAGACAATTCATGATGATAAATTTTACAAATAGCACATTTTACCTGAGCTTCGGTTTCATCTTACTTCATTATCTTATTGAAATCTGCCAGCACCTCCGACATACTAGGTCTGCATCTCCTTGCTCCGATGCTTGTAGACATAGCAACACTTGTAGAGCTTGACGATGGTACAGTCTACTCTCCCATTAGAGGGGGAGGCTGAGTCATTTCATTTCCGAAGGATGAAAGATCCTTCGAAGAAATTTTGAAATCGCTTACAAGAAAATTATCAAAATTTTCCATGGAGAAAAGTAGAAAATTACAAAACACAAATACAAAATTACACTATTATCTATTTTAAATCATAACAAAGAAAATAAGAACAATAAAAATATATAAGAATTATTATTGTTGCCTCTTTTCTTGACTGTAGCCAGATTTCAAAATTTTGGATTTTTGGCAAAAATATTTTGAAAATTTCCAAATTATAACAAGGATCAAAATTTTTACAGGACAATTTGGAGAAGAGAGTAGAGGTTGGAAGGTGGCTAAATGGGTGGGGTTTGCTGTCTATGTATAGAAAAAATTTGGGCATTTTTTTTTTGCATTTTTTCATATTTTATAACTCCAAAATGGCTATAAACAGGTAGGAAATTCAAAATTTTGATTATTATCGTGCTTAACAGGCTGAAATTGTGCTAAACGGGCCGTGGCTAACAGGCTAAATGGGCTAATATGCCTGATGAGCCGTGCTCATGCTGAGTCGTTCTTGGCCTGACACTATTCATGTCGTACAAGGTCGGCATGTTGGGACGGGGTGGCAGCCTAAGAATAGCCCTACGGCGTAATGCCGTGCCGGCCCAACCCATTGCTTCCATGGGTCATGCCATGTCTGGGCTAGGCCAACAGTGTAATACTTTGGGCTAGCCCGGTAGGCACAACCCATTTGCCAGCACTATATGCCGTCGTTGGGACTCAAGGCAGGAAGATGATGAACCATATAGGAGAGGAGAGAATCTGTCAAGTTCGCACCATCTAAACATTAAGGATTACAAAGGTCAGCGTGCAGCGGTCAAGCTTTTCTCATGGCGAGGAATTTGCTTAATTAAAAACCCTCACTCATCCTTGTAGGACTCCTTTTTCTTCAATAATTTGATAATTTAATTTTGTTCTACTTTCCACCAAATTAGCAAACAAATAAGAGTTGTATATAATGCAGAGTTATAAAAAATAAATAAATAAAAATCTACATGTTATAATTTGGATCTAGCAAAATAAGTGACATGGAACTTTCTCTTTTTCCTTTGATTAATGTGGTTGAGAACAAATGCGATGGCTTATTTTGCTATCATTGTAAAAATATAATAGATAGATAGATAGATACAAAATACATGATGTTCTAGTTTCAACTAGCAGAATGGCTTGCACAATTGCGTGGCCAAATCTCTCAAAAAATACGCAAACAACCTTCTTCATATATAGCATCTAAAGGACTTAACTTAAATTGAGAGGACTTAACTTAAATTGAGATCTTTGAGAACTTAAAATCCGAATAACTTTCAACTAAAATTGGGAGCTTCCAATTAAAACATAGATATAGCTTGGAAAAATCGCGCCAATTTTCAACTAAAAGTTTCCCTAACTTTGAACTAAAAAATTCGCACTTTCAGCACCAAAATCCAAAATAAAAATAACTAACTCAAATTCACTCACTTTCAACTTGAAAAATCATAGTCTTTCAACTCAATCTATGAACTTTCACTTGGATTCCCTACACACACAAAAAAAACATGATGGCCTACATCGAGTAGGAGCACCATAGATCCGGTAGCGATGAGAAGGTGAAGCACGAAGGTGAGGTTGGCCACAACAATGGTGGGGTAAATGGATAAGCATAGAGGAGAGGCAGACATGCTACCAGATATCTATGCATGATGAGAAGGGGAAGCACGGATGCATGGTAGGCCACAGCGGTGTCTAGGAGGGCACATGAAGAAGGGAAAAGGAGAGATCGAGGTGGGAGAGAGCGAGTTCGCATGGAAGAAGGGCTGCATCAGTTGATGGAGCGAATAGTTAACCCGTCCGTGTAAAAAAGGAATTAGAAATATACAAAAGCATGTGGGCCCTACAACCAACAGAAGCCATGTACTTGGAACCGGAACAACAAGCATAGGAGTTTTAGCATTTTCAGAATTCTTAAGTAGATCCTTGAGGATGTGACGTACTCTCTCATTTCTAACCATGTATTATGCATATCTCGTGTTGGATATGGCCTAGTACCCTCAATTGCCCTGGCAGCTTTTGCTTGTTTCTGCAAGGCTGAAAATCCCTCCGCACATACAATGAACAAGTATGGTGATAGTGGATTCCAATGCTTGTAGACCTCGCTCCGGTCGAATTACTTCTTTTAAATCTATATTAACCTTGACTCGATCCAATACAATCTATGAGACATCTCATTATGAGGTCAACCCATCTACTAAGAAACCCATGTTACCCATCCTTGTACCATGGGCCCTACTCATGTCGAGCTTGATAGTTGTCAGCCATTCCACATTGGCTCTTTTGTTCTACATGAAATGCGTGAGCTCATATGCTAAAGGGACGCTGCCTGTGATAATCTGACCCCACACCCATGACAAAAGAGCTTTCGCTTTTGGAAAGTAATATTAGGCAAATAAGCTTGAGTTGGTTTGCATGCACTCCCTCTGTCTCACAATATTTATCCATTTTCTTGAGATGTGTTTCTTGGTGTCTATTGAGGAAAGCAAGAGTGTAGTTATTGCAATATTTTCACTTTCTACCCTTACTTTACTGCAATATTTCCACTTTCTTTAAAGAGGTTAATTTGTTGTCATATGTTATTTAAAAAGCTTATGTATGGTCATTTCTCATTATTTTTCTTAGATTTTGGGCTTCCTTGGTCTTTACATGGTAGCTTGGACAAATATTGTGAAAGGGAGGGGTACCTACGAAATGAGCATGTACAACACATTACACAAGTTTATTAACGTTTTGCTCACTTTCAGTGATCTATTGACCATAGGGGGTACTTGATCTGTAGGCCAAGACAATATTCCTTGCCCTAGCCCTTCCTCCTAATTGTTAGAATTTCATTACCATGCATTTTGTGATTTAAAATAAAGTAAAACACATCAAAACACTAAACGGTGTTCTGTTGTAGCTTGAGTGTCATGTTACCGAATGCCATCATTTACATACTCAAATGACACATTAGATTAAGTTCATAGACTTTGAGCATTGAAATATCAGTTAATAAAATGGCTTCCAAAAAGGTCTTAGATAAAGCTTGTGCGATTTTCTCTAAAATTTTGTAACCAGTGGATTTATTCTAAAAGTTTTTAAAATAAATTACACAGTTTTTTTATTTTTCTTTCTTTTTTTCAAACAAAAGCATACATTTTTTAGGGATCTAATTAAATGATTATGTGAAAGTGGCACAAAATAAAGTAACAATAATATCTTTTTTGTTTTCTTACGACATGTTTGGAATTTAGATAAAGACCTGTTTCAAGCTTATTTGTTACTTGGACTGTATAGCATTAGTCCACCAACAGAGAGAAGAATCAGAAATAAGATGGATATTTAAATAATTTTTTACAGTTTTAAATTGAAATGTTATTTTGCTTTCCTCCTATTAATACAAACCTCTGTTAAATTTAAATCACTATTTAACAGTTAAAAGCACACATTCAGACTTTCCTGGTAATGGTGTCCACTTTCCCAAATTCGTGACAAAATACCCATGGAAAATAAGCTTCAAGGATAAATGTTGTTAAAATAAGCTTCAAGGATAAATGTTGTTCTTTTGGAATAGTTTACAGAGAAACTAAAAGTAGAAGCAGCAGCAGCAACTGTCTTGCTATATTTCTATCAGTATTATCTGAACACAAAATATACTTCTGTAATGCTAATTCCGCCCACTATTTGCCCACAGGACGAAAAGATATATTCGGACTCCGGTCACCATGAGCATATCGAAGACCATTGGGGTCATTAGTGGCATCAATGAGTTTGTTAATTTGTTTCAATGGCTTAGATCTGCCATCTCATCCCTGCGCTCCCAATGGAATGGAGCACAGGATCAAAAACTTCAAGATGTATCGCAGTTGCAGAGTGATCTCCAACGCCTCAGGGATACTCTACCAGTAATGTACGACCTCATTGATCGGGCAGAGTGGAAGAGCCATGAAAAGTGTGTGGCCGAGCTCCTTCCAGAACTCAAGGATGCAGTTGATGATGCTGACGACCTTCTCGATGAATTCAGATGGTACGAGCAGAAGATAGAAGTGGAGGGTAATGTGAGCCAATCACCTTTTATTGATTTCTTTAACAATGTCATTCAAGGCAGCTTCAACAAAGTGAAAGATATCCAGAAAAGGCTGAAGAATCTTTCTAATCAGCTGCAGAAGATGGGCTTGCGTGAAGTGACACAACGGTTTGACAAATCAGTCAGGCCGGAGACCAGTTCTTTCCCAAACGAGGCAAAAATATTTGGTCGTGACAAGGAACTAAAGCAGGTGATGGGATTTCTTGGTGTACCTACAACTGCTAGTAGGGCTCATTCCAAGCGCAAGCGAGCAAGTAGTTTAGCCAATGCATCAGCAAGCAACCAAGTTAGTTGTACACTAGACAATAATGAAGCAAGAATATCAGGTGTTCTTGTTTTGCCAATAGTTGGAATTGGGGGTGTTGGAAAGACCACTTTGGCCCAACATATCTGCAATCATCCACAAGTGAGGTCTCACTTCAACCTGATAATTTGGATTTGTGTCTCAGATGATTTTGATGTGAAGAGGTTAACACAAGAGGCCATACAATCTTCTTGCGGCAAAAAGGCTACAACTGATCATTTGGATTCTCTTCAGCGTGATCTTGCTAACAACGTGAAAAATAAAAGGTTCTTGCTTATCCTTGACGACATGTGGGACGATTCCTTGAAAGAAGATATGCAGTGTTGGAAGAGATTTTGTGCACCTTTAACAGATGGACTTCAGGGAAGTGTGATGTTGTTGACCACCAGATCTCCAGAGGTTGCTGATAGAGTGCGAACAATGGAGCCCATTCCATTAGAGGGTTTGAAAGATGATATCTTTTGGGATTTCTTCAAACTATGTGTGTTTGGATCTGATTGCTCAAACAATAATCCAGAGTTGGAGAGCATTGGTAGAAGCATACTTCCAAAGTTGAAAGGTTCTCCTTTGGCTGCCAAAACTCTTGGACGGCTATTACGAATGCAACTTCACCCTACACATTGGAATAATGTTCTAAAAAGTGAATTGTGGGAGCTGAAACAAAAGGAAACTGACATTTTGCCGGCCCTTCGTTTGAGCTATATATATTTACCATTCCATTTGAAGAGATGCTTTTCATTCTGCGCTGTATACCCCAAAGATCACAAATTTAAAAAGGACAGTTTATCTGAAATTTGGGTAGCTGAAGGCTTTGTGGAAGCTCAAGGTGACATTCCAATTCAACATATTGGTTGTCAGTACTTTGAAGAACTTGTAAATCGGTCCTTCTTTCAAAAAATTCGTGGTACGTATGTAATCCATGACTTGCTGCATGACATGGCGCAACTAGTTTCAAGGCATGACTGCTTCATCTTAAAAGACACGAGTGACTTTCAAAAAGTTCCTCAGAATGTTCGTCATCTGTCAATACTCTCTAGCACAAAAGTTGACTGTTCCAACTTGCGGAGCCTATCCAAGCACACAAAGATACGCACCCTACTTTGCCACAAGCCTTTAAGGAATGCAACTTTAGCTTCTGTAATGCACTGTTGGTGTAGTGAATTCCGGCGCATGCGTGTATTTTCTTGTGAATCTACAAAAGAGTTACCGGATAGTATTGGCCACTGGAAGCATCTTCGGTACCTTAAAATCTCCAGGGATTGTCCTTTCCTCAAGAGCCTTCCTTCGGCCTTCTGTTGCCTCTATAATTTGCAGATTTTATATGCTATCAAATGCAAATTAGAAGGCTTGCCCAATGACTTTGGCAAGTTACTCAATTTACAGGTACTTAAATTGCAGGGCTTTCTATATCACTCAAAGGGTGAACTAAGCTTTGATAGGTGCCAAAATTTATCAAGCCTCGAACTATTTCTACATGTACCTGCGGTCAAGAGAATAAAAATTCGCGAATGCGAAAGGTTAGCATCACTACCAACTGCAAGGTTTGCAGATCTGCATTGCCTTGAAGAACTGGAGGTGATTTATTGCCCATTTATCACTTCACAAAGTTTGTTGTCACCGTCCCTCAAGAGGCTCTATGTGCGGGAGGGATTAACAAAGTGTTCACAAAGTGTTGATATGTACCAGCCACCAACAAATGTCTTGGACAATGTTGACTGCTCCTCCCTCACCTCCTTGTATTTATCATGTTCCCGTCTGACGTCCATCCAACTACAAATGTGGACACTTCCAGCTCTGCAGGAGTTAAAGATTGAAGGGTGTGGATCTCTTACATTTATTAGAGAATCTGAATCGGTCTTCACTAACCTTCCTCGTCACGGGGGCATCAGCAGCATTAAAACATTCTCATCCCTAACTGAGCTAAGCATTCTCCGCTGTCATAAATTGTCAACCCTTGATGACCTCCTAGCACAAGAATATATACCTGCTGTTGAGAAAATCTCTGTTGCCCGTTGTGAAGGGTTACAGTCCCTGCCCGGTGAAAGGTTTGGGAGTTTTCTTTTTCTGAAGGATTTGGAGATTGGTTATTGTCCAAATCTCGATTGGCGAAGCGGATTGGTGTTATCATCGTCTCTCGAAAGGCTCTCCTTGGTGCGTTGTGGGGATATCTCTGCCTGCTTTCCCAGCTGCTTGGAGAGCCTCACCTCCCTCGTGTCACTGAAGATGGTTGCATGTGCGGGTCTAGCGTCCATTCCACGCCGCAATATCGCATCACTCCAGGAATTGTATCTTTGGGATTGCCCAGACCTTGTGTCAATTGGTGGAGCAGAGGCAATTGCAAAAATAAAGAAGGTGAACATATACGGCTGTCCAAAGTTGAAGCAACCAAAGCAGCCTGTGAGTAGAGGCGGCATCTAGATTTCACGAGAATGGAGTCAATCTTTCCTTATGGTACGTGTGTTAACACTAATTTACCTTCCAGTTTTCATTCAACTTAATCTATATAAATAAAAACAACCGGTAAAATTCAATACATCTCTTTTGTTTTAAAGGCAAAACAATCCCACAATAATCCTAAAAAAGGAAAATCGTAGGAATTCTCTCATTAATAGATAGAAAAAAGAAGAAGGATCTACATTGTTTATTTTGACGAGAATAAATTATAACGATACAGATAAATCATAAATAGATATTAAAATTATATAACATATAGAAATATCAAGTTGCAGTATGAATTGCGCAGAAAATTTGACTAGTGTTACTGAGTGCTTTCATTCTCTTTCACCTATATTATTGATTACAAAAGAAGTCATCTGCTGAGGACACGTCATCATATAATCTTCACTGATTTGGAACCTTCCGATCCAATCTTTATTACGTTAGGAGTAATCCCAATCATGCACTCGCGTCTCTCTCTCGATTGGCCCTAGCAACGCGTCTTGCCCAGGCCTCGAACGTCGTAGCGGTTACGTATTCATGTAGACTCCTACACTACGAAATAATGCAGGGCTGTGAAACATCGACTATGCGAGTAGAGATCCATTGACACATGAACTGGTATTTGAGCCCGTTTTTAGGAAATTTCTGTCATATAATAGATAAAGCACGTGTTTTATCTATTTCAAATAGCATGGCATTTTAGACCAGTATCTCTGATAATAATTGCCACGTAGTTGTTCTCATAATTATCTCTCACTGACAATAACCAAAGATCAATTATCAACAGATATCTATAGCAACCGTTCCCTTGACCAGGTGAACAACCCAATGCCGCCCATCGCAAAAACTTCTGCACATTCTCAACATCGCAAAAAAAACAGTACAAAAACAATATGCATGGCAACATGAATGACAGAAACAATAAAAAGGCTAATACAAGCATTGAACCAGCACACAAGGTAATTGTAACACCCCTATTTCTAGGGACGTCGTGAATCACTCGCAACTGTCCAAAATTGTTCAGCTATGAGTTACATCAGTCAAGTATACAACATTGCCAACACATGCTCAAGAACAAAAGTTAAATTTATTACAAGATAAAGACTTAACAACCAAGTATTACAGCGGGACAAACGGCCCTTAAACACAAACAAAACGAAAACACACCATAGGCAGGCTTGAGCGGAGAACAACCCTAATCTCAAGCGCCATCTATTTCGCAGAATTCCACCACATCGTCCTCATATACTTCTTCATTCTCTTGCCAGGCATTTTTTTGTTATTGTTTTTAGCAAGTATGAGTATAAACCACCGTACTCAACAAGTCACATAGGAAATACTATTTAACTACATGCAAGGATTTACCAAGGAGTGTGGTAAAGTAATTCATTATTTATATGTGGATGCAATTTTAGTTGTAAACAAGTTTTATACATAAAATCACAATCTTCTTACGGAGAACGGGGTTTTACAATGTAAATACCAATCTTAGTCATATTTCAAATCTATTTATGCTTTGTTCTTGGATTCACTCATTAAACACAGCATCATTTTCTGGAAACACGACATATTCGAATACTTTTCATTTATGACTCTGCAGAGCTACCCAGTTTTACCCACAAGATCTCTTAACTCCCGCGAAAGAATTGAGAAAACAATGCATTTCACTACTCAATTCTTTATATAGCCTCTACCCAGTAGGTTTTTGATCTCAACAAATTCGAGTGGCCCACACGGCCTCACCCGATTTGTCGCAGCCCTACCGTTGTATGATTAATCACCTCCCATACGAACTCACCCTCGGTCTCCCCCCACCAGTTGTAGATATTCAATTAAACTTGAGCAGTTACTAGACCAGATTTGATAAATCAACGCTTGTGATTGGGCGATCACTATGTTCTTTACTTGGCATAAGGATCTAGTCTTTATATTTTCACTAAGACAACTTCCACCCACAAACCCATATTTCAGTGCTCACTGCACTGCCACCTTTCTAGTCCAAGCCTCCACCCTAGGATAAGGTCATGAGACCCGGCCAACTCATGGCTTTCCGTGATACCACCTTATCTTAGAACTACTTTTAAAATTCTATCAGCAAAATGCCAAGTCTCTTAGTAGTGGAAAATTTGTTGAGTTTCTAAACTACCATGATTATATTATTAATACATTTAATATTACTAAGTCTTGTCAAAGTGAATATGGCCATCAAATTAAACAGGGTTTTTTCGGGTGGTAGGACATTAGCTAATATCATGTCATTCTAAACAATTAATGTATAAGAAATAACAACTTATAAATAACATAATGAAAGTACTAACGAATAAATAATTAAAGGAATATAGGTTCAACATGATCAAAGACATATGACTTGCCTTGCGGATCTAAGTATTCAACAATTTCGAATTCTTTTATTTCTTGATCTTGAGCTTGAGCTTCTCCTTCCTGGTCCGACTGAACTTCAACGTCGGGAGCTAACGTAAAGCAAAAGAAAACAACTCAGTTCCATGCTTGAAAGGCTAAGATAGAAATAAAGAAATTAAATAAAGAAAGAAACTCCAAGAAATCCAAATAAAAAAGGGTTTTGGGTTTATATGGGTCCGAATAGGTGAAACAGAGCTAGGGAATGGATCAGCGGGCTCGAAACAGTCGAAATAGGTCTACATATGCATTTTCGGGTTTTGGTGAATAGTAACGGGTCTGGACACTATTCACTGCGGGTCTTACTAATCATACTCAGAAGATCCTACAAAGTACTTAGGTGGTCGGTGGTCTTGGTGAGGCTAAAAGATGTGGTCGTAGCCGTGTTATGGCTGGGGACTGAGCACCCTGTGTGGTCATAAACCACATCGTAGTCGAAAGCCATGGTGTGGTCTAAAGCCACACTATGGTGTGAACCACAACATGGTCATAACGATTACATGGTCGTAACGACTTCATGATCGTAACGACTGCATGTTGTAATGACTACATGGTCGTAACGACTGTCGAGTAACTGGGTGTGAAGCTGACGGAGATCGGATGGTGCACGAGTTGCTTCTGAGATCGGATGGTGCACAAGTTGTTGCGGGGTTTGGATGGTGTCTAGGTGGCTTAAGGGCATCGAACGATGTACGAGTGGCTTAGAAGAATCGGAAGGCGTCCGAGCAGGTTACACATGACTTTTAATGACGTGGTCGAAGTCTCTCCTGACTACAAGATGGTTGAAGACTTCAAGCCGAGGTCGGCGTTGAAGTAGGGGAGCGGTTGGAGATGTCGGGCGATAGGGCGATCGGGGGCTAGGGTGTTCTGCGACGGCTTCTAGGGCTATGGTTAGGTTCCTAGTGATGTGGGGAGTCCGTTTTTGGGGTCGGTGGTCGAAGGGTAGTCGGCGTTCGCCGACGGCGAGGTCTTCCTCCCGCAAGACGTTTGAAAGGCACCGGGGTAAACGGAGGGTTAAAAGAACGGTAGCGTTTGTGTTTGAGCATCTTTGGGGTTAGGACAAGCTCGGGGAAGCAGTGGATTGAGCAGGGGTGGTTGAGGTTGGGCTGTCCACAGTGAGGCTCCATGGCTAGGAGGTGGCGCTAGTCGCTAGAGCAAGGAAGGTCTCGGGAAGCTACAACAAGGCTTCAGTGGTGTTTCAGGGAGTGTAAGGGTGCTACGGGTGGGAGCAATTGGAATGCAATTGATTGAATAAGCAGAATTGAATTTGGTCTTGCCTCGGAGAATGCCAGCGATCGTCGGCAATGGGGAAGGTCGTTGGAGCTTTTGGGGTGTCTGGCTTACCCTAGGCATCGATGTCTTCGAATGGAGGGGATCGGAGACTTATATAGAGTGGCAGAGGTGGTTCAGCACAGGAGCTAGGCAATGGCGGCAACGGCACGTGGCATGGTCGATAAGGGTCGGGGAGGTGTGGCGCGGCTGGCAGGGAGGGGTGTACTGGCGGCCTTGGGCGTAGAAATGCGGCGGTCAAAAGATATCAGAGGAGGTTAGGTCGGCTGTGAGAGCAAAGAGAGTAGGGAGGTTGGCGCGGCGATGGTGGGCGCGGTCGGCACTCTCTGACACATAGTCAGAGCATTTAAGAGGGGGTGTGCAGTCTCTGACAGGCTGTACAGGTGTGGCAGCGACGAGATGGCACGGGAAGGTGCGAGAGTGATCGGGAGGGATCGGGCGGCGGCGAGCTCTTTTCGGGTGATGAACAGTGCCAGCGCAAATATCTTCTGTTGAATCAATGCCAGTGAGATTTGGTGACCTGGATGGCTGAGATTTGAGCTATATTAGGCTAGGGCTCAAAGGAAATCAAATCCAAATGAAATTCAATTTTCTTTTGAAAATTCGGTTTCGTTTCAGTAATCATGCATGACAAAAACAATATGCATGGCAACAGTACTCAAATAAATCCGATTAGACTAGAGAAAAGGCATCCGTTCGCATGCAAGGTCAAAACAATTGGCTTAACAAAACACCCAAGAACAGAAGCTCTTGACAATCGGCTGATCATCAAATAATTTTCCAACAAAATACAAATACAAATTAATTTTTTGACCTTCTCAAATTATAATAGTTCATCACAACATAGTTCAGGATCTTCTCACATGGTCATCCAGTTACTCTTTCCCAATGGTATGTGTGTGTATACTAAGTTTCCCTTCAGGATTTTACTTGATTTTCTTGCACTCATGTACTATAAAACAGTCAGTAGCGCATATATGGGGCGACTTGTTGATAATATCAATATGTATACCCTGTTTCCAAAAGTTAATTTTTGGTTCCAGTGTTTAGTCATCGTTGACTTGTTAATCTTTTCTGAATGACTTATGCCTACAGTAATTTCAACTAGTTTAAAGGATAAAAAGGAACTTGCAAATAATATAGATGTCCAATTGCTGCAGAAATGTATGGTAGAATTTGAAACTCTCCTTTATGTGAATGACGTTTTGACGAATTCTTATTTCTCAGTGCGGCTTGTAGTCTCTCTCTCTCTTCTAGACAAAAGCTTTTTGCTCAATGCACTTTACTGATCAATGTTATCTTCGGTATGTAGCTTCTCATAGAGTCGAGAATCAATTGGCATGAAGAATCTGGAGAAAAACTTTCTGCTGAATCCACTTTACTCCATGGCAGATTCTCCTTCTTACTCCAATTCTATTCGGTCAACACTTCTGTCTGTAATTCATATTAATGCTCACTACGGGGATGATTTGTTTTTACAAATACATGCATAATGTCGTAACGTCATCGAGTCCTCTCCAATGTGTCATGTTTACCAATTTGTGTTATATGCCAAATAAGTGGCTGGTAAAACATTTATGCTATTTCACCTTCCATGGTGTATTGATACCATTTGCATTCGCTCAATCGATTGTATTACAATTTTAACCGGAACATCCTCCCGTGGATGTTTTTGGATGTCCTCGTGTGAAGTCTTCCCTTTTTTTGTTAATATACATACCATCTATTCCTTCTGCACGATTTACCTAATATGCGGATCAATTTGGACACATTGCACTGTCCATTATATTATACAAACGTTCGAAAGGGTTTTGAAGTAGGACCAGAGGGCAAATTGACATTCAGACAGTCACGCGGATGTCCTTGTCCGATCAAATTCCCTGCTCCAGGAATCAGCAAACTGGCCGAGCGGCAATATGCTAACATCGGTGGTGTAGTGCCGAGCCGCTCAACAGCAGCAGGCTCAGAAATCAACGACAGCGCAAGTAGACGCGCCGTTGATGAAGGGCATTTTTTTTAGTTATGATTTATGACTTTTGGTTACGATTTATTAGCCTAATAAATAGTGGTTACTGAAAAATCTAAAGTAAAAAATTGGCTGAAAAAAGGAAGCTGAAAGGAGGAGGAGCAATGAACTCTGCTACAAGACAGGAGTGCGAAGCAAGTTTATTCTGAATAAATTTGTTCACAATAGACAAATTTTTACTATAAAGCACCAATCCAAACATGTTCTCCAACGTCTCCTGAATCATGTTCTGAAAATAGAACTTCCCCTGAACCTGGACTAGTCAATGAGTTGTATCAAACTATCAATCTGCAAATTTGTTCCCATGACAAGATGGTTCGTTTATGAGAGTACAAACAGTGGCGAAGTAAAGAACAAAATCGATGATGGGCTAAGTTAGATTATTACAAACGTAGTATTTTACTCTTGTGCAATTCAAATTCCTCGGAAAGGATGTACGTGATCGTAAAATTCAGCTTATAACACCAAATTCTTTTCAAGGAGCTCATGAAACATAAAAAATATGGTGCGATTGCGTACAAAGTGGGAAAAAAGATATCACAGTAGCATAATGTCATATCCAACTGCATTTAGAAATGAAAATTAAATTACCATGACGCTTATAGGATGGAGGACGTGCAACTATGAGTGATTACATTTGCAGCCGACTTCTAGTTCTACCAGAGGGCTGTCCACATCAGAAGACATAATGAACACAGGAGCATATTGATGCAGTAGGATTCCAAATACAATATGATGACCACAACAACCAAAACATCATTTGCAGGAGTGAACATATAAATATATACAATCAGCGCAGGAGTTCATCATTGCAAGATCTTTTTCACACACAAAAAATGATCCTACCAAACCCTGTATCGAAAAAGCCCACTAGACCTCTCCAAAAGTTGGCCGCACTCAGCAATAGCTCCCAGGTTCTCTATCCTCAACAAATACTTCCAAATATTGACAATGATGGTGCAAACCAAACCAATCCATCTATGCAAATTCTCTGGCTTGACAACGTGCCGCCTTGCATGATAATTTGTACTTTCGGACCCTTCACACCCTGAGGAATCCAAAAGAACAGGGCCAGGAAGGAGCACAGAAATTACCTCAAGATCGAACACGGGCTGCTTCAAATCATCCTCCTCCGACTCCTTCACTGAAAGCAGGCAAAAAAAAAAAAGAATGTTCTGAATGAAATGCGGGAAGGGGAACGAACCAAATCGAAATTCCCCGCGGAACGAGAATGTCACAGCACTGACCGCGTCGACGTAGTAGAGTCTGTCTCCGTATGTAACTCAAGTTGAAGTTGAGTCCAACTTGAAGTCCGAATCGGAATAGGAGTATGAGAGTTTTATCCCTATATATTAGGGAGACTTGTACCCAACTATGCAAACAAGAAAAGCAAAAGAAAATCAAGAAAGAGGGGGAGCAAATAAGATAATAAAGAAATTTAGAAATTTCTTCTGTGTTCTCTCAGATTATTTGCGATGTGCGTGTTTTCTCTTGGGATCAAAGTTGTAACACTACACAAGAAGGAAGGCAGCGATGATCACACTGATTGGTGGTACTTGGATAATGGAGCATGCAATCACATGACGGAAGATTGCTCTATATTCTATGAGCTCAACGAGAAGATTTTAGGCAAAGTCAAGTTTGGCGACGGCTCCATGGTACAAATAAAAGGCAAAGGATCGATGATGTTGCAATGCAAGAACGGCGATCGGAAGTTACTGATTGAAATTTATTTTATATCAAGTCTGTGTAACAACATACTTAGTTTCGAACAGATGACAGAAAAAGGGTGCAGGGTGGTGCTGCAGGATATGAGTTCTTGCGTGTCTATGACAAGAAAGATGATCTCCTAATGAAGGTAAAAAGATCATCAAACTGGTTGTACAAAATTTCCCTGAAGACTTGTAAATTGGTCTGTCTGAAGAGTAGCCTGGAGGATCTAGATGAGGAGCGCAGCCTGAAGCGCACATGCACATGCAGAAGCAGGAGAGAGTGCAGGAGGTGCATGCATGGGAAGCCAATGTGGCGGGGCAGGTGTGCATGCAGGCGAGCATGCAGTGGGCTCAGAGGCCTCGGGTGGTCTATGATCGGGTGGACGAGGTGCAACAGCAGTAGGAGGTGCACACACGCATTCAAGCAGCATGTGCGCAGCTGACGCAAAGGGAGGTCGAAGCAGCGTGAAACAAAACCGAATTTCAAAAAGGATTTGAATTCTTGTTTGATCTTGATTTCTTCTGAACCTTGGCCCAAATCTTCATCCATCTCAGCCATTCACACCGAGAAATCTCTGCCAAGCCATCCTCTCTGTCCTTCTGCGCGCATACACTGTTCATGGTCTGAAAAATCGTCGCCAACCAAATCTTTTCGCCACCGCACCTTCCCGATCCTTTCCCATCACTGCCACGCCACTGCAAAGAGTTAGAGACTATACTACCTCGCCCTGCTCTGACACCGTCTTAATTGCTCCAGCCACGCGTCAGAGCAGCTAGCAAAACCCCTCGCCACCTTTGCTCTTCCTGCTCTCCCTCCCGCTCCACAAAAATCTTGCACCCTGAGCTCACTGTTGCTAGCACAAGCCGTCGTACACCAATGGGATTTTTTTCCTATTTCTTGCCTTGTTGGCTTCGGCCTTGACACCTCTCTGTGCTAGCTGTGTCTTCTGGAGCTTTCCTGGGTATGTCGTGGCTTCACTATGCTGTGCATTCTAAATGTGCCTTGCTGTCTCTTACTGTGTTGTCCTACCTTGCAGTCCCTTACTATGTCGTGTTCAATTTTTCTTTCCCACGGGTGTTACAACAATTGCTTTGTATATCCCTTTTGTAGTCTTGCACATTGCAGCTAAAAATACTACAATGTTAGTTCTGGTGTGTTTTTAGAAACTAACAGGGTGATAATAAAGCATTAGTTATAGATCGCAACTTCCACGTCCAGCTCTCATTTTTTATGTTATTACATTTGTTTCTGATAACTATGATAACAAAATGAGTCAATGCAAGCTTTTTCTTTGTGACTGCAGAATATCTCAAATAAAGGTATACAGCTAGTTGCTGATAATCATCAAGGACTAAAGAAGTTGAACATAACAAGGTACGGTTAGATGTAGGGAGCACATCCATCACTTCATTCTTAACGTTCGTCAAATGTTTACTGGGATCATTGATGTTCCATGAATTTGGTGGGCTTGGGCAAGAAACAGAATTTGGACAACTGAATATTCTGAGTGATATATTTTATAGGTGCATTAAGTTGACAGATGATGGATTTCAAGAAGTGCTTTCAGAAATGTTCTTCTCTTGAAAGCTTGAACATTTATGCTCTTTTGAGGAAATATGGAAAAATGTCTACAATAGATAATACAGTCCTATCACAGACGGTTCGGAACCGTCATCACAGACGGCTCCTGAACCGTCTGTGTATATGTGTCAGTGATAATAGGTGGTTATCCAGATAGCTCTCAAAAACCGTCTGTGATAGTCGAGTATCACAGACGGTTTTTCTCAAAAACAGTCTGTGATATTGTGTATATCACAGTCCGTCTGTGATATACAAATATCACAGACGATTAATAACAAAGACCGTCTGTGATACTTGACTATCACAGATGGTTTTTGTTAATTACTGTCTGTGATATACACAATATCACAGACGGTTAATAACAAAGGCTATCTGTGATATCGTTCATATCACAAATGGCTCAGTGTTTGAAACCGTCTGGAATATAGATATCATAGATGGTTTTCAACACCGAACCGTCTATGATAGCTATTGCAACATCAATTGATTTGCTGTTTTTCGGCTAGCCTCAGGATATGCTAGCCATACCCTCTAAAAACAAGCTACATCACGTATATAGCACAGATGAATGAAACAAACGACCAGCAGATCACATATATATAGAATGAAAATCGTTACACAGATCTGACAAATGAATTAAATTGAATGAATTGTTTGATTAAGCACAATTGAGTGATTTGTACAATTGAATCCAATGTTTCAACATCTAATTATCACCATTGCCGGTGTGGAACTCTCCAGTCTTGTTTATGACCTCTGATAGCAAGAATTGGGAGAGGTGTCCATGAATTTTGACGAGTTTGTCGAGATCATATGCACTTTTGTTGATGTCCACCCGCTATCGCTAGAAGCAATGTTGTCATTAATTAGTATGTGTGTGTGTATATATATATACGTATATATAATCAGAAAATAATAATTATTGGAAGGTTCACAAACCTCTGAATCATTCATCTTGGTGTCCATGATTTCCTTCATATGGCGGCAAACATAGAATCCACATACGTTGCCCTGTAACTGCTCGTGGCACTGCAAATATAGAATTACATACATAGGTATTTTCAATTCTAGAGGCATTATAACATCAAGTCACTGGATTATTGTGTTGTAGTGGGTACCGGAAATCGCATGTTGTGTCGCAACGTGTCACTGGATTTGTTGCGTCTCCCTCCTAGGGCTACATAAGCAATAAACGACCTACGTGATTCAAAAAAGTTAGCCTCGGCCATTGCAAACGACGGAAAGATTACAATAGAGTTATGTATGGAGGAAATGAGTTTACCTGTTAATTACTTCTTGCACACGACTGAAGTCGTGGTTGCTCCTAAGTAGGGAATCAAGGTATATTACCTTGCTCCACTTTGGTACAATCACAATCAAAATCCAGTGAGACCTAGTCATGTGTGTCGCCATAGTGATTAATCCTAAGTTCATACTGCATATAAAGTACAAATGAAACTTGTGTGGCAACTAGTGAAACACTTACCCTTAGTTGAAGGGTAGCATGATGTACTCCTTGTCGCTGTGAGCAATCAATACCCTCGTTATGTAATCTTGCACGAAGGATGCATTTTCGTTGATAGATTGCTCGAAGACCAAGTGTGGGTCGAGAAAACCCATCGGTTGTTGCAATCGCCGGACTTGTTGGATCATGTATCTATACATAAGGAAAGAGTAATGACATTTATTGATATAACGTGAATGTAGAACTTCATTGTACAGTACACTTGCAGTGTCTAGCATCGTAGAAGTGAGGTGTCGAGTTCATCGAGATTGAATAGTAAGAATAAGTCTTCGAGTGTCACGACGAAGTAGCCCGTGTCGTGGAGGAAATTCGCCTCTGTATATTTCACAGTGAATGCACTCTACCGGTTTGGCTTCATGTTGGACCTCTGCATGTACTAGGTATGCAATGTATTGCAAACCAAAACAAGTCGGGGTAATTGTGACTCGGGGACCAACGACACTCCTACAATGAACTTCCATGGCCTGGGGCGCGGCTTAATTTTCTTCACTTGAGTCTTAGAGCCTCACTTATGATACGTTTTCGTGGCATCTCGGCGGGAGCCGATGCAACAGGCTTCGGAACCGGAGCTGGAGGTGGAGCCACCGGAGCCGATGTGACAGGTCCAGGGCCATGTCCCTCTTGGGCCACTGGATGTGGAGATCATGGCATGAACAAGTCGAGGGCGATGTCCCTCTTGGGCCACTGAATGAATGTGTGGACGGCATCCTCTAATGTCTTAATCTCTTCATTGGGGCTTCTCAAGAGGGACAGTCTTAAAAACATTATTAATCATGTCCACCTGAACCTTTATGAAACCAGTCTCTACTTGTACACCATGCACTAGCATCCTTGATAACAATGGATACGCCATCCCCCGCCCAGCATCAATGGGAATAGAGCCAACAAGCCTAACTCTGAGGATGCAATGCATGGGCTCCTACATAACGACACAAGATGAGTTAAGGCGTCGACCAGAGAGATCTATGTAGCATTCTAAAGAGGCCAATTACCTGGATGTTGTCGATAGGTAAGTGGGCGTCACTATGTTCAGTAATTGGTGTGGATGCGCAGCTACTGCGACGTTGAGGGGGACTGGGTACCGCAGTAGTAGGGGTGGGTTACGATTGGTTGCAGACTTGTCTTAGTTTTTTCCTCAATGAATCTATCTCTCCTCGAAGTGAGGCAGTCTGCTCTTGAAGTGAGGCAGATAGTTGTTCCTCAAGTTGAGCACAAAGCTCATGTTTTATTTGTTCGTTGCGGTATGCCTTGGATCTCTTCCTACTCCTATATGTCTTGGAGTAATCTGAAAATCTGTGACTTCAAGATACGTAAACCCCCAAGCCTCGTGTGCGACCTGGGTGCTCCTTGTTTCCCAAGGCCTGTGATAATAAATCTCTCTCCCTATATTCTTGAAAGGAGCCACGAGAAGATTCAGTAGTCAATGATTGCTGCAAGAGGCAATTAATCATGTTATTTTTGAACCCATGAAATTCAAGAGGTGTTAACAACTATGTAGTTTAACATATGTTACCAGGCGTTGGGACACTTCCTCATCTACGGGGTTTTTGAAAGAGACACCCCAAGATGTGGTTGATGACCTCGCTCTTAACCAGTTTCGAGCGCGCTCGTTTACAATCCCGGCAAATGGCGGGGAGGCCGCTGATTGGATTGCGACCTCGTCCTGCATCCTCCACTGTGGGATTTTACCCGCGTACCCAGCAGTGCCGAGTCTATGAGGGTGAGTGTTTTGTGACTAGAGAGCCTTGTGCGCCGCACTTTGTTGTTCAAATTCGGTTGTTGTCTTCATCTGCACAAAGGCCTCCCATGTTTTCGACGACACAAAAGGATACCTCATGAAGGGCGTGAGATCCTTGGCCACGTACTGCGTCACAAGAGTGCTCTTAAAATTCTTCCATACTTTTCCCATTGCGAGGAGCGCGTGCCATTGCACGAGTCCTTGTACTTCTGCTAGGATCTCGAATGAATTTGTAATTTCCTCCCATAGCTGATTTTTGTGATCCTTTGCCAAATCTTTCCAGCTTGCTATGGTGATGGGGACCCGTTGCCTTCCAATTATCCTGTAGGTAGTCTGAAATGATGTCGCTGCTTTCTTCGGTTGCAGAGGGACCCCATCCAGAGAGACTTCCGTGATGATCATTCGGCCCTCTGGTCTTTTCGATACTCCTCGGCCACGCTTAGTTATTCCAATCTTGAGAGCATGAGACCCAGATGACAACGACGACTGTGTGGACACCATCTCTCTTCTAAGAAAAACTAACTAAAGTGAGCTATGGACCTAAACAAAGTTCTGTAAAGCAAACGACACACTCGAGTGTATCCAATTCATTGAACCGGACACTTGAGTGTATCTCTAGCTTCATGCCTTTTGAAGGTCTATGTGGCATATATTATTGCTACAAGGTCCCTTTGGAACAGTAACATGCCATTTCAAATAGAACTTATAGGTAACAATTTAGCCAACTATTGAGACAGACCACAAGATTGATAAATGACAGTAATAGTAAAAATGAATATTCAATTTTAGTATTAGATCTTGTAGCTAACATGTGAAGCACATATAATAAAGTACTAAAGGTCATAAAACAATTTAGCAATCTATTAAGACAGACCACATGATAGACAAATGACAGTAATAGTAAAAATTAAGAGCTCAAGCTTGAATATTCAATGCTAGTATTAGATCTTGTAGCTAACATGTGAAGCATATAGCATAAAGTACTAAAGGTCATAAAACAATTTTGCAAATCTATTGAAGATAACAAAACAAATGGGCTAACTAATTGAGACAGAGGCGAACGGTGCCGGGAAGGGAGCGGCGGCATCGGGAGAGAGAGCCAGCATCGGGAGGGAGCGGCGGCGTCGAGAGGGAGAGCCGGTGTCGGGAGGGAGCGGCGGCGGCGGGAGGGAGAGCCGGCGTCGGGAGGGAGCGGCGGCGTTGGGAGGGAGAGCCGGCATCGAGAGGGAGCAGCGGCGTCGCGCGCGAGTGAGCAGGGGTGGTGGAGAGTGCGTGAGTGAGGACTCTGCAAAACCTAGTTGCAGATATTTATAGCAAAACTATCACAGACGGTTCCTTAAAGAAGCCATCTGTGATAGTTATATCACAGACGGTTGCATAAATAGAACCATCTGTGATATTGGATTATCACAGATGGTTCTATAAATAGAACCGTCTGTGATATGCAGATTATCACAGACGGTTCCTTTTAAGGAACCATAGAAAGGAACCGTCTATGATAATCTGCATATCACAGACGGTTCTATTTATAGAACGGTCTGTGATGTATTATCACAGATGGTTCCTTCCGATAAACTGCCTGTGATAGTGCATTACACCTAGCTACCACAAAAATCATGCTGGCCATGCAATATTATGAAAAAAGCAAGTATAGTCATAAATATAACTATTTCTTAGTTCCTGAGTCATTTTACAATTACAATGGAATATTGTTACATAATTACATGCCAAGTTTGCTAAGTATGATTACATTGCAACAATTTTCAAATAGATGTTGCCTCTGTGGGATCATTTATTACACTTGGCTATTTCATTTTAAATAATGCCCTTCACGATGATCGACACCACGCATATAGCTTGTTTCATCGCCTTGTTCTTCCTCGAGCCTGATGCTGTCTCCGAATGGAGGCAACTCATCAAATTGATTGTACTCTTCCTTATCTACAACATTCTCAACTCCGACAATCCTTCTTTTTCCCTAAAGAACTACATGGCGCTTCTTATTTACCGGGTCGGTTACATAAAATATTTGAACAACTTGCCTTGCGAGTATGAATGGTTCATCTTTGTATCCTATACATTCGAGGTCCACGGTAGTGACGCCGTACTTGTCGACCTTTACACCCCGTGGGAGTTGGACCCAACGACACCGAAATAGAGGAATCTTGAAAATTACGTAGTCAAGCTCCCAAATCTCCTCAACAAGCCCGTAGTATGAGCTTGGGCTAGTGGTACTGACGTGCGCATCACAGGCACCTATGCGGATACCTGAGTTCTGCACTATGCTTTTTCTATCCTGATCTGTTGTATAAAATATGTAGCCATTAATGTCGTATCCTTGCCACGTCACAATTGTAAATTTTGGCCCTTTTGCCAACCATTGTTGTGTTTCACTTGACGACCACCTAGTCAATTGTGCCTTCAACCATTTGTTGAACTGACGGTTGTGTTGTCTCGTGATCCAAACTTCTGACTGGCCTGCATTCTCTTGACGTAGCATGCCCTTGTGCTCTTCAATATATGGGGTCACTTCAGTCATGTGTTGTAAAATCGTGAAATGGGCTTGAGCATACGTATTTTGATCCGTAGTTATTGCTTTCCTTCTGATAGTCCTGATACCCTCTAGCCTCCCCTCGTGACGAGATAGAGGTACACCTATCGGCTCGACCTGAGCCATGTAGCCGATGCAGAATTCAATGACCTCTTTTGTTGTATAACCTTCGATGACGATACCCTCTGATTGAGATCGATTGCGTACATAGGATTTGAAAATTCCCATGTACCTCTCGAAAGGGTACATATGACATAGAAACACAGGGCCGCATATTCTTATCTCTTTCACAAGGTGGACGGTTTGCAGAGCATCTAGTCCATCGGGATCAATGACCTTCTGAGCAATTGCGTTAAAAAAATAACATAGCCTTATGATTGTCACTCGAAACTTGTTCGGCAAAATACTTCTAATTGCAATAAGTAGCATTTGTGTCATTAGCACATGACAATCATGAGACTTCATGCCTATTAATTTCAAATGTTCCATGGAAAAAAGTTTCTTCATGCTGGTGGAGTGACCGGATGGAACTTTCACACAATGTAAGGACTGACACAGTTGAGTTCTCTCGGACTTGACAGAGTGTAGCAAGCTGGGGGAAGGTATGTCCGGCCTTTATCGGTCTCTATCGGTGCTAACTCGGTCCTGATGTTCATAGCGACCAAGTCATGCCTTGCATTGACACCATCCTTTGTTTTATCAGGAATGTTCAGTAAGAGACCAATCAAACTGTCACATACATTCTTCTCTATGTGCATGACATCGATGCAATTGTGAACTTCTAAGTGCTCCCAATAAAGCAAGTCCCAAAATATTGACCTCTTTTTCCACATGTTCTTCCTCAATTTACGTCCCTTTCCAAGCACAACGTTGATATCCTTGACCATATCATACACCTCTTTCTTGCTAAAATGCCTTGGTACTGAGTCATCTTCTTTTTTTCTGTCAAATTGTTTCTTCATCTTGCGGTAGGAGTGATACTTTGGAAGGAACCTACGGTGACGCATGTATACAGTTTTGCGTGACTTGTTGTAAGATCGAGGAGGCCGACTAGATGAGGGGTGAATAGGCGGTCTAAAAATTCTCTACAAATTAATACTTGCAATTCAAGACCCTTTCTATTTGCCTAAACCAAGCATACAATACGGAAGCTAAATTCAAGTTGGTTTAGCTCAAATAGCGCCTAGAACAAATAAATTCGCCTAAGTGCACCAACAATTCTATCCTAGGTCAAGATTTGCAATCCTAGGTTTACAAGCAATCAAATTGAGTCTATGAATGTAAATTGCTTGAAAGTAAATAAAGTACAAGAAAGCAAACCACAAATGACACAAACTCTTTTTACCGTTGTGTTCGGAAACTTGCCGGTCTCCCCTAGTCCACGTTGAGGTAAGCCCGAACTAATCGGACTGGCTCCACGAATTAAACCTTCCACCTCAAATCCACTAGTGGTAGCTCTTTCCCGCTCCGGGTAGGTGAGCTCCAATCTTCACAATTTCGCCGGGTTTTCTCACAACCTTCTTTGAGAATATCACCGCGCACGATGCCTCCCACGCCGTCTAGGAGTCGGCAAACTTCAAGAGTAATAAGTCAAGTCCCTCACTTGACTCTCACCACGTGCAACGAATGCACAAGCTCAATCCAGACATAAAGTTCTCCTCTAGATGTAACACATGCACTCTAGATCACCTCTCCTCTCTCTTAAAGTGCAACACATGCACAATTGAGTGGAGAGCCTCACTCTAACTCAAGAACATAAGAATAGGTGAAGCAACAACTTCTCCAACTGGGCACAAGGGGGTATTTATAACCCACACAAGAAAACTAGCCGTTGGAGCTAAATCCCTGAAAAATCAGGGAAATCGGAAGTTCCACCGTTATAAAACCAGAACTTCCTCTCTCCTCGCAACGGTCAGAAAACTAGTCGTTTCTTAGCGAAATCGGAACTTCCGTCGTTCAAATCCCGGAACTTCCGATTTTCCGATAGTTCCGATATCCGAAACTTCCGATTTCAAGAGGCTAAGTTTCTCAAAAGTTGCTCTCTGGAAAAAACATTCCGCTAAAAAATCGGAACTTCCGCAAATCCGGAACTTTCATAGTTATAAAAATGGTACTTCCGTTTTCGGCTTTTCAGCACAGACGACACTCGGAAAAACGATCATAACTTTTGACTCCGATGTCGGAATTGAGTGATCTTGGACTCTATGGAAAGCTTACTCAGAGGGCTACACAACCCATGGTCTACGTCCAAGGAAATAGCAATACACAATCTTAGACCATGCCAAGGGATAATGCATGATCTCCAACTTTTGCAAAATACATTTGCAAACTTAGATCATGCCACAAGGAGTAGGTACATGGACTTCAACCTTTTGCAAAACACATTTGCAAAGTATAGTCACATGTTACAAGGATTAGATGCATGAGCCTCAACTATTTGCAAAACACATTCGCAAATAATGGCATCATGTCAAGATGAGCTAAAGCAAGTGAGGTTTGAGCTATCAACACATGATGAGACTCAAACTACTAGACATGACCCTCTTAATAGTACGGCAACCTACAGTAGCAATCTGGTCTTTCAACCAAACACCAAGACCGGTAAAAGACTAGGAACACATCCTTAGCCCTAGCTAGTCATACCTTTGCCTTGGGTCATCGTCTTGATAGGCATCAACTCATGATGCATTCTTTTCATCAACTCCATCAACACATAATGGTCTTCACTTGTCTTGATGATCAACACATGATCATCTCCATTTGAACATGCATCAACTCATGACGCATGTTCTTCTCGATGGCTTTCAACACATGAATCCATCTTATTCTTTGATAGCCTTCAACTCATGAAGCTATCTTCTTCTCAATCTTGACTTGATGGTCTTCAACACATGAAGTCATCCCAAGTTGTCGTCATTTGTGGAAGCTAACCTATTTATCCAACTCATGAAAAATGTTAGTCCACAAAATAATTGTCATCAATTACCAAACTTCACCATTAACACATAATGGAGGGACTAGATTCAACAATCTTCCCTTTTTGGTAATTCATGACAATCTCAACAAATAATGAGATATAGAAGTTGATTTGCGAGTATATACCTTGTACACAACAATTGTATACTCTAAGATAAGTTTTAAACAAAGCTTACTTATCCGGTTGTCATTAATCATTCAACTATTAACACATAATCGAGAAGTTAGATGACAACCCGCTTGTACATGAGTATATGTAAACTACACAAGCTATATATACTCAAGAATGTATTTCCAAGTAAAGATCCTAAATGTGCATATTAAGAGAAGCATGGATCAATACTCATGAAACTCCAAAATATATAGAGAGCTCCCCTAAATATGTGCGTACAAGTGTATGTAATGAGGACATATGCACATATTCATTTTGGACTATTTGAGGAGTTCAATCTATATTTTGGATCTAAGGAATGTATTAGTAAATGAAAAAGTGATTTCGAATGCATACCTCTTTGATTTCACATTTTCATCCAATTGAGACTAAGCATAAATAAACTCAAACAAACATATTAATCTCATATATGCATTTGCCATTATCACCAAAACATTATAAAAGTATTTGTCATTAATATCAAGATCTTATAATGGTATTTGTCATTAACACCAAAACCAATTTAATCGGATCTTGATCTTTCAATCTCCCCATTAACCAATTTAATTGGAGTTTGATCTTTCACTTGTTCAACCACACACTCTCGGTATAATCTAAGCAGTGCAGACACGCTTTAGCTCCTTTTGTACTCAACCCTAACAGGTTACCAAGGGCAGAAAAATCATTAATGGTGCAGAACAACATGGCGTGTAGAGTGAAGTTCTCTCGTTTGTCCGCATCCCATACATGCACCCCTTCGTTCTACAATATTGCAAGATCTTCCACCAATAGTGCTAGGAACACATCAATATTGTTGCCAGATTGCTTCGGCCCTTGGATAAGTAGTGACATCAAAATATACTCTCGCTTCATACACAACCAAGGAGGAAGGTTGTACATGCACAAAGTCACAGGCCAGGTTCTATGTCGGCTGCTCATGTTACCAAAAGGATTCATTCCATCTGTACTCAACCCAAACCTTATATTCCTCGGTTCCACACCGAAATCTACAAACATCCTATTGATGTTCCTCCACTGGGCAGAATCAGCAACGTGTCTTATCATTCCTTCTTTCTTACGCTGCTCCCAGTGCCAACGCATCAATCTTGCATCGTTGTGGTTTGCAAATAAACGCTTCAAACAAGGAATTACAGGAAGATACCACATCACCTTAGCAGGAGGTCCTTGCTTCACCTCGATGCCCTTCCCATCATCAGAGTCATTTTTACGCTTGTACCGGGATGCTTTGCACACCGAACAAACATGTAAACTAGCATACTCTTTACGGTACAGGATACAATCATTCGGACATGCATGTATTCTTTCTACTTCCACTCCCAATGGACAAAGAATCTTTTTGGCTTGGTAGGTGGTTCTCGGTAACACATTTCCATTTGGAAGCATATCCGCTAGGAGGCCTAACAATGTCGTGAAACTCTTGTCGGACCAACCAGTGCTTGCCTTCAATTTCAGCAGTTTTAGAACTAATGACAACCTCATGTATTGCGGCTTGCAGCTCGAGAACAAAGATTTCTCTGAGTCCTCCATCAAGCCCTCGAATTTACCAAACTCTCTCTCACTATAGTTCCCTTTTGCATCACGTAACATCTGATCCAGATTGTCAACTTATGACCTATCCTTATGATCGAAAGCACAGTCCACAACATGCATATCGTTGTCTCCCTCAACTATGTAATAGCTACCTTCTTATGTGCTTTTCTCTTTACCGTGACTGGTCCAACATTTGTACCCTTTTCTGAAACCTCTTCGAATCAAGTGAGCTTCGATCTACGCTGAGTTGCTAAACATCTTGAGATTATCACAATCAATGCATGGACAATACGTATATTTCATTTCCTTCTTCAACATATCCAGCTCGGCCGCTCTTGTAAAAGCAGGCACGCCATTAATGTACTCTTCACTTACATGGTTCTCAATGTACATCCAGCTTCGGTCCATCTATGCTACACAAGTAACAAATGGGTGTCAAAAATGATTATTAACGCTACTACATAGCAAATTAGACTAGCTATATATACGTACACGTACATGACATGCATATATATATATATATATATATATATATATATATATATATATATATATATATATATATATATATATATATATATATATATATATATATATATATATATATATATATATATATATATATATATATATATATATTACGTAGGTATAGCTAGCTAGCCACGTATTCATGACATAATAATGTTAAGCAAGAATATATTGAAGCTAGTGAAGTACGTACCAGTACTTACCCATTCTGAAATTGACCAAACTAACATTATCTTTCTAAACCTAGCTAGCTAGCTAGATCTAAATTAAACAAAAACCTATCCATCATCTCTTTCAATTACAAAAACATCCATGCATATAAGTTATTAAAAGTAATTGAGTACTAACCTCTGATCACCAAGAAGACGGCGATATGTTTTCACCGCGAACTCCCTAAAACAGGCCGCCTTGCTCCACTGATGCAGCGTAATGAAGACATATCTGTGTCGAGATCGAACAAGTACACCCAGTAATTAATAACGCAGATTATCACAGACGGTTCCAACCACTAATGGTCTGTGAAACCAATATATCACAGACGGTTTGTATAAATAACCGTCTGTGAATTATCACAGATGGTTATTAACACGAACCGTCTGTGATGTCCACAATATCACAGACGATTCATAATACCAACTGTCTGTGATGTCCACAATATCATAGACGGTTTATACCACAAACCGTCTGTGATAGTTCACTCTATACCTGAAATTTTTTCTGTTTTTTGGCTAGCCTCAAGAAATTAAATAATGTTAGCCATGCCCTTTGAAAATAAGCAAAATAGACGCAAGCACAACAACACATTCAAATCTATTACAGGATAACAAGCTAATGAACCCTTCGTGGAACGACGGTGAGGCTGAACAAGACACACTTACGACACTTACGGCAAGAGTGTGTTCCAGCCTCCTGCCGTGCCACAATGGAGGCGCTAGCTCATAGCAGTAGTCGGCGTTGTCGAGGAACAAGCAAATACGGAGGCAAGACACAACAACACATTTAGATTTATTATAGCTAACGAACCCTTCGTGGCATGACAGTCACTCTGAACAAGACACACTTACGACACTTACGGCAAGAGTGTGTTGTCCAGAATACCGCCGTGCCACAATGGATGCGCTAGCTCGCAGCAGAGGAGAGATGCAGGAAGCTAGCTAGTGGATGAACTCACGTGTGACTAGTACCAGTGGAAAGGTAGATGGGGAGTTATTAATAAGGGCCGAGTAGTGGGAGGAATCGGTGCCTGCCATTCGATGTGGAGACAATAGACGGGTGAGATTGAAATCCTGGGTATACACCATGGACCGGAGAACTATGATTATCACAGACGGTTTGTTACATGAATCGTCTGTGATAATGAATATCAGAGACGGTTTGTTATACGAACCGTCTGTTATGTCTCACTTATCACAAACGGTTTGTATTAAGAACCGTCTGTGATATTAATATTAGAGACGGTTTGGAATACGAACCGTCTGTGATATTAATATCAGAAACGGTTTGGAATACGAACTGTCTATGTTAATGCTTAAATATGCGCGCCCTAATCCAGCTCTTCTACACTATCCTTTCCTTCATCTTCTTCATCACCAGATTTCTCAATAATGACATCTAATATTCTTTTGATCTCTTTCCTCTCATCTATCTATCATGAGTTGTTCGGACGCAATCTTACACAGGCGGCCAACAATTTACATCTGGAGCAGCTCCTCTGATCACACCCTGCTCTCCTTCCTCGACTCGCTTCCATCCGTCAGCTGGACCTCATCATCTGCCATCGACGGAGGTGTCTCGTTGCCGCTCAGGAAAGGGAAACCGCCCTCAGCCTCGTTCTTCTCTGCAATGTGCACAAAGCGGAGGAAGCTCTTGCGGCAGTGCAGAGACACATGGATAACCTTGCCGATCAAGCAGAATCGGCCGATTTTGAGGAAGCTTATCATGGCATTGTCTTTGAGATTATGGGCCATGCTAATGATTTGCCCAAGCTTGAGGAGAAAGTGGAGAGGGCAAGGACAATCTTCAAGGTATTCGAGAACACAGCGGCTGATCCTCCAACTCCAGAAGTCGAAGAAAAAGCATATGAAGCCCAGAAGATTAAAATCTGGGAATCTCTTTTTTTGGACTTTTGTAATATTTTTGTCCTGAATTTGACTCTCGTCTCAATATAGCTTCTGTAGTTCATACGACAAAGGTCTGTGTTGTCTGGATTACCACAGACGGTTCGTATTAAGAACCATCTATGAAAGTTCACAGACGGTTATTAACACGAACCGTCTGTGTTGTCTAGATTATCACAGACGGTTCGTATTAAGAACCATCTGTGAAAGTTCACAGACGGTTATTAACACGAATCATCTGTGATGTCTCAATTATCACAGACGGTTCGTGTTAATAACCGTCTGTGAAAATATCACAGACGTTGTCAATATAAACCGTCTGTGATAGTTTAAGCACAGACGGTTTATGCGGAACCGTCTGTGATGTACCCATCCAGTATAGCATCTTTTGTAGTGGTGATCTAACAACCTATTTCAAATCATGCAGTTTTACCGACAAGGGTTATACGAAGATACGATCTTTAGCTACTCTTAAATTTCTAGACTTATGTGGGGCCCAGGTAACTGTTCATTTTTATTTACTTTGAAGTTTGAATTATCAAGCTATTTTGTAATAATTTATATCTTGGGGTTCCTAGAATCTAACTGACGAGGGTATTGCCTATATATCAAAATGCTGAGGTTTAACATATCTCAATTTGACTTGGTAAATCAGGAGCGTGTTTTCCTTTTGTTCTGTCAGTAAAATGAGATTGTGTTGATTGTTCTCTGCAATCACTATTTTACAGGTGTGTACGTGTAACTGATGTTGGTGTGGTAGCTATCGCACAAGGTTGCCGGTCCCTTGAACTGCTGTGGTAATGTGGTAAATTTGTCCTAAAGATAGCGCATTCATTGTGGCTTATGCACATTTTGTTTGCATTATGCAGTTTATTTGGAATAGTTGGGTAACTGATGCCTGTCTGGAGGCTTTGTCAAAATCTTGCTCAATTAGTCTCACAACTCTTGATGTAATGGCTGTATTGGTATTAAGGTGAGGACTTGAGAACTCTCTCTACTTTTCATAGTAATCTTCATGGACTCCTTCCAGTTTTGTCAGTCAGCCCTCTCTTCTTGTCAGTTTGTTTCAGTAAAAGCCCTGTCTTGCCATAATCCCATTAGAGTCAAATTAATGTGATAATTGCTCATAAATCATCCAAGTGGCCTATGGCACAGACCATGAAACATAAAAATAGAATAAACTAATTTGGCTGTATCCTGCCTATCAAACTAAAAATCAGCAAAACAAATAGACATTTCTTTTGCTTCTGCATTATATTTGTAAATATTGTTTGGATCATGCCTGTATGCTCTTGTAGAAAAAAAGGGTATCTGATTGGGGAAAAGAAAAGAATGTGTCATATACGAAATTGAGAGAATAAGGGATCGATAGTAATGTGTCATATAAGAAATTGAGAAAATAAGGGATAGTTGCTGTGCAAGCTACTCCAACCCTTTAATGTGTGTGGTTATACTTTTAATTCTCAGAGTGTATTGCATTATTTTTTTATTTGATTATTTGACAGAGGAGGAGCCGGGATGACTTGATTCAGTTGTTCCTGCATGTTATGGCCTAGGATCCCAGCGATGCATGTACCAGGCTAGTGAACAATACCGTAGGATACTGCGGCGTCAGATGAACAGTACCCACGGTGGATAAACAATACCGTGCAGGTATTGTAGCACCATGAACAATAACTGTGTAGTACTGTAGCATGCACATTGCGTGAATAGTACTCACGTGTGTCGTATGGGTGTTATCTATTTAGTTAGTTTCCTTATTATTTGGGTTTGTTTCTTTTTAGATTATTTTCATATGTTACAGATAAGTTTCATATTATTAGGGATTAATTTCCTTGACATAGAGATAGGTTTCTTACGGGTCAAGTCTAATCATCCTTATAAAAGGGACAATATTATACCTATTATCATTAGGTAAAAAAACAAAGTTCTTTAGTCTCTCTTCTTCAACAGGCCTCAGAGCCTTGGTGGCAACATAGTCGACCGATCAAAAACAAGTGCCCTATCCTTGACTCTCGGACTCTTGCCATAACATTTGGTATCAGAGCCACTCGCCATGGCTTCCGATGTTGAATTATCTTCCTTGGACATTTTGATGGCTAAAAATAAGAAAATAGAGTCCTTACTCGACAATATGATGGCTAATTTAGAGAAGGCTATGGAGTTGGTAAACAAGCTGAAGGAGTAGGAAGAGGCTTCACGTTCCATTACAATGGTTGCGCTGCCATCACCTTCCCCAGCGTTGGCACTGGCCATATCACCAACGACAACTCCTTTTCAGGCTTCATCTTTGGTGCCTTTACCAAAGAGGAAGGTTATCACTGTCCTGTGGCGGTCATCTCCACGCGGCTGGCTGACACCGTGCCTTCGCAAGTGTGGAGCACAACAGTTGCTATGTGGTGGTCAGCGACGTCATTGCATCTCTCCATCAACCATTGCAACTCATGGCAAGAAGGATGTCGTTGTTGCTCTGCATCAATTGCCCTTATCACCGGCAACATTGATTGCCCTTATCATCAGCAACTTGCAACGTTAGCCAACGCTAGAATGTTGTCCTCCCTGTTGTATATCGAGGCATTTCTCATCATCTTCTGTGCTGCATGATGTCATCATTGTGCCCTTTCATCGACATGGGGACACAAAGGTCTTAGTCCATGCCCGCCACCTGACAGCTCAAGGACGAGCTGTCTCGCCATTAGGGGTGTAATGTTATGGCCTAGGATCCCGACGATGCATGTAGTAGGCTAGTGAACAATACCATGGGGTATTGCAACATCGGATTAACAGTACCCATGGCGGATGAACATTCTCGTAGGCACTGTAGCATTATGAACAGAATCGCGTGGTACTATAGCATGCACGTCACGTGAATAGTACTCACGTGTGCCCTATGGGTGTTATCCATTTAGTTAGTTTCCTTATTGTTTGGATTTATTTCCTTTTAGATTATTTCTATATATTAGAGATAAGTTTAATATTATTAGGGATTAGTTTCCTTGATATAGGGATATATTTTTTAGGGGTCAAATCTAGCCATCCCTATAAAAGGGATAGCATTGTACCTATTATCATTAAGCAAAGGAATAAAAAAAAGTTCTCTGGTCTCCCTCTTTTCTTTAACAGGCCTCAAGAGCCTTAGTGGTGGCATGGCCGGCTGATCAAGGGCGAGTGCCCTATGCTCAGTCCTCGGACTTGTACCACATCATTTAAAATGTTGTGGTATGGGTTCGAGGACCGAGGGTAGGGTAGTCACCTTTGATCGACCAGCCATGTCGCCACCAAGACTCTGAGGTCTGTTGAACAAGAGAGACTAGAGAATTTTGTTTATTTCTTTGCTTCCTGATAATAGGTACAATGCTATCCCTTTTATAGGGATGGCTAAACTTGACCCCTAAGAAACATATCTCTATATTAAGGAAACTAATCCCTAATAGTAGCAAACTTATCTCTAATACATAAAGATAATATAAAAGGAAATAAGTCCAAACAATAAGGAAACTAATTATTATATTCATAATCCACGATATACCGGAAAAACCACCCAAATTCGCACACACGACAGTACCCACGGTTGCTATAGTGCTCACGGTGTTGTTCACTTGCCTGCTGCATGTACTTTGAGATCCTAGACCATAACATTAGACCACTTGTGGTGAGACATCTCGTCCTCGAGATATCAGGTGGTGGCCATAGTTGATGTCCTTCGTAATTCCATGTTGACGAGAGGGTACGATAACCTTCTATCGCATGGAAGAAAATCAGTGAAGCTCCAATGGACAACAACCCTTGGGCATTGTTTGATGATGCAGGAGACATTGAGGGCATGGGCACCCAGTGCGGGGCAGTAGCAGCATCCTTCTTACCCCCGGATGCAGCAGTTGTGGGAGAGATGTGACGACGTCGCTGGCCCCTTCCTGTCAGCCACTGTGCTCCACACTTGCGGAGGCACGGTGTCGGTCGGTCACGTAGAGATGATCGCTGCAGGACAACAACAAACTTCTTCAATAGCAACGGCACCAAAGGTGAAGCTTGAAAAGGAGTCGCCGTTGGTGATATGGCAATTGCCAACGCCAGCGCCGAGGAAGGTTGTGGCAGTGTAGCCATTGTAATGGCACGTGACACCTTTTCCTACTCCTTCAGCTTGTTCACCAACTTCATAGCTTTCTTCAAGTTGGCCATTATAGTGTCACGTAAGGTATCTATTTTCTTGTTGCTAACCATCAAGCTGTCCAAGGGAGATAATTCAGCATCGAAAACAATGTGAGTGGTTCTGATACCAAATTTTATGGTACAGGTCAAGGACCGAGGGTAGAGCACTCGCCCTTGAACGGCTGGCCATACCGCTGCCAAGTTTCTGAGGCCTGTTGAAGAAGAGAGCGAGCCTAGAAAACTTTGTTTGTTTTTTTGCTTCTTGATAATAGGTACAATGCTGTCACTTTTATAGAGATGGCTAAACTTGACCTATAAGAAACATATCCCTATATTAAGAAAACTAATCTATAGTAGTAGAAAACTTATCTCTAATACATAGAAATAATCTAAAAGGAAATAAGACTAGATAATAAAGAAACTAATTATTATATTCCTAATCCGTGACATACCGACGAACCACCCAAATTTGCCTGTGCTACAGTACCATGGGTATTGTTCACACGTTGCTATAGTACCACATGATACTGTTCATGGTTGCTGTTGTGCTCACGATGCTGTTCGCTTACCTGCTGCATGTACATCGAGATTCTAGACCATAACACCGCACTTTGCTTCAAGTGCACAGCTAGCAACAAGTCCGAATTTTTCTGCAGTTCTAATTTTACATGTTGGCAAGTCCAAAATTTTCTGCAGTTCTAAATTTTTTTAGAGCAAGACCATTCCTCTTGTTGGCATTTAAAGCATCATCGAATGGTCTTGCTCTGAAAAAAAAAGAGCAATGCAATTTTTGCCACCCACTGGTTATGTTTAGTTAATTTGAGAGAGATCAGAGAAATTATACTCGACGTTTCTTAATGTGTGCGACATGTACCATTACATGGTTATGAAATTTGAGCGCTATGAAGTTGCTGTTCTTGTTCTCTGTCCAATGATGTTATGGTGCTTCTGTCAATCTCCGTTCCAAAACCGTACGTGAGGTTTTTATCTTATACGGCTCCTCCCTTCTGTATCTCCTATTTGCAAAACTGCTAAATTTTGTGTTAGCGGAGGTTTTTTTTAGTTTTTGTCCATTTCTTTATTTGTTCTCTATTTTGGTTAAAATATTGTGGTACGAGTCCAAGGACCGTGAGTAAGGCACTCGCCCTTAATCGACTGGCCATGTCGCCATCAAGGCTCTAGGTCTATTGAAGAAGAGAGAGACTAGATAACTTTGTTTATTTCTTTGCTTCTTGATAATAGGTAAAATGCTGGCTAAACTTGACCCCTAAGAAACATATCTCTGTATTAAAGAAATTAATGCCTAATAGTAGAAAACTTATCTCTAATACATGAAGATAATCTAAAAGAAAATAAGTCCAAACAATAAGGAAACTAATTATTATATTCATAATCCACAATATACCGACGAAACCACCCAAATTCGCATGCGCTACAGTACCCGCGGGTACTGTTCATGCGTTGCTACAGTACCCACGGTTGCTATAGTGCTCACGGTGTTGTTCGCTTGCCTGCTGCATGTACTTCGAGATCCTAGACCATAATATTACACCACTTGTGGTGAGAGCTCGTCCTCGAGCTATCAGGTGGCGTCATAGTTGATGTCCTTCGTAATCTCATTTCGACGAGAGGGTTCGATAACCTTCTGTTGCATGGAAGAAAATTAGTAAAGATCCAATGGACAGCAACCCCTGGGCATTGTTTGATGATGCAGGAGACATTGAGGGCATGAGCACCCAGCGCGGGGGCAGTAGCAGCATCTTTCTTGCCCCTGAATGCAGCGGTTGTGGGAGAGATGTGACGACATCGCTGGCCCCTTCCTGCCGGTCACTGCGCTCCACACTTGTGGAGGCACGGTGTTGGCCAGTCACGTGGAGATGATCGCCGCTGGACAACAACAAGCTTCCTCCTTGGCAACAGCATAAAAGGTAAAGCCTGAAGAGGAGTCGTCGTTGGTGATATGGCTATTGCCAATGCCAGCGCCGAGGAAGGTGGTGGTAGCGCAGCCATTGCAATGGCACGCAACGCCTCTTCCTTCTCCTTCAGCTTGTTCACCAACTTCATAGTCTTCTCCAAGTTGGCCATCATATTGTCAAGTAAGGTCTCTATTTTCTTGTTGCTAACCATCAAGCTGTCCAAGGGAGATAATTCAGCACCGAAAACCATGGTGAGTGGTTCTGATATCAAATGTTATGGTACAGGTCAAGGACCGAGGGTAGAGCACTCGCCCTTGATCGGTTGGCCATACCGCCGCCAAGTTTCTAAGGCCTGTTGAAGAAGAGAGCGATACTAGAAAACTTTGTTTATTTCTTTGCTTCCTAGTAATAGGTACAATGTTGTTCTTTTTATAGGGATGGCTAAATTTGACCCTAAGAAACATCTCCCTATATTAAGGAAACTAATCTATAATAGTAGAAAACTTATCTCTAATACATGAAAATAATCTAAAAGGAAATAAACCCAAATAATAAAGAAACTAATTATTATATTCCTAATCCGTGATATACCGACGAACCACCCAAATTTGCATGTGCTACAGTACCCATGGGTACCATTCAAACGTTGCTACAGTACCACATGGTACTGTTCATGGTTGCTGCTGTGCTTACGGTGATGTTCGCTTGCCTGCTGTGTGTACATGGAGATTCTAGACCATATAACACCGCACTTTGCTTCAAGTGCACAGCTAGCAAAGTCCGAATTTTTCTGCAGTTCTAATTTTACATGTACATGAGCTGATTCCTCTTGTTGGCATTTAAAGCATCATCGAATGGTCTTGCTCTAAAAAAAAGTGCAATGCAATTTTTGCCACCTACTGGTTATGTTTTGTTAATTTGAGAGAGATCAGAGAAATTATACTCGATGTTTCTTAATATGTGCGACATGTACCTTTACATGGTTATGAAATTTGAACGCTGTGAAGTTGCTGTTCTTATTCTGGCTGAAAAGCACTGTAACTGACTGAAAAAACACTGTAGCTGACAGAGGCTTATTTAGCATAATTAAATTTAAAAAAATTTAAAAATATAAAAAATATGTTAGTCCATTATGTATAATACAAACAAATACGGAAAAAAAAGAACCGGCAAAAAAGCTCAATAAAAAGCTAAAAGCTCAGAAAAAGACGAAATTTATGAATAGTGAAAAATAAGCCGGAAGCTAGAAGCTTAAGCCAAAACGATCACCACCTAGTGGAGATTTTTTTAGTTTTCGTCCATTTCTTTATTTGTTCTCTATTTTGGTTTGTCAAAATACATTTTGTTGTGTTTAGTCCATATTTATGCTGGGAACAATGCCTTTCTACACATTCTCAAATAACTGGTTTGGAAGCTATGCCTACGTAAGGTGACTAGTTTCGTTTGTCATCCGTATTGCTTCGCGGATCTTTGTATGTCTGAAATTTCTGTATACTATGTAAGGTTTTGAATCAAAATCAATCACATTTGTAATGCATGAAAAACGTAAGTTGTCTCTGAACAATGCAGAATCAATGTTCGTGCATAATTTGATATATATAAGACATGTCATCCCCTATATCTGATTATCTTTTTGAGACTATTACAAACTTTCACCCTTGGTCTTCACGTGTTTTCACCCTTGATCTTTTTGAGACTATTTATGAAAAAAAAAGTTATACACGTCACGATACGACGACAAAACCAAACAAAAGAAACAAAAAGGAAAACCCAGAATACCCCCTTTCATCGCTACTGGACGAATTTGGCCGGCGTACTCCACTAGGTGGAGCCTGGAGGTCTCCAAACGCTGACAAAAAGAACAAGGACGATGGACGTAGACTGCGGTGTGCTGCTCCCCTTCCATCTCTCCTCCTCGGGCACCTCGCGCCTGTGGGCGGACTTCACACAGCGCGCGAGCTAGGGCCGTCTCGTCTCATTGTCTGCCGAGGAAGTCAAGGCAAGGAGGCCGGCCGGCAGCACCGCAGCACCAATGTCCTACATCAAAGGGATCCAAATTCCAATTCAACAATCGCCTCCTAGCTACCCCCACCCAGTAAACCTTCCTCTGCCTTCTTTACTTCTCCCTTCTTTGTTAGCGCATCCGATTTGCTGTGAGCGCCGCTCGATCAACGGGAGATAACAGATAAGGTGGCCACAGGACACCACAGAACCTCAACTGCTCAAGTGAAGTCTATCTACACACCTCGGTGCAGCGTAGGTACATGCGTCCTGTGTCTTTACAGTTGCTTAGTTTCGGTCAGTAAAGGGGTTTGGTATACTATACAATACAAGATACTTATATATAAATGCTTAAAAAGAGAGAATATAGTCACATCATCAAGCACTCATACAAAAGTTATTTCTTCTAATGCAAACATATCTTCTGTGGGTGTTTAGATGCTATATTATCTATTAATTAGATATAGTTATACACATAAGCACCTGCTAAGCACCGATGCTTATTTAAACATCGATGCTTCAAAATAAGTACCTTATCTATCCTATGTGGTAAGAAAAATCAGTTTTTTATTACTAAGTATCTTTCTAAGCATCTGTATTGTACATGCTCTTAGGGGTACATATCTGATTTTTTTTCATGAACGGCAGGTGATCGCTTAATAATTTCACGGTGACTGGTAAGTCAATCGGCGGATCGGGCCGTCACAGCAAAGCTTTATTTCAGCTCAGCTACCGATTGTTGTACAGAGGGTGGGTGATGCCCCACGGCCGGAAGGGTGGAGGCTGATTAATCGCTAGAGCTCTCTGAACCTCAGATTCTATTACAAGGTACCGCTTTGTCTGTTTTTTTTAACGGCTTTTAAAAACGACTTTTAGTTTTTACTACAATATCTAACTTTCAAACGGAGTATTTTTTTAAGACGGGGATTACAAGTTAATTGTAGTACACGTTAAAAGCCTAATATCTGTATCAACCAAAATCACAAGCGAGTATATCTCTCTCCGTATTCTCTGTCACAAACAGCTAAAATTCAAAAATTTCAGCCAAAAACCATAAATCGCAGCCATATCCCCCTATTGCTTCCTACGTACTCCCATCAGAAATACAAATGTTTTAGAAAGTGTGCAGTCAAGTTTCTTTAAATTTGATTACTAATATAAAAAATAGATTCATCATGTGAAAATGGTATTATTAGATTACCATAAAAAATATTTTCATAATATAATAATTTTATATTATTTTATAAACATATTTATATAAAAAAGTGGTCAAAGTTATATGTTGAACAACATGTTGATATCCAAACATCGTATTCTTGAACAGAGAGTATTATATGCGTTTTACTCACCAAGCTACTCCATCTAGAGAAAAAAGGATGATGCTTTAACCTAAACTAGCTAGCACGCGAGCCACACAGTTGCTAAGCTAGATTTGTTTACAATATTTTAGTATTAAAACATAACTTAGGTGATCCAGAAATCGTTTATGAAACAATCGAGATATATAGATCTTTTTAGATGAATACTTTAGAAAGATAATAAACCTTTGAAGCCAAAACATATGAGAGGAAATCGAAGGGGGGAAAAAAGACGAATTGACTATGTTACACATTCATAACAAGTTGTAAATGTTCAGACTTAGTTCATATCAAGTTGTTAATGTTCAGACTTAGCAATTTATGAAACATTGCAGCTAACAAGCTAGAAGCTCTCAAGAAAAAAGTGACTAAATAGTTCTGTAAGCATTTTCTGAAACATAGCAGCTAACATAGCATCTTCCTGTACAAGGCTAAGCAGAATCTAGCTAAAGATGCACACAGTATAGTAGTACTACATATCAATTTAGCATTTTTTTTCAAATTTACCTTCTGAACACTCTTTTTTTGTAAATTTAGCCTTCTCCCCAAGCTCGATAACCGCAGCAAACGATACGTGTCGTCTGCCGCACTACAGCAGCTCGACAGAACCTGCCAAGCAACTATGGCTCAGTAGTGTCTTGCTAAGCCCCCACACATCAGCGGGTGGCCGAACAGTGCATGATTAGCACCAATGCCGCATGATTTGCACTAATTATCATAATTAATGCTAATTAATTACTAATTACTCAATATTTTAAGCGGTGTGCGGCAGTCGATTTCCCGTCGAGCTCAATGAGGGGGTTAGATTTTCAAAAACGAACGTTCATGAGCCAAATTTGGAGAAAAAAAATGGTTACAATGCTACTTGTGTGAATAGTTCCAACCCTTCTGCCACTCCACGATTTTCTACCTAGGGACCTGCTCCGCTCCCAAATTTTCAGAGAAGGGATATTTGGCATGGCTATGCTCACTCTAACCTGCAAGCTAGGATCGGAGCCATGCCTAACAGGCATCATAACCAACTACTATTTGAAGCTATGTATGCCATTAGTGCTGGCCAAATGGACAGCACAGCCTGGCACGGCCCACTTAGAACGTTAGCCTAGATGGGCTGTGCCATGCTAGACTATGGGCCGAGCCATAGACCCAGGCATGACCCATTGAGCTGATTGGTGATGCTATGCCAGCCCGGGGCCATTTAGCTCAATGGGCCAAGAAGGCTCGTCCAGCCTATTTCAGCTTGAAATTTTTTAAAAATTGTAATAATTCAAAAAATATGTAGAATTCAAAATATACAAAATAAAATGTAGAAATATAATAATAAGCTTTATTAAAAACTTTGCCAAGTAAAAACTCAACTTGACAAACCTTGGCAAAGAAAAAAGAGTACATGTAAAAATAAGAAAAGTTGCACATTATACAGAGCGTTGAGCTTGCAAATCAGCATGTTACCAGTCTTTCACTGTTAGAAGCACTTTCACCATCTCACTTGCGAGATTTGTTCTTCTCCCCTCAAATATTCTTCTAAAAGGACTGAAAGCGAACTCGGGAGAAACCGTCGAGACAGGAATAGTTAACACATCATTTGCTAATATGGATAGTGTTGTGGCTGCTGACCAAACAGTAAAGTAGGAGAGTAGTGGAGTGGATGTAATGGATGAACAATGCTTGCCCCTTCCCTATGTCCAGGGCATGTATATATATTTGCACGAAGCGTAATTACAATCCTGCCCTTACATTCACATGCCCTCCATAGGGGTATCCATGTCATTACATATGTGCCACCTAGGGCTTTACAATTCTCTACCAGGCCGACTGGGCTTAGGTGGGGACCACCACTACCAATTGGAGCCTCTCATGGTAAAGGGCTTCTTACGGGTCAAAACCATGTTGCCGAGCCCTTTGGCCCCCTCCGTCCCTGTGGCCTGTGATCTTTTACGTGTTGGGCCGGTGAAAATGATGTGGTGATGCTGATCGACGGAAGTTGTATTGCCCTTGTGCGCGCACTGGAACACGCGGCAGGTTGGTACTAGCACGTCGTGTGATGTCAGTTAAGAGTTGACCGCGGTTGTGTGTCCATTTTCGAGGTCATGGGACACATGTGCACGCGTGGTTGGGGGGTCATGCGGCGTGAACCTCCGCCAGTTGGGCTTCCCGATCGTGGGGTAGGCGAAGAGGCTTTAAAAGTGTTGTCCCCGCTGTCCCTCACCCCTGGCTAGTCGCCACAACACCGCCTTTTTTGCCAGCTGCTCTCGTGTGCACTGCTGCCGCTGTCGTATACACTACCTTTCGCCGTCGTTCGTCGCACCTCTTCCTCCCGGTGCCTCCCATTCGGCCGACAGTTCCGTGGGAGACCGAGCCAGAAGCTTGCCGGTGATTACCGCCGTGCACTGTGTGGGGAACCGTAGCGAAAATGGCTCGATGTGATGATCGTTCTCGCCGGCGCGTCGAGCCGCGGCGCCTCCTCCCACCAGCGTAGTTCATCGACAACGGAGATGGAGTATGCACTGGTGGGGCCGACCCCACACTAGTGAATAAGCGCTGGAGCGCGGAGAAGAAGTTGAATGGCGTCTGCTCGAACGTGCTGGGGTAGAGCCTGGTGATCGAGGAGACCATTTGGTCTCTTGTACACGAGGGGAAGCTCTCGGACTGCAGTGCGGTTCATCTTCCCCTCACTGACGAGACAGAGCCGCATCCCACGGAGTCGAAGGCGGTGGTGTTCGTCACGTATTTGGAAGCTGGACTCTGGTTCTCGTGCGCCATGTTTGTCAACGAGGTGCTAAGGGCGTACAGGTTGGAGTTGGCACACCTGACTCCGAATGCCCTGGTGCGCCTGGCCGTTTATTGATGGGCATCGCGAACGGAGGCAGTATGGCCTAGCGCCCCTCTGTTCACATTCCTCCACGATGCACGATGCGAGCCGAAGAAGTTGGATGGAGGGGAGTACTCAAACTTTGGGAGCGTCAACTTTGTTCTGCGGTCGTCATGCACAAAGCTATTCCCTGCGAACTCGGGAGTCGAATTGGATTCGGCGGTAGTTCTACCACTGCGTGGCGGGCGATAGCAGCTTGCAGTGCACGGGTTGCCCAATGGAGTTCAACATGTCCCCTTCGGTGGCCTTCGACCGGGATGATGAGCAACGGGCGCGAAGATTGGTGGGGATCGCTCTCCGGTTTAATATGCGGGACCTCGCCGAGGAGTACTTGATGTACAACATGGCCCCACTTGCCCAGCAATGGCATATCCAACCTGGCCCCGTCTGCCATGAATGGATTCGCCAGACAGTGGCTTCGCTGCCAAGGCCCGCCGACCCCCGTGAGTTTTTGATTGCACTTGTTGCACACAAAGTGTTGACTATAGGTTGTAGTTGGACCCTGTTTTATTGGTAGAATTCCTCCTTGCGGACGCAGAACACGCGACGGTAGTGTTCCTTGGGCCGTATGTGGCCAAGGAGCACAGTCTTCGGGAGGAGGTGACAGCGAATGTCAGCCAGATAAAACCGTGTGTGCGAGGCTCTTGGCATCCCTGTGCCGGAGCACGCCGTACGAATTGCTGGCCGGGCTCATGCTCGGGATGGCGATGACAAGGGGTAGGTTTCTCCCCCTCGCTGAAGGTCTCGGGCACTCGCCGCCCGACCAAGCCCGAGGGCCACCCCTCTTGAAGGCCCCGCCAGGGCGGAGGCTATGACAGTTACTGGCTCCGACTTGACGGAGTACACCAACTCAGACTTGGATGCGGAGGCCGGTCGCGGCGCACCTGATGATGTGGGGCCCGCAAGCGACACCGGCAACAAACGCTATGGGCAGCCTGTCGCCGACGCGAACGTCTGTGAATGCGAAGCTTCGTCGCCTACACTGGCTGCGGGGGCCAATAAGGTAGGGCAAATGGATAAGCACAGAGGAGAGGCAGACATGCTACCGAATGTCTATGCAAGATGAGAAGGGGAAGCACAGATGCGTGGTAGGCCACAATAGTGTCGGGGAGGGCACACGAAGAAGGGAAAAGGAGAGATCGAGGTGGGAGACAATGAGTTCGCATGGAAGAAGGGCTACGCCAGTTGATGGAGCGAACATGTAACCCCACCGTGTAAAAAAGGAATTAGAAATCTACAAAGCATGTGGGCCCTACAACCGACAGAAGCCATGCACTTGGAACCGGAACAGCAAGCATAGGAGTTTTAGCATTTTCAGAGTTCTTACGTAGGTCCTTGAGGATGTGGCGTACTTTCTCATTTCTAACCATCTATTAAGCATATCTCGCTTTGGAAATGGCCTAGTACCCTCAATTTCCCTGGCAGCTTCAGCTTGTTTCTGCAAGGTTGACAATCCCTCGGCACATACGATGAACAGGTATGGTGATAGTGGATCCCAATGCTTGTAGACCTTGCTCTGGTCGAATTACTTCTTTTAAATCTATATTAACCTTGACTTGCTACTATATTAGATGGGTTCTTTTGGGTTGTGCCTTATGGCTTAAATTTTTGAATTCTGGCTGTTCGCGAGAGGTAGTACGCACAGGAAGATAGTTGCGTGCGATTTTGGCCAATAAAGCTGAACTCAGTACACTTTTTATTACAATATTCCTGTTGACCTTGCCTTGAAAAAATGCCCTGTTCAAAAACTGGTTACTATAGCAAATGCAATAAGCTAAAGCTACCAGCCATTTCAGGTCAACCCATCTACTAAGAAACCCATCCTTGTCATCATAGCATGCAATAAGTTCCACTCTACCCGATCATTCATAGCCCTTCTTATGTCAAGCTTGATAGTTGTCAGCCGTTCCACATTGGCTCTTTTGTTCTGCATGAAATGCCTGAGCTCATATGCTAGAGGGACACTACTTGTGATAATCTGACCCTACACCCATGACAAAAGAGCTTTGGCTTTCGGAAAGCAATATTAGGCAAATAGGCTTGAGCTGGTTTGCATGTACTTCCACTGTCTCACAATATTTATCCTTTTTCTTGAGATGTGTTGCTTGGTGTCCATTGAGGAAAGCAACAGTATAATTATTACAGTATTTTCACTCTCTATCCTTACTTTACCGCAATATTTTCACTTTTTTTAAAGAGATTAATTTATTGTCGTATGTTACCTAAAAAGCTTATGTATAGTCATTTCTCATTATTTTTTCTTAGATTTTGGGTTTTCTTGGTCTTTGCATGGTAGCTTAGACAAATATTGTGAAAGGGAGGGTGTACCTACGAAATGAGCATATACAACACATTACACAAGTTTGTTAACTTTTTGCTTACTTCCAGTGATCTATCGACCATAGGGGTACTCGATCTATAGGCCAAGACACTATTCCTTGCCCCAGCTCTTCCTCCTAATTGTTAGAATTTCATTACCATGCATTTTGTGATTTAAAATAAAGTAAAGCACATCACAACACTAAACGGTGTTCTGTTGTAGCTTGAGTGTCATGTTACCAAATGCCATCATTTACATACTCAAACGACACATTAGATTAAGTTCATAGACTTTGAAAATTGAAACATCAGTTAAGAAAACAGCTTCAGAAAAGTTCTTAGATAAAGTTTATGCAATTTTCTCTAAAATTGTGTAACCAGTGGATTTATTCTAAAAGTTTTTATAATGAATTACATAGTTTTTTTAATTTTTCTTCCTTTTTTCAAACAAAAGCATACATTTTTGAGGGATCTGATTAAATGATTATGTGAAAGTGGCACAAAATAAACTAATAATAATATCTTTTTTATTTTGTTACGACATGTTTGGAATTTAGATAACCTGTTTCAAGCTTATTTGTTACTTGGACTATATAGAATTAGTCAACCAACAAAGAGAAGAATCAGAAAATATGTTGGATATTTAAATAATTTTTTGCAGTTTTTTAATTGAATTGTTGTTTTGCTTTCCTCCTATTAATATGAACTTCTATTAAATTTAAATTGCTATTTAACAGTTAAAAGCACACATGCAAACTTTCCTGGTAATGGTGTCCGCTCTCCCAAATCCGTGACAAAATGCCCATAGAAAATAAGCTTCAAAGATAAATGTTGTTCCTTTGGAATAGTTTGTAGAGAAACTAAAAGTAGAAGCAGCAGCAACAGTCTTGCTGTATTTCTGTTAGTATTATCTGAACACAAAATATACTTCTATAAAGCTAATTCCGTACACTATTTGCCCACAGGACGAAAAGAAATATTCGGAGGAGTCCAGTCACGATGAGCATATCGAAGACCATTGGGGTCATTAGTGGCATCAATGAGTGTGTTAATTTGTTTCAATGGGTTAGATCTGCCATCTCATCCCTGCGCTCCCAATGGAACGGAGCACAGGATCAAAAACTTCAAGATGTATTGCAGTTGCAGAGTGATCTCCAATGCCTCAGGGATACTCTACCAGCAATGTACGACCTCATTGATCGGGCAGAGTGGAAGAGCCATGAAAAGTGTGTGGCCGAGCTCCTTCCAGAACTCAAGGATGCAGTTGATGATGCTAATGACCTTCTCGATGAATTCAGATGGTACGAGCAGAAGATGAAAGTGGAGGGTAATGTGAGCCAATCACCTTTTATTGATTTCTTTAACAATGTCATTCAAGGCGGCTTCAACAAAGTGAAAGATATCCAGAAAAGGCTGAACAATCTTTCTAATCAGCTGGAGAAGATGGGCTTGCGTGAAGTGACACCACAGTTTGACAAATCAGTCAGGCCGGAGACCGGTTCTTTTCCAAACGAGGCAAAAATATTTGGTCGTAACAAGGAACTGAAGGAGGTGATGGGATTGCTTGGTGTACCTACAGCTGCTAGTAGGGCTCATTCCAAGCACAAGCGAGCAAGAATATCAGGTGTTCCTGTTTTGCCAATAGTTGGAATTGGGGGTGTTGGAAAGACCACTTTGGCCCAACATATCTGCAATCATCCACAAGTGAAGTCTCACTTCGACCTGATAATTTGGATTTGTGTCTCAGATGATTTTGACGTAAAGAGGTTAACACAAGAGGCCATACAATCTTCTTGTGGCAAAAAGGCTACAACTGATAATTTGGATTCTCTTCAGCGTGATCTTGCTAGCAGTGTGAAAGATAAAAGGTTCTTGTTTATCCTTGATGACATGTGGGACGATTCGTTAAAAGAAGATATGCAGTGTTGGAAGAGATTTTGTGCACCTTTAACAGATGGACTTCAGGGAAGTGTGATGTTGTTGACCACCAGATCTCCAGAGGTTGCTGATGGAGTGCGAACAATGGAGCCCATTCCATTAGAGGGTTTGAAAGATGATGTCTTCTGGGATTTCTTCAAACTATGTGTGTTTGGATCTGATTGCTCAAACAATAATCCAGAGTTGGAGAGCATTGGTAGAAGCATACTTCCAAAGTTGAAAGGTTCTCCTTTGGCTTCCAAAACTCTTGGACGGCTATTACGAATGCAACTTCACCCTACACATTGGAATAATGTTCTAAAAAGTGAATTGTGGGAATTGAAACAAAAGGAAACTGACATTTTGCCGGCCCTTCGTTTGAGCTATATATATTTACCATTCCATTTGAAGAGATGCTTTTCATTCTGTGCTGTATACCCCAAAGATCACAAATTTAAAAAGGACAATTTATCTGAAATTTGGGTAGCAGAAGGCTTTGTGGAAGCTCAAGGTGACATTCCAATTCAACATATTGGTGTCAGTACTTTGAAGAACTTGTAAATCGGTCCTTCTTTCAAAACATTCGTGGTACGTATGTAATCCATGACTTACTGCATGACATGGCGCAACTTGTTTCAAGGCATGACTGCTTCATCTTAAAAGACACGAGTGACTTTCAAAAAGTTCCTCGGAATGTTCGTCATCTGTCAATACTCTCTAGCACAAAAGTTGACTGTTCCAACTTGCTGAGTCTATCCAAGCACACGAAGATACGCACCCTACTTTGCCACAA